>JAFEMH010001649.1:0-332500 GCA_022495995.1 Adenophora triphylla var. japonica
GGGAAGCCAAGGTGGCTAAGGCATCTCGCAAAACCCGTTTCGGTCTCTGGGCAAGTAGTGGAAGGTGACCTCTTCGAATTGTGTGATGAGGTCCTCCATGCAGTGCATGGTATTTTTGCAAGCCTCGTGGTCTGGGCGTGCCAGCTTTTCCACTACTTGGAGACTGGTTGATGATCAAGGCCGAGTCCCCATAAACTTCGTAGTTTCCTCGACATTCCTCCTCGAGTGCGGCTTGTAGTCCTGCTAGCCGCAGTTTTCATATTCGGGGCATTGTCAAGTTACCTCGAAATCGGGTGAGATTTATAGCAATTGGGGTGTGCTCGTCCCCGGGGTCTACCAAGAGCATACCGATGCCGTTTCCCTTTTGTCGGGGTCGCTCCGTCGAAGAACAAGCTTGGCCATCGATTTTCGCCTTTCGATTGCGAAGATTCCCTGCGTCTCGGAAATTGTGGTTCGGGGCCTCGAGCCTCGTCGGTTGGGAAATCAGCCAGCTTGTTCGCCCACGGCCCGTCCCTTTTTTGATGGACTTTTGGTTCACGTACTGGATGTTGAATTCTCGCTAGGAAGAAAGACCATTTGGCGAGCCTCATTGGACAAGAGATGGTTTGTCGAAGAGGTACTTGGACTGGGTCCATTTTGGAAACCAAGTGTACTTCGTGTGCGGTGACCGCATGTAGTGCCGTAGTTTCCCCGACAACTCCATACCAGAGCCGCGCAGTTTTCTCGAGGGCCGAGTAATTGAGTTCGGGCCGGCCTTGAAACTTTCGACCGACGAAGTAGATGGAGTTTTCGGTACCCGTGACTCCTTCTTTTTCTTGGACAGAGCATGGCTCCAATCATGTGTCGGTCACGCTTAGGTATAGCAATGTCAGGGCTTTTCCTCGTGGGGAAGGATACATGCAGAATCGGAGTGACTCACAAGGTATGCTTTTATTTTTCAAAGGCATCTTGGCATTCTCGAGTTCCATCTCGATGCTCGGCGTTCTTTCTTCCATCAAATGGGCTTGAAGATTGGCTCGCACATAGAGGTCAATTCAAGTTGGACGGCTTACCGATATACCGTAGGCGGCCCATGAAGCTTTTCACCTCTCGTCTCGAGCTCATGCGGTGGTCTCATTTCCCGATGATAGCCTCGATCTTTGAGGATCAACCTCGATGCCTCTCTTGGTGACTATGTATCCCAAAACCTTGCCTCTGGGCTTAACCCTAAATGTGCATTTGAAGCGTGGTTAAGCCTCATTGAGTGTTTTCGGAGGCGATTGAAGAATTTTCTCAGTTCCGCGAGGTGTTGTCCATCCGATCCCTTTGAGTGGATGATCATGTCATCGACGCACACTTCGATCTCTTGTGGATCATATCGTGGAAGAGGGCGGTTGCCGCCCGTTGGTAGGTAGCCCCAGCCGTTCTTTGTCCGAACGGCATTACCGTGATAGCGCAGGTTCCCTGTGGGTTGTGAAGGCCGTCTTTTCTTGGTCTTCTTCGGCCATCTTGATTTGATTGTAGCCGGCAAAACCGCTCCACGAAGGACTTGACTTCGAAATTGGTCAGAAGTGTCTACCAACATGTCGATGTTGGGTAGTGGAAAATCGTCCTGGGACTTGCTTTGTTGAGATCTCGGAAGTCCACGCAATGCAAACGTACTTTTCCATTGGCCTCGTGACCGTAACGATATTGGGAGAGCCATGTGTGGTACTCGATCACCCCATGAAGCCGACGCGGAGCATTTTTTCGATCTCCTCTTTGACTTGTAAAGACCATTCCGGCTTGATTCGGCGTAGCTTTTGCTTGATGGGCTTAGCCTCTGGATTCAAGGGAATCCTGTTCTACAATGTTAGGATCTAATCCGGCATGTCTCGGTAAGACCAAGCGAACACGTCTACAAATTCTTTGAAGCAAAGGCGCTCAATGCGTCTTGCTCGTGCCGGCGAAGAAACTTCCGATTTGCGTCTCTTTTGGCTCTTCAAATAGCTCCCAAATTCACTTTGGTTAAAACCTCCTGCCACGGCCTGGGGCCCGATTTTTCTCTCGTTTGACAACATGCTTAAAGATGTGCTTAATGTATTGTTCGTTTAATGTGTCCGCTTCTTTATCAAGTGAATCGTTATTAACTCGTTTGTGTGTTAGTTAATTTATCGCTGTTAAAGATGCAATGAGAGGATACCCTAAAGATCGAAGCATTCATTAAGAGCATACGGGAATACATTATTGGCAATGAGTTCGTAATCTTCCGGCGTGAGGCCATCGATGACTCGATAGACTCAAATTCCAAGATAATGGACTCAGGATGAGTTTTGACACTAGACTCTAGGACTCGAGGGGTCGACCAAGTCGCTCGATCATGTCCTTTTGGCCGGGCAAAGGGTCCGGAGAAGGCGGCCCAGCTTATTGAGTGGCAATGAGCTTGATAGGTGATGGGGCTTGAAGGGCTTTATGTCACCATTCCCAATCATTGCTATCACAGAGTTATCGAAACAAAATCGATTAGATCCGGCATCTCGATTTCTTCATTGAAGAGCAGGTGGAGCAAATGCTCGTCCCCAAGCATCATCGCGGAGTCTTTTGCTTTTGTCTTGGGCATTACTAGCTCGAATGCACTCGTCCCGCTTGTTGAAGGCGGTGAGTGTTGACAGAGAGAGTTTTTCGAGTTCTTCCGCCAAAGAGGGGTTTTCCCAAACCAAAATTCGTTGTGAATAGTGGTGGTCATGGATCCTAGTAGCAGGCGGTGTGTCGAGAAATGCTCTTCGAACGGGATTTGGCTTCGAGGCCTCCGAATCTTGCCAAGTTCTGCCTGAGCTTGTCCATGTTTGTCGGCCGCCTTTGTTTGGCACCGATCGCCTCGTTCCTTTTCCCGGATCTTCTTCCAAGTTGCCGGCCTTCTTTGTGAAGTACTTGGTCATGTCAAAGCCGTAAGGGCGAAGATCGAAGGTTGCGTGCAAGCCTCTTTGTTATCTCATGAGCGTCTTCGTGCAGCCTCGCTGTCCTCCGCAATGTGTTCGGAGTTGGAGAGTATCCCTGCCATGGAGAAAGTATTCTCGTTTCTTTGATATGGATGATTTGTTGGGTACCCTCACGGCGTTTCTCCCAAACCGAGCCCCGGATGTAGTTCATGTGCTTCATCATTTTCATCTGGGGAGGGATCTTGTCCCAAATCAAAGGCGTCTATGTGGCATACCCGGGCCTTTGGGCTTTCGATGGTGAACCCCGTTAGCATCATGCCATCATCGTCGTGTTTGATCTCTAAGACTCGGGACGCCGTTTGTGTCGGTCCTTTCGTGACTATGCTATCGCCGTAGATGATGGTTAGATCTGTTCCTTGGACGAACTTTACGCACCGATGGAGAGTGGATGCCACCCCATTGATCCGGTGTAGCCAAGGGCGTCCCAAAATGGCAATGAATGTGATCGGGATGTCGATGACTTGGAAATCCGTCTGGACCATTTTGTTTTCCGAACCACAGTTCAAGGTGGCTATTCCCAAGACTCGGGCGGACGTCGAGTCGTATGCCTCGATTGCCTCGAGTCGAGGGTTTTAGATCGCCTTGCTTTGATCCTTAGCAAATCCATCATTTTGGCCGGAAGGACGTTCATGGATGATCCCCATCTACCAACACCCGGTGAGACGACGCCGTCCGCTGGAACCTATGTGAGAGGTTCATCAGTGGTCGCCCCCAAATTTTTGGAAGGTCGAGCTCAAAGCGAAAGTGATGATATTGTTGTAATTAATGTTGCCAATCATCTCGAACCGCTTCATCGTGTCACTGCGTGATGGAACCATGGTCCGGGCCAAGCTTTCTTCCAACTTGAGCTTGTGCGGGTAAGATGAAGTGAGTAGGGACCAGAGCGAGATGTTAGCCCCGAGCGCGCTTGAGCCGTGTTAAGACAGATCTTCAGCCTTTGGATCCAAGGTTTCAGCTTCTTTGGCGTAGGGCCCCTTTTCGCCCCGTGGCTCGTAATGGCCGGGCCTTTTGTCTCGTCCGTGGAGGATTCACTAGATTTGACCGAACGTGTCGAACGTTCACTTCGGGACCCTAGGTTTTGCTTGTCTCTCCTATTTCGTAGTGGGAGGACTCTCGATTGCGTAAGGCCAATCGTGGTCCTCCCCACTACGCTGGCTTTCAGATCTTCCCAAGACAGGGTTGGATTATCTGGACCTTCGGGCCCTCGGTGGCGGTGCGGAGCTCGTCCCACTCGATCATGGAGCGTACATTGCCCCGGCCTTGTGCAGTAACTAGACTTACGGAGTGGATGACATAGTAGTCAAACTTTCCCGAGGGTTCTCCAAGGGTTCCAACCGTGGGATCACCGGATTCATACCTCTTTTCGCTTTTGTTGAGAAGATGGCTTCTTCTTTCTTCGAGGACGGCCCTCGTTCATTTCCATCATGGAATTCCATTTCCAGACAAGCATTGCAATCGCGAACGTCCCCACCGTATGTGTTCGTTGTTCGGCGGTGGTACCGGGAACTCGGGGAGGCCGGGATGGGCGTGCTTTCCTCCGGAAGGTCTTGTGGCCTTACGTCATAACCGCATGGCTCGTATGAGGGTAACAGTGCTGACTTCCGGGAGACAATGAGAGGCGTTAGAAACCGCAGAGCAGCCACGCTTGGGAAGCCCTGTGTAGTTGGGCGGCTAATGTCCCGAAGTGGTGCATAGCATCTTCGATCCAAGCCTTGTTGTTCACCTTGGCGTTTCTCAATAGCCATGAGGACCTCGCCAAACTTCTTCCAATGTTGGGAAATTTCTGGGTAAGGTCCCATTCTCATCGTTGTTATCCACCGACTTCGCCATGGGGAATTAACGGACCGTCCCGGTGACAGAGCTAGGAAGGAGGTTGGACCTGCGGCTTTGACACCAGGAGACGGGTTCCCGGTACTCTCGATCACTCTCGTTTGCCGGAGGGGGTGACGGGCAAGGTTTAGACACAAGAATGGCCTATCGGATAAAAGGGGAAAGCTCACGTGGCACGCGGTTTCCGTTTCTCTTATTTATGATTTTTTTGTTGTTTTAATTTACTTAAAACATGTTTTCTCGTAGTCCTAGGTAGGTTGGAAAAGATTGCTCTTCTTTTCGCAACTATGCTAGATCCCGGGTCACTGGAGACCATCCGTGCGGCTATAAGCCCCTCGTTTTGCACCCGTATTTCGACATCCCAGTGGATGGACACTGTGCGAGGGTCCTATAGTGCAAGTGGTTTCCACCGGCCTAAAAGAAAAATCGAACCTAAGGACCAAGCTCGTCATGTTCGTTTTGATGCATTAGCCATGTGAATAGTGAACCGAGCTTCGGCCACTTAGTCAAGATCGTGTCAAGCAGTTCTAAGCATTGACCTTCTCTTTGCTTGCGCAAGGGATCCGTGACGTTAGGCGTTGGCCGGGTCATATTGTCATGGCCGACGTATCAAAGGCTTGATGACATGGTGTCATGCGAGCATGGATGTATATCCTGGACGGAACATCGTTCTCGGGTGTAGCCGAAATCAAGATCGTGTCAAGATTTTAGCATGACCTTTCATCGCGCTTGCGCAAGGGATCTTGAATTCCGAGCCCCGACTTAAAATGGCCGGCATGGTATATGTATCCAGCCGTATGACACCGGACCGGGTAAAACCAACCGAGTCCGGGACAGAGTGTGACTCAAGACTCAAACGTGTGGTTGACGCAGCTAGGATGGGATGTTTGGAATGATCCCGTGCGCGTCCAAGAGGCCTAGGAAGACCAAACGGATCGCAACCGAGACCACTCCGGTTGAGGGTTGTAGTGTGCGTGTATCCGAGGCGAAGGCGCGTAGCGTGCGTGTAACCGAGGCAAAGAAATGCGAGTAGTGTGGGTCTCTAAAATTCTTTTTCTCGAGTAAAATGTAAGTTTTTTTTTTGAAGAATTTTAAATGTATGCACACGTATGTATATTGATGCATTTTTTGTATTTTTATTTTTTTTGTAAAATAAAAAGTAAAGCACGTGCACACACACACAACAGTTAAAGAAAGGGGTAAAATGAAAGTTTGACCCTCATCATCGTTTTAAAAATCTTTTGTTTTGTTTAAAAAGATTTTAAAACAAAAAGATCCCCAGCAGAGTCGCCAACTGAAATTACCCGGATCCGAGAGGCAGCGATTTCGCGCCCCGGCATCTGGCATTTTCCCCCGCCTTGCAGCGGGTTTTTTTCGAGTTGGAGGTGTCTCGCCGTTTGTTTTCGCATTTGTAGAGTCGCCACGCCGTTTTTATTAAGCCCAAAACATTGAAAAAGGGCATCAGTTTAAAGATAATTTTAAACTATTTTTGTGTGATGAGATTTTGAGTTCGGAGGTCAGATGACTCCTCAGGAAGAGAATATTAGAATATTAGAGCTCACCCGAGTTGCCTCGTAAAACGTCTTTCGGATACCCCTAATATCCTTTAAATGTTGTGTGTGTGTGTGCTTTTTAAAAATGCATGCTGTGTCGGATGTCTACATTGTACACTACGTATTGAAATGTATTGAAATAGTAATGGAAGGAAGCCTTACCAATGTTGGTTCGTGTCTGTCTTCCGCTGAGGAATAGTGTTTGAGGTCGGAGTAGCGTTCCGTACGGACGGATTGCTTTGGGAGGGGCCGGTTGTCCATGACGTAGTTTCTGCGTGAGTTGATGCTGCAGGCTGCGTTCGGCGAGGTTCGGCGTGCGTGGGGATCGCCGGGATCACTCGGGCGCAGGTTCGGCGTGCGTTGGGGTGGCGTGGAGTCACTCGGCGTAGTTTCGACGTGGTTTGGGATCGCCGGTTTGACTCGAAAAGAGCCGGACACCGTGGAAAGACTGTGCAAGGCCTCTGAGTACCACGAGGGGCCTCAGAGTACCTCGAGAGTGCCTCGGCAGCGCGGAGCATCGCGGAGCGCTCGGGAGGCTTGGAGCACCACGAGGGGGCTCGGAAGGCCTCGGAAGGAGGATCCGAAAGGGGCCGGGAGTGCCTCGAGAGGACTTAGAGGGGAAGCCGAAGGCTTAGGGAGGAAGAGAGAAGTGGGAGGTGTGTGAAAATGAGGAGGGGGAGCCCTCTATTTATAGTGCCGTATTTGGTGCAAGAAGGTCCGTACGGACCTCCCGGTAATCCGTACTTTTGGTTTTCCTCGATTTGAGGGAATCTCGTGATGATGGTGAATATTACGCAATTATGATGTTCCCCGTGCAATAAGGTCCGTGGACCAAGTTGACATGCAAAGAGGTCCGTACCGGACCAACTCGCAGGAGGGTAATCATTTTCCCTGGATTTGAGGGAATATTGGGGACTTTAAGAGGATTCAAAGAATTATTAAAGCAAAGAGGTCCGTACGGACTATTATGGCTTTTCCAATTTCCTGAAAATTCCCAAAAGGTCCTTTTGTCCCTTTTTATCCCGTGAAGGCTCCTCCCTTGGTTTGGCCGGGGTTTTGAGAGGGTTTGAGTGCCGGGGTCGCCGAGATCCAAGTTGCCGATGAGTCTGCGGTGCTTCCCGTGTGCTTGAAAGGGGGTGATCCAGATTGGGGTACTTACAGCGACCACCAACTTCAGCGACCAAACAACTGAGAACTTAACTTATCAGTAAGTTCTCAGTTGTCAACTAAACTACTAAGAACACAATTAACTCCGGCGACTACCAACTCCGGCGACCACCGGCTCCGGCGACCAAACAACTGAGAACTTAACTTATCAGTAAGTTCTCAGTTGTCAACTAAACTACTAAGACCACAATTAACTCCGGCGACCACCAACTCCGGTGACCAAACAACTGAGAACTTAACTTATCAGTAAGTTCTCAGTTGTCAACTAAACTACTAAGAACACAATCAACTCCGGCGACCTCCTCGACGACCACCAACTCCGGCGACCAAACAACTGAGAACTTAACTTATCAGTAAGTTTTCAGTTGTCAACTAAACTATTAAGAACACGATCAAACTCTGTCAACCTCTTCGGCGATCAAACAACTGAGAACTTAACTTATCAGTAAGTTCTCAGTTGTTAACTAAACTACTAAGAACACGATTAACTCTGGCGACCACCAACTCCGACGACCTCCTCGACGACCACCAACTCCGTCGACCTCTCCGGCGACCAAACTACTAAGAACTTAACTTATCATTAAGTTCTCAGTTGTGAACTAAACTACTAAGAACACGATCAACTCCGGCGATCTCTCCGGCGACCAAACAATTGAGAACTTAAAAGAAGACGATTAACTCCGGCGACCACCAACTCCGACGACCAAACAACTGAGAACTTAACTTATCAGTAAGTTCTCAGTTGTCAACTAAACTACTGAGAACACGATCAACTCCGGCGACCAAACAACTGAGAACTTATCGATAAGTTCTCAGTTGTCAACTAAAATAATAAGAACACGATCAACTCCAGTGACCACCAACACCGGCGATCAAACAACTGAGAACTTACTTAAACTACTAATACCACGATCAACTTCGGCTATCACCAACTCCGACAACTAAACAACTAAGAATTTAACTTATTAGTAAGTTCTCAGTTGTCAACTAAACTACTACTAAGAAAACCATCAACACCGACGACCACCTACTCCGGCGACCAAACAACTAAGAACTTAACTTATCAGTAAGTTCTCAGTTGTCAACTAAACTACTTCTAAGAATATCATCAACTCTGAAGACAACCTACTCCGGCGATCAAACAACTGAGAACTTAACTTATCAGTAAGTTCTCAGTTGTCAACTAAACTACTACTAAGAACTCGATCAACTCCGGCGACCACCTACTCCGACGACCAAACAACTAAGAACTTTTTCACTTTTTATTTTATATTGAAATACTTATCAACAACGAAAGTAACGAAAGTAGTACTACCTCCACCTCAAAATAAATATCAAAATAAATACAAGTAATACTACCTCTGTCCCATAATAAATATAAAAATAATTATGTACTTTTAATATAATTCTCTTGTTGATGCTTCATTGGAACCATGGATTTGTTGCTTACTTTCTTGTTTATGTTGATGATGAAATCATAACTGGTGGTGATGTAAGGTTTATCAAGTTATTTATGGAGCAGTTCATCGCCTCTTTCCCTCTCAGATAGCAGCCCTTGCATTTACGAGTCCCTGCATCAAATTTCATACAACAATTTGCATTATGTAATAAAAACGGGTTTTCACAGATCTGAGATGAGAAAGGAGAGAGGGATGCAACAGATCTGAGATGAGGAAGGAGAGAGGGAGCAGATCTGAGATGAGGGGCAGTGACCGACAATGGTGGCGGTATAGTTGAAAAAAACGCTGATGGAGATAAGAGTTGATCGGGATGGCGTCGAATTTGAGGTCGCCGAATATTTCAGCCACGCTTTCTCAGCTTCTCATTACATAGAGTACTTTCTTTTGGTCAGCATATCTTTTTTTTGACAACATAGACCTAACTACTTGTACCCAATTTTCTCTCTCAAGCAATATCTATAGGTTTCTCTCCGTCCCAAAATGATTTTTCTACTTCTTTTGACTTAAACAATATCTGTAGGTTGATTTAGTATAATTATACTAATGTAAATCTAAAACTTGTAACTAATACACCATCAATAATACTATCAATACCAAATTTTACATTTTCACTATTATGATAATTAAATCAACATAAAATAATGTTGATCTAAAACTTGCCCACTCTATCCGTCCCAAAATAATGTCCCCTAAGAGTTATGGACAAGTTATTTAGGAGGACAATTACGCAACATGCCCCCTAAGAGTTTGACATTTCATCTCTACACAAAAAATCATTATTCATTTATCTTTATGTTACCAAAGAAGTAAACTCAGCTTACAAATTCACAATCATATGAACCGACTCATCTTTCTGTATAGAACTCCATTAGCATTCAAGCATAGAAGTCGTCAGGACAAAACTTTATTAACCAAATCAAGACAATATGGAGTTTGTCCTTGTCGTGATGAAATTTCAACCTAGAGATGAAAATAATATACCAAAATATGTCGGATCTAGATTTGAGGTCGCCAGAGTTCGCCGGAATTCACCAAAAGTCCACCGGAAGTAATGAGGGATGACAGGGGAGAGATTTCCAGATCTGGACTAAATCTGTACAAATTTGAAGGAAAATGCGTTGTACCTGTCGGAGGAGGGGGAGACGAGCGAGAAGATGAAGGTGTAGGAGAGATAGTTGGTGGAGAGGCGACCGGAGGTGTTGTGTGTGGCCGGAGGTGCGGAGGAAGAAGGTGAACTGAGGTGGGGTAGACGAACGCCGGAGTTGAGGAGGGAGACGTTCGCCGGAGTTTGGGAGTGAGACGGTCGCCGGAGAGGGAGGGGGACGATCGCCGGAGTTGGGGGATGGTCGCCGGAAGTTGGGGAGGGGAGGGGTGGTGATTGGAGAGAAGGAGTAGAGAGAGAAAGTGGGTGTGTGTGTGTGAGAGAGAGAGAGAGAGTGTTTGTGACAAGGTGGGTGGGGAGGGGTATAATTATATCTTTTAAATTATTTTAAATTAGGTGAGGGATTAAATGGTAGGACAAAATATTTTTTAAGATTTGGAGGTAAATTAGGAAATAGTCTGTCTTATGAGGTAGATTAAAAATTATTGAGGGACTAGGGCGTATTTTTCTCAAAAATGAGTGGATGTATTTAGCAAAATGGATGAACTTATCAATGTAAATAGGGACACTAATCAATGAATTTCACCTAACATCCCCCAAATCCCTTTATTGTTCCAATAAATCCCATTATATTTGAAGACAAATTCTTATGATGTTGGATAAATCATGACCGTAAGGTTCTTAATTTACTTTAAACCTAAAACTGAAAAACAAGGCCTACTTACTACACTCAAAACAACAATCGACTTACAATTCCTTATCAGCTTTCTCTTTCTTATTTTGTTTTACTCATACCATTTAATTTTTCTTAATTCCCGTGCAAAATCAGACTAGAAATATTAAACAGAGATGGAGGAAATCAAACTAGAAATATTAAACCAAAATATAGGGATGACCAAACCGAAACCGGTCCGGAACCGTTAAACCGCCTTGAACCGAAATCGAAACTGTCTCAAACTGGAACCGTTTGAAACCGTCTCGAACCGGAACCGTTTGAAACCGTAACCGACGGTTTGACGATCTGGTTCCGGTTTCTCCTTTTGAAAAATCGTGAACCAACGGTTTCGAACCGCCTAAACCGGTTAACTGTTGTCAAAATCGTCAGTAATTTTGTTAGATTTATCAGAATATAGCCGTTAGAGTATGGAGTATATGGTTAAATAAAAATATTTTTGTTTTCCTAACACATTGTCTCAACTATAAATACTAACCCCTCCCCTCACAATTTTTTCACACCAACCCCCTCAACTATCTCTAACAAAATTCGTTAATTTCTTTGATTTTCAAGCTCAAATCATAAACTAACTCTCATTTGTTTAAGTTTTAGGATAAAATGTATATAAGGAGTATAGGTATAAGATTGAGTGGTTCGATTTATAGATTTATATGGGATTTAGGGGGTTAGAGTATGGGGTATATGGTTAATGTAGATGAATTAATGTTTAGGGTATGGAGTTTATAATTGTGATTTAAAGTTTAGGTATAAGGTATATATGAGAATAATATAGATGACTTAGGGTTTAGGGTATAGAGTATATGTTTTAGATTTAAGGTTTATTGTATATGGTTAAGGTAGATGAATTAGAGTTTAGGGTATGAAGTATATCATTTAGATTTAATGTTTAGGGTATACTATGGTATAAATGAGATTTAGATAGATGAATTATGATATGGGGTATGTAGTATATGATTTAGATCTAAGGTTAAGGGTATAAGGTATATACGAGATTTATGTATATGATTTAGGTTTAGTGTATACGATTTATTATTTAGTTTTTTCTCTATATATTTTCATTAGTTTAGTTTTTTTCTATTTTTTTCTGTTATTTTTTGTAAAAAAAATCAGTAATAAAAAAAGTCTAACTATTATTTCTTAGTCAGTACAAAAAAAAATAAAAAAATTAAAGGATAGTTCGCCCCTCTATTCATTTATATATTTTCATTTGCTTAGTTTTTTTCTATTTTTTTCTATTACTTTTTGCAAAAAAAAAATCAGTAATAAAAAAAGTCTAAAATATTATTTCCTAGTTAAATAAAAAATATAAAAATTAAAGTGTAGTCTGTCCCTTTTTTCTTTTCTATACTTTCATTTGTTTAGTTTTTTCTATTACTTTTTGTAAAAAAAATCAGTAATAAAAAAAGTCTAATTTTTTTTCTTAGTCATTGAAAAAATAAAAAATTTAAATGATAGTTCATCACCCTTTTCTTTTATATACTTTGATTTGTTTAGTTTTTTTTTCTATTTTTTTATATAACTTTTTGCAAATATATTCAGAACGTCAAAAACTTGTAAAAAACGCGTTTTTTTTAACCTTAACAAAAAACGTGTTTTTCACCTGTCGCGCTCAGACTCTCTCTCTACTCTCTCTCTAAACGCAAACAGAGTTCCTCACCATTGCCGGCTCCCTCAATCGTCTTCTTCATTGTTTTCTCTAATCTGGGCACCAAAATCAGATCAAATCTGAACATAAAAATCCAATTAATCTCACTTAATTTAGGGTTTTTGATTTGGGGATAGTAGTGTATGAAATTGTAATTGGTTCGTTAATTACTTTCTACTTAATTGTTGCTGAAGAATTGTTCTCTGTATTGATACCAAGAATGGTTCATTAATTACTTCCTACTTAAGATTTGTAAGATTTTTGGTTCGTTAATTACTTCCTACTTATGTTCTTGGATATTCCCCTCTATTCAAAATGTGATTCTCCTTGTTATGGATGAATTATTTACCACATTCCTAATCTGTTTAAACTTGTTTTCGTGAACAGTCCATGTGTTTTGAAGTGCCGATCCATGTGTTTTCAAATGCCAGTCCATGTGTTTTTGAATGCCGCTTAGTTCCAATTTTAATTCCAATTTCGAATGCCGAGTCCATGTGTTTTGAAGTGCCGATCCATGTGTTTTCAAATGCCGATCCATTGTGTTTTTGAATGCCAGTGCTTGTGTTTTTGAGAGCCAACAAAAATAATTACCGGTTGTTTTTGAGTGCCGGTGTATGTGTTTTTGAGTGCCGGTGTTTGTGTTTTTAAATGCCGGTCCACGTGTTTTGAATGCCAGTATAAATAAGTGCTAGTGCATGTATATTAAGTAACTTTATAAACTAACACTGGCACTTGGTTACACTAACACCGGCGGTTTGTTACACTAACACCAGCACTTTATTAAACTAACACCGACACTTGTTTTACACTAACACCAAAGCACTTTGATACACTAACACCGGCACTTTATTACACTAACACCGGCACTTTTTACACCGGCACCGGCACTTTGTTACACATGCACCGGCACTAAGTTTCGGACAAAGAGAGCTTTTAACTTCAGCAAATTAAACCCTTTATCCACACCATTGAAGGACATTCTGTTTATCCAACGAAAAAACGAAGAGCTATGGAATCAAATCACACAGATATCTCCAATTAATTATGTACCAATCAATAAAGTACCAATCAATTATGTAACGAAGCAGAATTGACAATGGACATTAATGGCGGAACTAGGGCATGAATTGTAGGTTACAAAATACTCAAACTGAGTGAACGCCGGAGAACGATCGGAGCTTGGGATGGCCAGAGAAGATGATCAGAGCTTGGGATGGCACAAATTTGTAATATTAACACCGGCATTTATCATGATTGCCAGTAATTACAAAAATGTCACCGTTTGTTTTGAAAACACATTTTTCCTTATCTTAAGAAAAAACTAGTTTTTTATAAGACCAACTCTAAATTCAGAACTAACAAAAATTTTAAAATAGTTTTTCTATTAAAAAAAAAAAAACCGTTGAATCGCCAGTTCGAAATCAAAACCTCGTACCATGAATTCACGGTTCAATTTCGGTTCCCTTCTCCAAATCCCGAATCAGAACCATATTTTTTGTCATCCCTACCGGAATGGATGGTCCATGGAGTATGTTTATTTAGTGGGTGTAAAAATATGTGAATGCTTTTAGTAAAGTGGGTGTACTTACGGGGGTGTACACTGAGTAGCGCCACTCTTCAATTAAGCTCACTCCGAAGTCCGAACCCCTCCGCTCCAATCACTCCCTCAGATTTGAAGACACCAAAGAGCAAGAATCTTTCTCCAGGTAAGCACTAAAACCCTTTTCTCTCGCACAATTTTCAACTAATTCAACTTTAAATAGCTACTTAGATCGAACTTTATGCTCAGATTCCAATCCCATGTTTTTGTTTTGTGTTTTAATTTTTTTTTATGATTAGGATTTAGCCGATAATTTGCTATGCTAATGTTGAATTTGAATTTGAATTTTGATTGCTGCTAGTGTTGTTTCCTTAAATGTTGTTTCCTTAAATGTTGTTTCCCATTGCTGCATGCAGATTTGGAATCTATCCCAATTTTCTCAATGATATGAAAATGAAGTACCCTTTTACTTTGTAATGATTCCTGATGTTAGTTTGATCAATCTGTTCTTCATTTTTGTGTGTGTATGTGCGTGTGAGCGAGTGAGTAAATCGGAATTTCTCTTGGTGGTTTTGAGTTGCTAAAGACGAACCCCAGCAATTTGAAATCAGTAATTTGATGATTTTTTCGTTTTTGTTTGAACTTGAGCTTTGAGATTTCAACATGTTTCAAGCTGCTGTTGAGAAACCACCTTACTTATAAGAGCTAGAACCTTTGTATCTTTCACTCTCTTGTTGCTTTCATTAAGAAGTTCACATTGGTACATTTGTCAAGTGGTTATGAAGCACAGTAATTGGAAAGGCTTAGTTTAATCAGTTCCCTCATTTTTATTTTGACAAATTAATATCTCCATCGTTTATTAGAAAACCCACCAAGTCAACTTTTTTTTTTTTTTAAATTCCAGGGAAAATGGCTACTCTGATAAGGTTCCTTGTTCTTGCTTTGTTAAAGTGATACTCATGCGTCCTTCCAGCTGTTGAGTTGTAAACCTCTTGAAGTTTGATGTTACATGTGAATATTAAGTTTCCCGTAAGAATCCATGTATACTCAACCAATCTGCAGCTATTCTTTGACTATGTCTCTGTTGGTTCTATTTGCAAGACAATACTAACAAATGTCTGGGCAAGAGAGATGGTGTGTTGTGACGGGGGGAAGAGGCTTTGCTGCACGACATTTGGTGGAAATGCTTATTCGGTACGACATGTTTTCAGTTCGTATTGCTGATTTGGGTCCTTCTCTTAAGCTAGAACCTGAGGAGGAGAGGGGAACTCTTGGTGAAGCTATTCAGTCGGGCCGTGCTCAGTATGTATCAATGGATCTACGAGACAAGTCCCAAGTTCTCAAAGGTATTCTTACCTTCACCTCAGATCTTTTTTTCAGGCTATTTTTTCTGTTTTACTACTATCTATTTTCATGCATGCAGTAGACCCTTAAGTTTACTTGGGATGCTTTTCTGTTCGTAACACGATGCCACTATTATCAAGCTTACACCTCATATTGTGTATCCCATTATGCAGCCTGTGAAGGAGCTGAGGTTGTCTTTCATATGGCCGCTCCAGATTCATCTATCAATAATTACAAACTCCATTATTCAGTTAATGTTTTAGGTAATAGCTTAAGTCATTATGTACCCGATTTTGAGAATTCTTTACATGCTCTGAGAATAGTTTTTCTTTTCCTTTCTTTATAAATCGTATTCTTCGACTATGCTGTACAGGCACCAAAAACATAGTTGACGCTTGTACCGAGCTTAAAGTTAAGAGACTTATACACACTAGCTCTCCAAGTGTGGTTTTTGATGGAGTACATGGAATAATCAACGGAGATGAATCATTGCCGTATCCAGCTAAGGTATTGAGTGCATCTAAAGTCGTCAGAAATAGGGAAAGTATTGCACCTAACAAAATATTACATTTAGCCTCAAGTTATCTTTATTGTGAGTGGCACAAGGGTTATTAATCGCTTCAAACTTATGTGTGAGGTTCTTTTCTTTCTTCTTATTTCCTTGATGACAAAGGCAATATGAGATTAATGCTGACACAGTTTCAGTGATTGAAGGGAATATACACTTATGACACTCCTTACCAGTTTCTTCACTGGTTTTCTTCTCCTTTTTTTTCTTGTTGTTTTATTTTTTGGTTCAGTTTAGGGGTAGTGGGATGGAGAAATCTGAGTATTAAGTTCTCTTCATTACTGTCATTATACTTATTTTCTTTCAAAAATACCATTGTAGTTTGGAAAATGTATAATTTTAACCCCAAAATCGCGGATTGAAACACGGATTAGTCAAGGATTTAGGGCTAAAATGATATATTTTCTAAAGGACAATGTTTTTATGAAAGAAAAAAAGTATAATGGTAAAAATGAAACACACTTGAAAGTACAATGGATGAAAATGAAGTTTACCCCAGAAACAATATGGTTCTTTCTGCTGCATTGTCTTTTTCTAACAATGTCTTGTCAACTAATAATATGTTCTCAAACTTTTCAGCATAATGATTCATATTCTGCAACTAAAGCTGAAGGAGAGGCGATAGTTATCAAGTCAAATGGTATCAATGGACTTCTAACATGCTGCATTCGACCTAGCAGCATTTTTGGTCCTGGTGATAAGTTGCTTGTTCCATCCTTGGTTACTGCTGCCAGGGCAGGGAAGTCCAAGGTAAGGGTTACTTTTTATTTCCTATCTGGTTAATTAAATTGGATTCAGTATTTGTGAAGTGAATCTCAAGATGAGAGGCAGACAGTTTGAATCTTTCTGATGTTACATCCATGAAAGGACTTGGTTTGAACTTTTGTCATGTTTGATGTCTTCTGAACCCTGGATGTTAGCTTTTATTGTCAGTAAGTTAGATTGTGTGGCAAATTTTCATCATCGTTATTCATCGAAGATTAAATGTCGGTACACGCAAGCATTATGCCAAGCTTTTATACCCTGGTGCCTGGCAGCAGGCTGTTTTGCATTGTTTAAACCACTATAACTAGCTTGTATTTACTGTTGGAAAGGCATGATAAATAGGCTGTGAAGATCTTATTCATACTCTATAAGGATTCTTTCTAGTTGGATTTATAAATGAGAAATCAGAAATAATTCTTAAGCGTCTAGTCCTTTTTGGCCCTTATTGGTCAATGATGCATCGTTTACACTTCTCAGTGAAGAAAGGCTTAATGTGTATTCTATTACCTCTCCTTTCAATATCACTGGTTTATGACTCAAATTAAATTTTAATTTGCATTTTTTTTCAACTTTTAATGATCAGTTCATCATTGGGGATGGCAGTAACATGTACGATTTCACTTATGTTGAAAATGTGGCACATGCTCACATATGTGCTGAAAGAGCTCTAGCATCTGATGGGGCTGTTGCGGAGAGAGCTGCTGGCGAGGTAAGACTTGAAATGTGTATTTCTTTCTCAAAGTTCCTTGCTGCTTGAATTTTGAGTTGCTTAAATCCTACTACAGCTGTATTCATGTTTGCAATTTATCTGCATATAAAAGATGTTTCCTTGCTACTATATGGTAATTGTAATAGTATCCCTGTAGAGGCGGATTTTTAGCCATTTACTACCGCTCTAACCTTTCAAATTACTTATGCATATCTCTTTCACCTATATATTTGTGCAACCTTCTCTTTATTCCCTCTCTCAAAAACTTACAGCCAACATTTTGGTGGTGGGCAAAGTTAACTTGTATCAGATCAGACTTTACATGCATGGAAACTACGAGGAAAAAGTATATACCAAAAATTGGAAAGATTGGTTGCCATTTAAGCCATGGAAGGAAAAGATAAAAACATATTTTGCACGAAATAGTTTATCAAATTTTTTATTTTTTTTTGCACGAAATAGTGATATACCCATAATCAATTCTCATCTAGTGAAACATGCTATAAGAAAAGGTGAACAATTGTGAAAAGAATCAAATAAAAAGGTCATACACCCAAATGGGGTTCTTGAAAATGAGGAATTCTGGTTAATGATAAATTTTATATCTAACTCTTGACTACAGAAGATTGATGTGGCTTTATAGTTCGTATTACGTTCGCAAACACATAAACTATATTTGTGGAAAGTCACATCATTTACAGCCCTCAACGAGCTCCTTATATTGACAAAATCGCCTTTACACGTTGATTTTGCAGGCATATTTCATAACGAATATGGAACCAATCAAGTTTTGGGAATTTGCCGGACTTATTCTTGACGGTCTTGGCTATGAAAGGTACTTTTGTTCTTACTTGCACTGGCAGGGCTCACCTTTCCAGATTAAGTTCAAGTTTTTCAGAAAATATTGGAACTTTGTACATATAGTGATTGCTTCAAGGTGGTTGGTAGCATATAGATATAGCGTGTCTCTGGTTGCCACCTTTCATTGTCTTCTCTGGATTTAAGGTGTGCCAAAGAATTGCTTTTGGGCTTTTAGTGGTTAAGTCTGATGAGAGTCTTGTTCAGTTGGGATTTAGGAGGTTGGATAGTCCAAACCTTAGTCGTTTGCAGACGTTGAAGTTATTCACTTTCTAGAATAAACGATCGAAGTGGGCACTTGCTTATACCTTGGCCATAATCTCTCTAAATTAATTATTGAACCAGTTGTTCAGATTAATAAGAATTTTCCTTACTTACGTAGGGATGCCTTTTGGGGCAATCTTATTTCAGATGCATTTTAAATTCTTGAAGCATCAAATGTCTATTTCTGACTTCATGTAGTTTGCAGGCCAAGAATCAAGATTCCTGCTTTTCTCATGATGCCCATTGCACATATGGTGGAGCTGACTTTTAAGTTGCTTGGCCCATACGGGATGAAGGTTCCTCAGCTGATACCTTCAAGAATCAGACTCCTCACTTGTAGCAGAACTTTTAATTCTTCAAAAGCAAACGATCGCCTTGGCTACACACCCATTGTGCCATTGCAGGTGCCTTCCTGTCTAATCTCTTAAATTGAGTAAATTTGGATTTCATTTTGCTGGCACAAAATTAGCTACGGTGCATTCATAGTCTTCTCCAAGTTACACAATTGCTTCTCAGGCTTGTTGAGCTGAATGTACATAATTTCAGTATTTTCACAAGCCTCCTTGAACGAAAGTTTTCGTGCACTGATGTGCTTAGAGGCTCATTGATCTGATCCCTCAAGCACCGTTTACCTCTTGAAGGACATACTCCCTCCGTTCCACTACAAACTGCACACTTTCCTCATAGGGGGTCCCACTACAAACTACACACTTCCTAAAATGGAAATGTTTTATTACTTTTACATTAACGGGACCCACATGTCATACTCACAACAAAAATTCAATTATTCCCTACCCATTTTCTCTCTCCTACCCCACTTTTCATACCCACAACACCTACTCCACTAACATTTTTCCTTGATTATCGTGCAAATAGTAAGTGTGTAGACTGTAGTGGGACGGAGGGAGTACATTTATTTGGAACACTCTATATGAAAACACAGAAATTTATGTAGTTTAATCCACTCCAAGGCAACAACAATCCACTAGTATAAAATAAGAAACTACAAGAATGTACAAAAACCCTCGAACCCAATTTCCAGTCACATCCAATATGGCAATATCACGTTGAACCCGCAAGGATTGGCGTCATCCCTCTCTTCTGATCTTTGACTCATCTCTTGGTTTCGTTCCCACACCACTCAAAGCCAAAGGTCGACTGCACCCTGCTTTTATACAACACACGACTCTTCTTCCAACTAGGATTCCAAAACCCATTGCTCTTCAATTCCTTATAGGACAAGGAACCTTTCATTAGCTAGTTTGAACACAGTTAGGAATTTTAGTTATAGTCTAAACTTAAGTCCTTTTGGAGAGCTGCCTTCCGCTAGAATTTTAATAGTCATAGAACTCAAGACACATCCTAACAGGAGGCCTTCACCTAATACATCTGCTAATTGCTGCATAAGTTGGCAGAGGCATCTATGTTTGGTATAACTATCGGTTATATGTGAGTTTTTTACTTGATGTCAATCTTGTGATCATGCGAGCATGAACTTTGACTTTCTGCAGGAGGGTCTTAGAAGGACAATTGACTCGTACTCCCACTTGAGGGCAGAACTTCGGCTTAAAAAGGAGGGTCCATCTAAAGCTTTTATTTACCTGGGAAGCGGAATGGGTACATATGATTAATTCCTTTCTTATTCTTCTATTTGATGTTTGCGATTCATAAAGCATTTAGAACTAACCGCTGAAGAGTGACCTTCTCCTTTTCTCTCCTCCTACTCTGAATGTCTTAGATGTATCCACAAACTTCACAACAATGATATGACACGTTTATGTAATTCGCTACAAGATATATCTATTATTAATGAGTTGGCCAAAGTTAGAAGGGATTTTGTCTAATTAAATATTTAAAATGGTGATATTCAGCCTATAGATTAACAATAATGATACTTCGAGGCAAATTAATCTCTTATCATAGTTGAGTATTATATATTGATCCATTTTGCTGATGTCATGTTACAGCTGCTGACGTACTTCTGTGGAGGAATAAAAGGCAGGCACTCGCCACAGTGCTAATTCTGGTTGCATTTTACTTCAATTTCATAGTGCCCGGATATACCCTCATTACTGCACTTGCAAAGCTTCTGTTGTTGGCATCAATATTTCTATTCATCCATGGAAAATTACCTGGGAAGATGTATGTATGCCCGTCTCAGTGTCTATTATTCAGCTTCTTCATTAATCCAAAAAATTGCTTGTAGAAAAAATAAACTTCCCGCTTGTATGAAGGTACCACATTACCTTCTTAATAATAGGTGTTGATTTAATGGGTTAATATTAACCACCTCCTAAAGACCTGGTGAAAATCATTATTACCAACAAGCTCTAGCTTTCTTGGTACTACACACCTGTTAATGGTATAGGGTCGGAAACTGAAACTGCGATAGAGAACATTTAATCTAGACTTGATAGGCTGTTTAAGTTCGAACAGAACTGCAAACTAATAGTTTGTCTGGTAGGTGAATCAGGAGAGACATTATTAAGAAACTTAACTGTCTCCTTTGCGGCTGCAGATTTGGGTATACAATTGAGAAAATTCCCGAGTCAAAATTTCATGTGCCAAAAGAGACATCACATCAGGTTGCTTTATCAGTGGTCTCATCATGGAATTCTGCTGTAGATAGTTTGAAATCTCTTTGCAAAGGAAATGACTTGACTCTATTTCTCAAGGTACTTCTTGCTTGCACCAAGTTTATTTTTCCTGGTACTTGTATTATTTTCGAACTCCAGGATTTTGTGTATCTTTTTTAACACTGTTTAATGAAACAGGTAGCTCTATCACTATTGGCTTTAAGCTTCCTCGGGATGATGTCACTAAAAAGTTTGTTTACCAGAGGTATATAAATTATCTCTCTCTCTCTCTCTCTCTCTCTCTCTCTCTCTCTCTCTCTCTCTCTCTCTCACACACACACACACACACACACACACACACACTTTTGGGTCCCAGTGCCTACATAACCAGGAAATGGTATTTTCACTTGAATGTTTAATTTACCCTTTGCATGTAGCCATACTTAAAGTTCTTGTAATTATAAATAGCAAAGGCAATATAGATAGTTGGCAAAGGCAATATAGATAGTTGGGTCTTGTATTGACTGAATCATCTTTCTTTATTCTGCAGTAATTCCCATTGCATTTGTTGCTTTCTATGTCTATGAGCAAAAGGAAGAAGAAATTGATGGCTTTTTCCTGAAACTTCTCTCGTTTGGATGCAAGCTTAGATCAGACATTACGAATAAAATTTCCCCTTCCAAAAAACTAAGCAAAAGTGAGTGAAACAACAAAGTATTTGGTACAAATGACAAGCCATTCCATCCGTAAGTTTCTTGAAACTCGCGTTCCAACCAGTCTTACTATGGGGGGTATTATTGTCAACACCACCGAATTCAGATGAGTTGGATAATCGGTCTCTTCTACACACCGGAAAGAGAAACTACTTTTTTTTTCGAGTGACGGATCCTTGGGAGGACTGGCGGGTTTGTATTAGATGTATTTTACGACCGAATTCAAGTCCTTTTAGTGAGTGTATTTTCTGAGTTGACCCAGTTCATTGTAATACATGTTTTGGAAAATCTTGTTTGTTTGATTCATTAATTTTTCAGAAAAATGACAGGGGTAACAACATTGTTGTACAAGGGTGTATATGTCAGTGACTCTGGCTTTCTAGGAGTGCCATTGCCTTTTCTTTTTCTCAATTGTTTTGCAATCCTCATAATTATTTCCCAGAAATGGAAGCTGTAGATTTAACCAATTTCCTAATTTTGTGCCTTTTTGTATTATCATTGTTTGTATTCAATTCTTAATTGTATCAAATTTGCTTTTAAAAACTAAAATTAAGAAAAATTGTTATAAAGTAGAAGTTGTGAGCACGGAAAGGAAAGTGAGTTATGAGAGAAAAAAATGGATAAAAAATACTCCCTTCTTCCTAAATGTTTGTCCCATTTGACTTTTCAATTATTTTAAGGTTACATTACAAGTTTTGAAAATTTAGTGATTTTGAAGCTTTAATTTTGGAAATGAGATTAACTTTTTGGGACAAAGAAAAAGGGGAAATGGGACAAACATATTTAGGGACGGAGGGAGTAGTAAGTAGGTAGTATTTTTTAAGTATCAAAAAGGGTTCTATTAATAAAAATAAAGAATTATTGTTATATATATATATATATTTTTTTTTTTTTTAAGAAAAGTGAGACTTTCATAAGGAACATCTAAAATGACAAAATTTATGGGACGGAGGGAGTATATATTTAGGTACAACAGATGAAGATAGAAGAGTTATTATATTTTTTGGATTCAGATTGATGAAGCACCGTTTACCAAACAGTCTATTTCTTCATTGTTTTATTTATGGAGTTAATTACAATGGAGGGAAAATAGTAAAACTTTAGGATGGTCAACCCGTGACCAAAAGTGATGCCATGAAAATTTTAAAAACAAAAACAAATATCTTGTGTCCTTTGAGGACAAAAGTAATAACATAAATTGCTATTTTCTTTTCTGAATGTTTATTTTATTTATTTTTAACCAGTACAAAAATTTACTTTTGAACGTTATAAATCGAGTACGATCATAGTCTATATAAAACGGGCAAAGTTCAGTGGGTTAAGTCCAATGGGAAATATTTACAAGTCTCAAATACGACATAGGTAATGTGCTTCCCTGCCTATGCTCGTCTTACTCTTCTCATCATATCCCACTATGTCGACCTAAACATAGCAGAGCGATCTAATGATTAAGGTAGAGATATTGATAAATGTCAACCAATGCATACGTAAATGCCGACCAAGACACATTTATATGTCGACCTGCACCACGTCCACGTCAGCAAGACAATAACTGTGACAAGGGGAATGGGCTTTCCTACCCTTGATCATCATCCTTACCCGGCATATCCATATGCTGACCATCATCCTATGTCGAGGACCAAGCCTTCTAGGCATACGTACATAATGCTTTTCTAATTCTACTATAATAAGGAATGTGAGAAATTAGGATCCGAGTAGGATTTGACTCCTTGTCTCACCTAACTTCATATCCAAGACATGACTCTATATCCTACACCTATAAATACAAGCCATAATTCACATAATTGAGGTACACGCATCTTTGACTCTAAACTAATGTTAATTGATTCGCTTTATATAATACAAATACTTACTCTCACGTCGGAGGACCTTCACGGTGAAGCCCCGACTTAGTTTACATATTTGTTCATCTTTTTCAGGCTATTTAAGCATACAGGATACAGCCTTACCGCTGGATTTGGGCTGATCTGACGTTTTTGGCGTCATCAGTTTGGTTCAATTGCCAGAAAACAATTGAATTATCCTTTGAATAGCCGAAAATTTTTGTTACGCTCTCCTAATCCTAATGGAAGACGGATATACTGCTAGTATAACACCTGATCAGGATAACCATCTTGTGGAGGAGACTCATGGCAACACTGGGACAACTATTCCTCTAGTCAATGGGGGACTGCCACCTCCTCTACCCCTGAACGATGGACTGCCATCGCTAGGTATGATCTTACGTTCTAGTGGACAACCAATAATATAAATTCTCTTGAACCCTCCCCGTCGTCGACGACGAGGACAGCCAGCTGCTAGTCGGACGGGGAGGAATACCGCCCAGGGAGGCACAGGAACATCCCCACCACAGATTGAACGCAAAACTTTGTTGCACCGCTAGATGGATACTCTGCAACACATTTATGAAACACAAAATGCCTTGCTACAATTAGACCCGAAACACTCTCTGGCTGAATTTATAAGACCCACCAGGACCGGAAATTCCCTTGGAGGGGAAAGTCGCTTTGATAGTCGTGGTAGTCGGGAGGATAGAGAAAATCTTCCTCCGACCAAAATCCCCCACATCGCGACACTGCTGGTAGATCCAAGCAAATCCACATCCAGGATGTTTATCCTCGCCATAGAACTCCTGGACACAGGAATGCCTGAGATGGAGATTTGATAAACCAGTTGAATAATCAAAGGGACCAAGAGGTTAACTCGGCTGAATTGAGAGCAAGACTCAGTCATGTTAGGCAAAAGACTCCTCCTCGTCAAAATCCTTCTCCTCGGCATAAGAGCTCTCCTCGTCACAGGACTCCTCCCCGTCCAGAGATACCCCCAGGAGGGACAGAACCCCTCCTCGTCATTCCAGGCCATTGAATGGAAGAGCACCATCTGGACATGGAGATAATCACCAACAACATGAGGAGCAAAGCCGAGTAAATGGACACAGAGAAAAAGAAATGACCCATCGCAGTTCCCACTATAGCTCGGGGATGGATGCAAGGGATCTTCTCCTCTTGAAAAAGAGAATTAGTGAAATGGAAATGGGTAAGAAGGAAATCGAAGAGGATGATACTAGTGCCACTCGTCCTTTCTCTTAATGGATCAACGACCTACCTCCCAATCCAGCTCTCAAAATCCCCAGTTTTGAAATATACACGGGGACCACAGATTCACGAGACCATGTGCAAAGTTTCGAATCCACCATGGCCCTCCTCACCAAGGCAGATGATATTCTCTATAAGGCTTTTGCGAGTACTTTCTCCAGAACAGCCCTGTCCTGGTTCCGTGAGCAAAAGAAGGGAAGCATATATAGCTGGAAAATTATGAGGAGGAGGTTCCTGGATCACTTTGAAATGGCTGGGAAGAAAAAGAAAAGATTGACAGATCTTGCCAACATTGAGCAAGGCAAAAATGAAACCACTCTAAGCTACTACAACCAGTTCAGAACCATGGCTGATCAGGTGGAGGAAAACTTAACTGACCGGGAGGTGATTGTTTGCTTCAACTCCAGACTAAGATCTGGGCAATTGATCTATGAGCTATCTGCGAGGGAACCTAAATCTAAATCTGATCTATACAATGTGGCATACGCCATAGCTGGCAAAAGAGAAGAGCAAGAAGAGATCTGAAAAGCCGAAAACGGATGCGATTAGCACCAACCAGGCTTCCAATGGAAATAACTACAAGGGAAAAAATAGAACTCGGGCTACATAAAAAGCCGAGGTCTTCACCCCCTTACTAAACCTATCACGGAGATCATGCAATTAATAAACCTACCAGATCCCCGACCACTACGTGATAGGACAAAACACGTCCGAGACGATTCCAAATACTGTGCCTTCCACAAAGACCACGGACATGACACGGATAATTGCATCTCCCTTAAAAGAATGATCCAGAGATGGGTGGATGAACGAAAACTTGACCGCTATATTATGTGAAAAGATAACAAGCGAGGAAGAGATGATGACGATGATAGAGAGGAAAGGGAGAACAAACCTCCTATAGCAAAACTCCACGTTATAAGGGAGGAGATAGTTTGCAATGAAAAACTAAAAGACCGAATACATGAGCTCACCAAAGTCTACCATATCCCTGCATGGTTACACAAGGAAGGGGAATGCATCAGCTTCTCCCCAAATAAGCTAGCAGGGAGTCGAGCAGTCTGTGAATAACCCTTGGTGATTAAGGGGAGAATTGATAATTGTGAATTAGAAAGACTCCTCATTGACTCGGGGGCCTCCAAGGACATTCTGAATTACTCTACCTTCCAGAAGATAAATTTGAGGGATAACATGCTTGAGCCTTACGTTGGTAGATTGGAAAGCTTCACCAATCACAAGGTCAATGCTACGAGAACCGTTGACTTATTATTTGAAGTTGGTGAACACCCCTTTCGAGCTGAGGCCACAGTAACATTTGTAGTCATGAACTTAGTAAGTGACTACCATGCCATCCTAGGCATTCCAAGTCAAGGCAAACTTGGGATGGGCGTCTCCCTCCCCCACCAGCGGGTTAAGTTCCCAACTCTGACATGAATTGGATGTGTGAGGGCGACCCCCAAGGACTTCTTGGAACATGTGATTAAGACAAGAAAAACGACTAGAAAAATAGAGGTTGACACACCAGAGGAAAACCTGAAAATTTCTAAGTCTGTAAAGACTACCAACACCAGTTTTAGGATTCACCTGATTTTTGAAGTAGAAGACGAGGAGCACATGATGCTGGACATTCATGAAGATGACATTGATGACACAGTTATGTTCGTCCCAGACATAGCCCCTCATCTCGTTATCGGCCAGAACTCGGGGGCCGACCTGAACTTGAGACAAGGAGAGCAGGACGTGGACGAACTAGTGGAAATTGAGGACCTAGACATGAATGGTGACGATGGGAGAAGACTTAGATAAATAATCATTGAGACTTTACAATTTCGGTACGGTCCAAAAATGCCCGTGGATGAATTGGAAAAAATAATACTCAACCCCGACTACCCAGAGCAAAGAATAAAAATTGGGGGGCAACTCTCCCCGGAAGAAAGGGAGGAGATCATCGCCCTACTAAAAAATAACCTAGATGTCTTTGCCTGGAAGGTCGAGGATATGAGGGGAATAAAAGAAAAGGTGGATGTCCACAGGCTGGAGGTTGACCCATCTACTAAACCTATCAAGCAGACAAGAAGAATTTTTGCTAATGATAAGGAAGATGCAATCAAGGAAGAAGTACAAAAATTGCTAAGTGCTGGAATCATCAAAGAGGCAACCTACCCTGTTTGGTTGGCCAATGTTGTGATGGCCAAAAAACAAAACGGGAAGTGACGTATGTGCATAGATTTCACCAATTTTAACAAAGCCTGCCCGAAAGACAACTATCCCCTCCCCAGAATTGACAAGCTGGTGTAGCGATACGTGAATTTTTAACATCTTGGAGTCGCCACTTATCATTTATTTAGGAAAATAATAAGAAAAACCTTTTTGATTATTAAAGAGATTTGAGGGTTCGGGGGTTAAGTTATGGAATGGGAAGGTCGAGGAGCACCCATTCCACCCAATTCGAAGATTGGTCTTGCCAATTGAGTATTATCAATCTAATTAATTTAACAATTAAATAAGAACAAGAAAAACCCTAATCAATTTCTTGATTAGGAATGTCGGATTGTATGCTTAGAGATCACCTCCATGGATTGAGGGGACTCTAGGCTAATCCTTTTGATGAGATTACACCACTCTAGAGCTAATAGAGAGAGATTTGAGAAGAAGAGAGCAAAAGTATAGGAATTTACCTAGCGTTTAGGGAGTATTTGATTTAGAACGTGGTTCTAAGATGTCTTCTCGGTCGAGAAGTGATTCGGGCAGAGTTTTGACTCAATATGAGAGTCAAATCTTGATGCGGACAGAGCTTTGCCTCAATCCTTGATTCGGGCTTTGATGTTTGTTGATCAACAAGGTTGATAAACAAACTTTAGGTGATTTTGTAGGAATCTTTCAGGGAGAGAAACCAACAAAATGTGTGTGTTGTGTGTTTTTGATCGTGGATCGGGGACCTCTGAAATACTGAAAGCCATCAGGTATTTATAGGGGTTTAAGAGGTAGAGGTGGAGAGGTAAAATACCTTAGGAAGGTTCCAGAACTCAGATATGACTGGAGAACCGGATTAGATGATGTTTATCAAGAAAAGAGTTTGAAACGGAGAAGGATTGTGATTCTGCACATCCTGCAGAGGGGTTGTCTCGTGCGAGACACGTATGTCTCATGCGAGACAACTAGTCGATTGACTATGTTGTCCTCTTCAGTTATTCCGTTAGTCAGTTAGGTCCAAAACTAACGAGGTTAGTTAAAAACTTAATGAAACATGACGAAATTGACATGCTTTCATCAAAATATAAAAGAAAGACGAAGAGTAGTGTAATCATGAATTATTGATTCAGAATGGGGTATCTACAGAGCCCCTTGGCGACAAGACTTATGGAAGAAGTCATGTCGTCGATAGAAAAGACATCATTCTGAATAAGGACTTTTGAAAAGCATTTTTGAAAATCGAAGAGGGATTTGACCCAATTCTGAAGCATTTTTGAAAAGGCTATTTTAGGTATTTTGAAAAGCATTTTTGAAAATCGAAGAGGGATTTTTTTTGAAAAGGTAAAATCATACTGAGGAATCAAGGACTTGACCCAATTCTGAAGATACCTGTTTGTTGATGAAGTTGTTGAAGTGCGCCGCTCGAGGTTACTGACGTTGCTATTGTTGCCTGAGGTCACGGACTTGGTTGTCGCTGCTGCCATCACAGACTTTGTTGATGCTGAGGTCACAGACTTGAAGTTTTCTACCGTCACAGACTTTGAAGTTGTTGTCGAGGTCACGGACTTGAAGTTTGCTGCCATCACATACTTTGAAGATGTTGCCGAGGTCACGGACTTGAAGTTTGCTGCCATTACAGACTTTATTGATATTGCCGAGGTCACGGTCTTGAAATTTGCTGCCGTCACAGACTTTCTGAGGTCACAGACTTGAAGTTTGCTGCCGTCACAGACTTTGTTGATGTTGCCGAGGTCACGGACTTTGAAGTTGCTGCCGTCACAGACTTTGTTGATGTTGCCGAGGTCACGGAATTTGAAGTTGCTGCCGTCACAGACTTTGTTGATGTCGCCGAGGTCACGGACTTTGAAGTTGCTGCCGTCACAGACTTTGTTGATGTTGTCGAGGTCACGGTCTTGAAGTTTGCTGCCGTCACAGACTTTTTTGGTGTCGCCGAGGTCACAGACTTTGAAGTTGTTGCCGTCATAGACTTTGTTGATATTGCCGAGGTCACGAACTTGAATTTTGCTGCCATCACAGACTTTGAAGTTGTCGGTTGAGGTGGAGGTTCTGTCGGCCCCTGTAATGCAAGGATATATGCATATTGGCCTCGGATGGATCCGAAAGATTCTTACCTTTCTGTACCTGTCAGCACATAAAGATTCCAAGTAGATTTTCTAGATTTTAGTTGTTTAACTGGACTTACGTGGTGGTTCTCGCGTCTGTTCGTGTAAATGGCCTGTTGGTCAATTTGGTGGTGAACTTATGTATGAGTGTATGGTATATAGAAATGTAGGGATATTTGTATGGATTTATATTTGAGATGGGTGAACTGTATGAGTGAACTTGTATTTGACAAGTTGGGACCAAATCAGGTTTATGCAGAGTCTGTTGCTAGTCAGCAAGGCTGTACTGTTTCTTCATTGTTGTAGAATTTCGATGAGTAACCTTCTGTGAACACATCAAGGCCCTTTACGAATCTTCATTCTTAATTCTCCTTTGAGTCGTGTCTCTAGGAGGCAAACGATTACAAATCTGTCAACTGTCGTAATGGCTCTATGTCAAGGCCCTTTGGCGTCTCAAGCCCCAAGATGCTTGCAAGTGGTAGATGACTTTGTGAACAGGCTTGTGAGTCTGCTCTCTGGATTTGGAGATGATCGAAGAAGACTCTCCTTTTCGATTTTATTTGAAGAAGATCGAATGATGCTTGATGAAGAAGGTTGAGGAAAAGTCTCCCTTTGTCCTTTGATTTTTTTTTCTTAGTGACGCACCCTGGTTTTTGCCTAGACCGCCCTTTCAGGTTTTCAATCTAGCGGGCATCTCTCTTGCGTCTTTTTCTTTTCTCTTTTTTTTGTGCTCTAACTTTTGCCTAGGCCGCTCATTACGAGTCTTCAACCTAGCGAGCCATTTTTTTGAAGAGTATGTGTACTCGAAGAGGCCTCAGTTGGAAGAATCTCATTAAGGAGAAAGATGAAATCTCAAGTTTAGTTGAGGAGAGACGGACTCTATTTTTTGGAAAGTGATCCAAGCATTGACTCGTTTTTTAGGGGAGTAATATTCTCTAATGATGAGAGTGAGAAGCAAAGAGGAAAGCTCCTAATGCAGATTTGATTATTTTGAAGAATTTGAAGTAGAGATTGACTGGGGGAGGAGAGGTTAGGAAGCCCCAGTTTTGATGCTTGGATTTCAAGAGTGTGTATGAGAATGGCTAACAAGAATCCCCTAGACTCAACAAGGAATGCTACGTGGCTCAAGGATCTAGAAAATTTTTTCTATCTTTTAATGAACTGTGCATCATCTAGAAATTTCTAAGTAAGATTAAGAAGAAAGCCAATCATTAGTATGACTTAAGGGTAAACATTTTTCTTGATATTGAATGTCTTCTTCACTTGATGTAAGAGGATGTTGAGTAATCTTCATTTCTTTTGTTGGTATCACTTGACTCCTTTTCTTTGTGGGAGAGTCCTTCATTCATTTGAGGTTTCACCTTTATTGTGGGGGTGCTGAAAGCTTGAGAGTTTTTTTTTACTCTCAAAGCTTTGAATTGAGTAGCCCCACTCTTCTTGAAATGGAGGTTGACAGCAGTACCTTTGGCTTTCTTCGTTTGTTGACTTTTGACTTTCAGTAAGGTAATGTTTAGTCCTTAAGCTTCCTAAGAATAACTTTCTTCTTAAACTCCCTTAGAAGTCTCTATTTTTTGCGATGAATAGGGAATGGAGGGTCCATTATTTTGAATAAATTATAATGATATTCATGAGGTAGAACAACCTTAGGGAAAGTGTTTAGGAAAATAAAATTACTTTGATTAATCGAAGAATTTAAACAGACTCGATAGTTTAGATGACACAAACTAGAGGAGGTGAGAAGTACTAGAAAGACAGAACGACTCTTCGAGTTCATACTTGAAAATTTAAAACCTAATCTACTTCTATCAAAGGAGAAAGGGAGAGGATAGTTGTAGCCCCAAAGTGGTAGGTGGAGCTTCATCTTCTTCACGGATTACGAGGGAGAGGATTGTTGATGACGTTGGGACGTTCTAGATCTCCATTGTCAAAGAGGTCTTGTATGATGTCCTTCAAGTGGTCGCAAGTGTTGGTGTCGTGACCGGTGAAGTTGTGATACTTGCAGAATAAATGATGAGCATGATTAGGACCCATATCCTTAGAAGGACCACATTTCCTTGGTTTGATCATTTCATTTTTGACAAGCACATCGAAGAGTTTTTCTTGAGTGATACCTTCAATTTTGTCATAGTGCCTCTTTTTCTTTTCTAGAGGAGGAATAGCAGAATACTTGCCGGTGTTGGGGCGGTTGAATGCAATAGCGTTGACTGAAGCATCTTTACTCGTGGTAGGTTTGTTGTAGCCGAAAGTACTTTCCTTCTTTTTGCTTTTTAGGAAGTCATCAATCCTAATCCCGGACTCATGGAGTTCATTGAAGCTAGGAAAGTAGTTACCGGCGAGCTTCTCTTGAAATTCATCACGGAGGCATTGGAGGAAGATGTGGATTTGCTCTTTGAGAGTAGGTCTTTCGACAATTTCAGTAAGTTTGAGTCTCCATCTTCTAGCAAATTCAGCAAATGACTCATTTGCATGTTGTTTAGTTTGTTCAAGATCCCTCCTAGTAGGGCGGTAAGTGGAGTTATCTTCAAACTGCCTTTGGAAGACTAAACATGCAGACGACCAATGAAGCCTTGTAGTAATAGGAAGAGACATGTACCAATCCCTTGCAGCACCCTCCAAAGGTTGAGGAAATCATTGGGCCAAGATTGTGTTATCAATGCCCATTGTAAGCATAGCCCAAGTGTAAGTCTCAACATGAGCTCGAGGACAGGTAGTACTATTAAACTTGGCAATGTCGGGTGTCTTGTACTTGCGAGGAAACTTGGTGATGGATTGTTGAAGAGCATCGGGATCAAATGGAACGAATGACCCCTTTGAAGTTTCAAGGGTTGCAAGTTTCTTCTCGAGGTAGTTCTTAGTAACATGGTCACCAAGTTTAGTAGTTTCACCACAACCTTCTTTCTTGGTTTTAGCACCTTGGAGGTATGTTCCTAATCATTGGAGGAGGATGAGGAAGAGGAGGAATCAGATTCTTTCTTTTTCTTGCTTGACTTCTTAGTTTTCTTATTCTTTTGGGTGTAGGATTCCTCTTCATCGAAGGAGGATTCCTCTTTCTGCTTTTTCTTTCTGCCTTTCTTGACTTTCAAATCGTTAAGTTCTTTCATGAGGGCGTCCATTAGGGCGTTTTTCTCATCAATTTGCTTACTTTGTTCATCCATCTTAAGCAGGGCTTGGATGAGTTGGGCCTTAGCTTCGTTGATTTCGGCCTCAGTGACAGAAGGAGAAGCAGACATCGTGTTGAGCTTTGATGAAGAACCTAGACGTGTAGCAACCGTGTTAAACCATGATCGAGTCCCAACAAATCGGCTTAATAGGGTGAATGAAGGCTTGAAGGTTTTGGCCAAAACACGAAAAGACCGAACGCTTATCTCGCACGGGACAAGTAGTCTCGCGTGAGACAACACCACGGGAGGTTACAATTTTCTGATTTTAATCCTAATTTTGGTCGGACGGAAAATCCATTTTGGGGGTTTCTAGCATTCGAAATCCAAACCTAAGGACCTAGGGGTCGAATTCATCCCAAGTAATATCAAGTTTTTGTGCAATAAAATTGGTGAGAAATTTTTCTCTTTTAGGGGCAAATCCGAAGGGACAATCATAGGGACATTTCCGAAGCGACAATTCCGAAGCGACAATTTTTTAATTTCTTTTCCATGGATTATTGCACAAAACAAGATCTCAACAAGGGATAACAATGACTCCAAGATCAAACCGACCGGTCACGGAGTGTCTTAAAATGTCAATCTACATGATATGTGGCGATGCAGGGCTGGAAGGCTAGGCTCCCCGCGATATGACAATCTAGATGGATTGAATACGCGGAGTGGGATGGTCCAACTCCGGAGAGACCGGCGACTAGGTGGTTACCGTCATCCGTCCTTAGTGTGGATCCCGGGTTTATCAAGGGCATGTAGTGTAATGACAGTTATAATATGAGTGCGTGTGTGTGAGAGTCCATCTAGGTGATAGAGTAAAATAGAAAGTTTTTTTTTTTTTGAAAACGAAAGAAAGACAAGCAATGGCCGCACCAAGTGATTGCCTACGTTTCTCCCAAATTAGGAAGACTCACGCCGTCGTAGTTCCACATAAAGGAGAGAGAGAGAAAGAATTAAATTAATTAATTACAAAGCCCTAGTCAACCAATGACCGGTAAAAATTAAAATAATTCAATCGCACGCAGTTATATAGTTTAAGTAATTAAAATTATACTACCCTGCAAAATAAAGTTAGTACAAGCAAAATAGAAATAATAATTTATTTTGATTTTTTTTGAATTTTTAAAACTTTTTTTGTAAGTTTTTTTTTATGTTTGGTCAACTACTAAGGAGAAGTCAACAACTGCAAAAATTCCATGCTTGGCGGCTGATCTTTTCTGAAGTGGCCCAATGTCTCGTGCGAGACAAGATTGTCTCGCGCTGGACAAGCATTCGGACGAAATATTTTTTTTACGAAAACAATACAGAAAAATTTTGAAAAATCCATAAAAATTAAATTTTTACCGAAAAATAAAAAGATTGATAATAATCAATTGTGCGCAAGTCTAATCCCCTTAATTAATTGTCCCCAGCGGAGTCGCCACTGTAGCGATGCGTGAATTTTTAACATCTTGGAGTCGCCACTTATCATTTATTTAGAAAAATAATAAGAAAAACCTTTTTGATTATTAAAGAGATTTGAGGGTTCGGGGTTTAAGTTATGGAATGGGAAGGTTGAGGAGCACCCATTCCACCCAATCCGAAGATTGGTCTTGCCAATTGAGTATTATCAATCTAATTAATTTAACAATTAAATAAAAACAAGAAAAATCCTAATCAATTTCTTTATTAGGAATGTCGGATTGTATGCTTCGAGATCACCTCCATGGATTGAGGGGACTCTAGGCTAATCCTTTTGATGAGATTACACCACTCTAAAAGCCAATAGAGAAAGATTTGAGAAGAAGAGAGTAAAAGTATAGGTATTTATCTAGCGTTTAGGGAGTATTTGATTTAGAACATGGTTCTAAGATGTCTTCTCGGTCGAGAAGTGATTCGGACAGAGTTTCGACTCAATATGAGAGTCAAATCTTGATGCGGACAGAGCTTTGCCTCAATCCTTGATTCGGGCTTTGATGTTTGTTGATCAACAAGGTTGATAAACAAACTTTAGGTGATTTTGTAGAAATTTTTCAGGGAGAGAAACCAACAAAATGTGTGTGTTGTGTGTCTTTGATCGTGGATCGGGGACCTCTGAAATACTGAAAGCCATCAGGTATTTATAGGGGTTTAAGAGGTAGAGGTGGAGAGGTAAAATACCTTAGGAAGGTTCCAGAACTCAGATATGATTGGAGAACCGGATTAGATAATGTTTATCAAGAAAAGAGTTTGAAACGGAGAAGGACTGTGATTCTGCACATCCTGCAGAGGGGTTGGCTCGTGCGAGACACGTATGTCTCGTGCGAGACAACTAGTCGACTGACTATTTTGTCCTCTTCAGTTATTCCGTTAGTCAGTTAGGTCCAAAACTAACGAGGTTAGTTAGAAACTTAAAGAAACATGACAAAATTGACATGCTTTCATCAAAACATAAAAGAGAGATGAAGAGTAGTGTAATCATGAATTATTGGTTCAGAATGGGGTGGCTACAGCTGGTAGACTCCATTGTCGGACAAAGAACTCTCAGCTTCCTGGGCGCCTACCTGGTTACCATCAGATAAAAATGGTCGAGGAAGACATTGAGAATAGAACATTCTAGGCAGTCGGAGGAATCTATTGCTATACCATAATGCCCTTCGGACCTATAAGAAACTTTTGGCAACTTAAGGACGAATAGCATGAAGTTGAACCCGAGTAAGTGTGTGTTCGGGGTGACTGCCGAAAAGTTCCTAGGCTTCATGGTGTCACAAAGAGGAAACGAGGCAAATCCGAGAAAATTAAAGCCTTGATCGACATGAAAGAGCCTACCAACATCAAGAAAGTTCAAATGATGAATGGGAGAATAGCAGCCCTTGGTAGGTTTGTTGCAAAATCTGCGGAGAGGTCACTGCCATTCTTCAAAGTCCCTTAAGGGGATCAAAAGCTTCTCTTGGACATCTGAATGCTCAGAGTCATTCAAAGAGTCGAAGGAGTACATGGGCTCCCCCTACTACTAAGTAGCCCCATCATGTGAGAAATGTTTTACGTCTCCCTAACACCCACTGACCACACTATAGCTGTTGTGCTAGTCCGAAATGATGGAAATACTCAGAAACCCATCTAATATGTTAGCAAGGCACTATCTAATGTGGAAAGCAGACACTTCAACACAGAAAAAATAACTTATGCCTTGTTCATAGCTAGAAGGAAGTTACGAGCATACTTCACCGCACACCCCATAACTGTGTATACTATCGCACCCCTCAAGAAAATCTTGCATAAGTTGGACTGCTCAGGACGTCTCCTTAATTGGTATATCAAACTCCCCGAGTTTGATATCAGATACCAACCTAGGAAGACACTCCTAGTACAACCTCTGGTCAATTTCATGGTCAAAACCGCCTTCACAGGCGAGCATGACCCCACCTCATGTAAGCGCAAAAAACATGTGGGGGAAGAACCGACCAACGAGCTACCACCTAATTGATGGGTTATATACATAGATGGGTCAGCTACTAAGGAAAGAAGTGGAGCTGGAGTAGTACTGACAAGTCCCAATGGGGAGCACACAATCCAGGACATAATCAGATTCAAGTTTCCTGCTTTCAACAATCAAGCTGAGTATGAAGCTTTAATATCTAGCATAAAATTGACATCCTTGTATGAGGAGACAAAGATCGAAGCCTTCTGTGACTCCCAACTCGTAGTCAAACAGATAAAAGGGGAGTACAACACTCAACATCCTATACTTATAAAATACAAAGATCTCGTCCTAGACATAGTGAAAAAACTGGAGTTTTTTGAGATAAGTCAGATAGGCCGAGAAGATAATCAAGTGGCAGATGTTCTATCTAAACTGGAAACTATTTATGTGGCAGATCCAAACACTAACCCACTCATAGTATTTGTCGAAGAAAGTGCTTACGAAAGACTACGAGTAATGCTCCTGGACGGGGAGGAGAAGTGTTGGATAGATGAATACATGGACTTCATTGAAAAATACCAACTACCTGAAGACGAAGCACGTGCTAGGATAATCAAGAAAAAGTATGTTAAGTTCACAGGGTGGAACGGGATCCTTTACAGAAGATTATTCACAAAACCTCTTCTTAGATGTGTGCACCCTAAAGAAACAGAGAATCTCTTGGCAGAAGTCTACGATGGCATTTGTGGTGGTCACCCGGGGGCCAAAACCTTGGGGGACAAAATCATCACGCTAGGTTATTACTGGCCGAACCTGAGATATGATGCCCAAGCCTACGTCAGGAAGTGTGACAAGTGCAAGAGATACGCAGACATCCCCAGAATTTCATCAGTCAAGCAGACTCCCATAATTCTTACTTGGCCGTTCGACATGTGGGGAATCGACATTATCGAACCCTTTCCCCCGCCCGAGGTAATTGCAAATATGTGATCGTGGCAGTCAACTACTTCTTCAAATGGATAGAGGCAAATTCCTTAGCCAAAATTTCACAAGAGAATGCAATCAACTTCGTCCACGACTTCATCTGGTATCGCTTCGGGGTCCCAAATACTATCATCTCAGATCATGATCTCCAGTTCTCCAAGGCTTTTACAGCAGAACTAAACAAACTAGGAGTCAGACATATCAAGTCTTCTATGAGTGGACCCTATTGCAACAGACAAGCGGAATCAGCTAACAAACTGGTGCTAACAGCCCTTACCAAAAACCTAGAAGGAAGTGATGGTATATGGTTGGACAAACTTCCCTACTGTAGGTGTTAGTGCCCTAGGCCTATAGAGATAGACCTTTATGTAATGTCATTGCTTATTTATATATGAGATTGTTTCTTTTGATTATTATATGTGTTTGCATGTTTACATTAATAATTGTGTCCCTAGTACTTATGAAGCACTAGTATGAAGTCTAATGGATAATCATGTGATGATTATATGCATAGAGATGCACATTAGATTCATGGGTACTTGTTAGTGAACAAGGTACTGGACTTGACCCATTATGAGATTTATGTCATGGTCATATGTCATAAATAAATCTCATATAGTCATATCATTGATATCCTTTGACCTGAGATTATCATCGTCTTCCACTCGATGAATATCATGTTTGATATAGTTTAACGTTGTCTTTAACCGGACAACAATAAGGGCTATCATTGGCATGATATGATTCTTGTTGGGAAGAATGATAAGTCAAGATGAAAACTTGTCCCTCGTTAAGAGAGATGTTTGCTTGGCCACTCGTGAGTAAGATTGATGTAGTGCATGGCCATGCCCGAATGAATTAATATGATTAATGTCATTCGATTAATCAATTTACTTGGTAACGAGAAAGCATTGAACAATATGAGTTGACGTGGACCATGACTCATGTTCAATATAACATCGTGTGACAATGGGATTGTGATATGTTCTATGTAGGAAAAACGAACTTAATATTATATTATTTGGGTAGGCATGATGGCTTGCTAGAGTCCGCTCATGTCTTATGAGGATCGATGTGATCGAACTCATTGCCAACATAATATAGTCCTATGGGGTCACACGCATCGAACGAATTGACAAAATGGAATTATGGAATTCTGGTGTGTTGGGCGACCGCCCAATGTGCTATGGGCGACCGCCCATCTTATTTGAAAACCGGGCATTGGAGTCTGGACACATGGGCGACCGCCCATGTGCCTATGAGCGACCGCCCACGATGGTTTTCGAATAAGGGTTTAAGGCTCTGGACACATGGGCGACCGCCCATGTGCCTATGAGCGACCGCCCACATGGGTTTTCGGAGGAAGGATTAGGCTCTGGACACATGGGCGACCGCCCAGGTCCCTATGGGCGACCGCCCATGTGCCCTGAATGCTGAAACCGTTTTTCTCAAGGGTTTTTAATAGGGCACAGTATTTATAAAGTATAAATACTCTCCTTTATCAACCCTAGCAGCCAAGTGACGAATTTTGAGTTTAGAGAAACCCAAAATTGAGAACCCTTTTCAATTGTGAATTGAAATCATCACACCAATTCCATAATACACTTAGATTGAAAGTGTTTCAATCGAAGGATCTAGCAATCCTCCTAGAAAGAGTTCTAGGGTTCGTTCATCGCGTGGATACTCGTGGAGGATCTTCGCTTCTCAAGATCTTTTGTTCGTGATTCAAGGATCGTATATTGAAGACTTGCAAACTCTTCAATCTGGAGTTGGAACACGTATATCAACGACAAAGGCAATCAAGGTTGGTAACCCTAATTCATAATTCTTAATTATTCATCTAGAACGATTCTAGGGCTTTGGGTATTCGAGTTATTTGCAATTTTCCGGCTGCGCATGGACCCTCGAAACCCAACAACGGTGGTATCGAGCCCCGTTCATGATGTTTAGTTAGATAATCATGATAATTGTGTAATGTGATTATATGGATTTTCATGATGAATATGATTTAGAATGTGAAATTGTATGAGTTTTACTTTTGAAGTAATTGTATATAGTGATATACCATGATTATGAAATTGTAATATGTGATTAATATGATTAATCAAGGTCATGGGATGTTAAATTCATTAATATGATTAATATGATTAATCTAGGATATTTGTGAAGTATTACTTGGGATATGGGCTGGACACCAAAACCTTCCCCACGTGCACTTCGATGGAAGTGTGGGATAACCTTGGAGCACGTGGCCGCGTACTAGTAATTCTTGACCAAATGTGATTTGTGTTGTATCATTCCATGTTCATAATTATGCTCATATAGTTTTTCATGAATCAACCATGCCATGTTAATTGATAAACATGAAAAATTGAACCTTCTTTGAAATTTTGAGTTTGTTTATGCTACCCACTTTAAACACTTTTGGAAGTACACGGGTAGTTTTATGTGGGCTCGCCATAGCGAGGTGCATTAATTCTATCTTTGTATGATCAAGATGAGCAAATAGTGATTGCTATACGTTTAAAATGGTTAAACTCAATAAGGCTATCAAAACAGCTTTGGGCCTAAGGCATAAGATGAGATTGAAACATGTGACATATGATGTCTATAATCTCATAAAAGATCTAAGAGTCATATGTTGATATGATTGATAAATGTTATCTACCTTTTAGTTTAATTTTGAGCAATGTGCCATAGCCGACTTGAAATTAAATTAAAGTTGGGTCTTAGCCTATTAAATTATATTATGCATGTTTGTATATGAAGGTTATATAATTTAGTGGGAGTATTTGTGAAATACATTATTTAATCTCTTAAATGAAATTGGTGCTTATATATGTTTATATCTTGTTGCATATCTTTGTAGATCAATGGCCGCTAACACTAATCGAATTTGTCATCGCGATCGGTCCCGAGAAGGACAAGTTAGAAGAGAATGGCAACAACTATGTGGATTGGATCCGCTGTTTGGGAATTGTTCTCAAACAGAAAGGAAGTTGTACATTCTCGATGGACCCATTCCTCCCGAGCCTGCCGCTAATGCACCCAAAGTTGAAAGGGACCAACATAAGAAACATGTTGATGATTCTATAGATGTTGGTTGCCCGATGGCTACTATGTGTAAGGCCCTTCGAAGGACCTTGTACACATGGAAGCTTATGATTTGGGAAATCATTTAAAGGAAATGTTCCAGCTTGCAAGCACGTCAGGAAAGGTTTGACACTATGAAGGCTCTTCATTCATGCAAGATGATTGAAGGACAACCCGTTGGGCCTCATGTGTTGAAAATGAAGGGTCACCTCGAGCACCTTGAGAGGCTTGGATATCCTATCCGATTAGAGCTAGCTACGGATATGATATTGCATTCACTCCCCGAGAGTTATAATCGGTTCGTTCCGAATTATAACATGAATGGGATGAATAAATCTCTGTCCGAATTGCATGGGATGCTAAAAATGCGGAGAACAATATCACCAAGAAAACCAATCAAGTGTTGATGGTGAACAAAGGAAAAGGGTTCAAGAAAAACAAGGGTAAAGCAAAAGTTGCTAAACCGGAGGCAAAGGTTGCCGTTGTTGAGAAGCCTCAACCCAAATCCCAAAAGGATGCGGTATGCTACCATTGCAATGAAACCGGGCATTGGAAGCGTAATCGCAAAGCTTATCGAGGAAGGGGTGAAGAAGAAGGGCAATGTGATTGCCACGACTTCAGTATCTATATGATAGATGTTCTACTTTCTACTTCTAGTTCTTGGGTATTAGATACCGGATGTGGATCTCACATTTGTCTAAATGTGCAGGACTTAAGAATAGAAGGTCGCTCAAAAAGGGTGAAGTAGATCTGCGGGTTGGAAATGGAGCAAGAGTTGCCGCATTGGCCGTAGGGACTTACGAAGTCACTTTACCTAGCGGATTAATTTTAGTTTTAAATAACCGTTATTATGTTCCGGATTTGAGCGTAAACATTATTTCTATTTCATGTTTAGACAATGAGGGTTACAATTTTCTTATTGCGAATAAGAAATTTTCAATTTATTTGAATGACATGCTTTATTGTGTTGCTCATTCTTTTAATGGCCTTTATGTCTTGGATGTTGATAATAATGTTGAGAATGTTTATCATGTTAGTAAGAAATCTAAACCAAATGATGTGAACAACACATACAAATGGCATTGCCGTCTTGGTCACATAAACGAGAAACGCGTATCTAAACTCCACAAAGATGGATATTTAGACTCATATGATTATGAATCATATGATGTTTGCGAGTCTTGTTTATTGGGCAAGATGACTAAAGCTCCTTTTACTAAGAGTAGTGAAAGGGCTAGTGATTTATTGGCTCTCATACATACAGATGTGTGTGGACCAATGAATAGCATTGCTAGGGAGGATTTCGGTACTTCATAACGTTCACTGATGACTTCTCCAGATATGGTTATGTCTATCTGATGAAGTACAAAAGTGAAGCATTTGAGATATTTAGAATATTTCAAAATGAGGTACAAAATCAACTTGGCAAAACTATTAAAACCATTCGATCCGATCGAGGTGGTGAATATTTAAGCCAAGAATTTGACGATCATCTGAAAAGTTGTGGAATTGTTTCAGAACTTACTCCACCCGGAACACCACAATGGAATGGTGTATCCGAGAGGAGAAATCGAACTCTATTAGATATGGTTCGATCGATGATGAGTCAAGTTAACCTTCCTATTTCTTTTTGGGGACATGCACTGGAAACAGCTGCTTTCACGCTTAATAAGGTCCCTACTAAATCGGCTCCTAAAACCCCACATGAGATGTGGTATGGAAGAAAGCCTAGCTTATCTTTCATGAAGATTTGGGGTTGTGAAGCTTATGTAAAGAAATTAGTTTCTGAACATAAACTTGCACCTAAATCTGACAAATGCATTTTCGTTGGTTATCCTAAGGAAACGAAAGGATATCTATTTTATAACCAATCCGAGAACAAAGTGTTTGTTGCTTGTAATGGTGTCTTTCTAGAGAAAGAGTTTCTCTCTAAAGAAACTAGTGGGAGTAAAATTGATCTTGAAGAAATTCAAGAACCCGAAAATGACAAGGAACCGATAGTTGAGACGGAACCAAGTTCACAAGCTGTTGTGGAACCGGTTCAAGATACACAAGTTCTTCGCAGATCGGATAGGATACGATCCGAACCTGAGAGATATGGATTTCTCATGACGGAAAGTAATCAAGTAGAAATCATTGAGAATGATGAACCTACTTCCTATCAAGAGGCGATGTCCACTCCTGATTCGGATAAGTGGCTAGGAGCCATGGAATCCGAAATCAAATCCATGTATGACAATCAAGTTTGGAACTTGATTGATCCACCCGAAGGTGTAAAAATCATAGGGTGCAAGTGGGTTTTCAAAAAGAAAACCGACATGGATGGGAAGATACATACTTATAAGGCTAGGCTAGTTGCTAAGGGGTATAGGCAGATTCATGGCGTTGACTATGATGAAACCTTTTCGCCCGTAGCAATGCTTAAGTCTATTAGAATCTTAATTGCCATAGCCGCATATTACGACTATGAGATATGGCAAATGGACGTCAAAACAATTTCTTAACGGAAACCTGCTTGAGGATGTATACATGATATAGCCTGAAGGGTTTGTCGATCCAAAAGGTTCTAACAAAGTGTGTAAGTTGCAGAGATCCATTTATGGATTGAAGCAAGCTTCCCGGAGCTGGAATCTACGTTTTGATGAATCAGTCAAAGAGTTTGGCTTCATCAAAAACGAAGATGAGCCTTGTGTGTACAAGAAAATAAGTGGGAGCATAGTGCTATTTCTGGTGTTATATGTCGATGACATCTTGCTCATTGGAAACAATGTTCCTGCACTCGAGACTGTTAAGTCTTGGTTAGGAAAATGTTTTTCAATGAAAGATATGGGTGAAGCGGCTTATATCCTTGGTATCAAGATCTATAGAGATAGATCAAGAAGGATGATTGGTTTGAGTCAAAGTACGTATATTGACAAGGTCCTTAGAAGATTCCGCATGGAAAATTCTAAGAGAGGGAACTTGCCAATGGGACATGGCATTACTCTTAGCAAGACTCATTGTCCTAAGACAAATGATGAGCGAAAGAGGATGAGTGATATTCCATATGCTTCGGCAATTGGATCTATCATGTATGCCATGTTGTGTACTAGACCCGATGTCTCGTATGCTCTAAGCGCAACGAGTAGATACCGATCGATCCCTGGTGAAAACCATTGGATAGCAGTCAAGAATATCCTTAAGTACTTGAGAAGAACTAAGGATGTATTCTTGGTATTTGGAGGAATGGAAGATGATCTGGTTGTAAAGGGTTACACAGATGCAAGCTTCCAAACCGACAAAGATGACTATAGATCGCAGTCTGGGTTTGTGTTTATGCTAAATGGAGGTGCCGTTTGTTGGAAGAGTTCCAAGCAAAGCACTGTTGCTGATTCTACAACAGAAGCCGAATACATAGCAGCATCGGATGCGGCTAAGGAAGCGGTTTGGATCAAGAAGTTCGTTAGTGACTTAGAAGTCGTTCCGAGTATCACTAACCCGATAGAGCTGTTCTGTGACAATAATGGTGCTATTGCCCAAGCAAAAGAACCAAGATCACATCAGCGATCCAAACACATTTTGAGACGTTTTCACCTCATTCGAGAAATCTGTGAAAGGGAGGACGTCAAGATATGCAAAGTACCAACAGATGACAATATTTCGGACCCTCTCACCAAGCCTTTGCCACAAGCTAAACATGATGGTCATGTTAGGTCCATGGGTATAAGATACATGAGTGATTGGGCCTAGTGCAAGTGGGAGACTGTAGGTGTTAGTGCACTAGGCCTATAGAGATAGACCTTTATGTAATGTCATTGCTTATTTATATATGAGATTGTTTCTTTTGATTATTATATGTGTTTGCATGTTTACATTAATAATTGTGTCCCTAGTACTTATGAAGCACTAGTATGAAGTCTAATGGATAATCATGTGATGATTATATGCATAGAGATGCACATTAGATTCATGGGTACTTGTTAGTGAACAAGGTACTGGACTTGACCCATTATGAGATTTATGTCATGGTCATATGTCATAAATAAATCTCATATAGTCATATCATTGATATCCTTTGACTGAGATTATCAGCGTCTTCCACTCGATGAATATCATGTTTGATATAGTTTAACGTTGTCTTTAACCGGACAACAATAAGGGCTATCATTGGCATGATATGATTCTTGTTGGGAAGAATGATAAGTCAAGATGGAAACTTGTCCCTCGTTAAGAGAGATGTTTGCTTGGCCACTCGTGAGTAAGATTGATGTAGTGCATGGCCATGCCCGAATGAATTAATATGATTAATGTCATTCGATTAATCAATTTACTTGGTAACGAGAAAGCATTGAACAATATGAGTTGACGTGGACCATGACTCATGTTCAATATAACATCGTGTGACAATGGGATTGTGATATGTTCTATGTAGGAAAACGAACTTAATATTATATTATTTGGGTAGGCATGATGGCTTGCTAGAGTCCGCTCATGTCTTATGAGGATCGATGTGATCGAACTCATTGCCAACATAATATAGTCCTATGGGGTCACACGCATCGAACGAATTGACAAAATGGAATTATGGAATTCTGGTGTGTTGGGCGACCGCCCAGGTCCCTATGGGCGACCGCCCATCTTATTTGAAAACCGGGCATTGGAGTTCGGACACATGGGCGACCGCCCGTGCCTATGAGCGACCGCCCACGATGGTTTTCGAATAAGGGTTTAAGGCTCTGGACACATGGGCGACCGCCCATGTGCCTATGAGCGACCGCCCACATGGGTTTTCGGAGGAAGGATTAGGCTCTGGACACATGGGCGACCGCCCAGGTCCCTATGGGCGACCGCCCATGTGCCCTGAATGCTGAAACCGTTTTTCTCAAGGGTTTTTAATAGAGGCGCACGGTATTTATAAAGTATAAATACTCTCCTTTATCAACCCTAGCGGCCTAGTGACGAATTTTGAGTTTAGAGAAACCCAAAATTGAGAACCCTTTTCAATTGTGAATTGAAATCATCACACCAATTCCATAATACACTTAGATTGAAAGTGTTTCAATCGAAGGATCTAGCAATCCTCCTAGAAAGAGTTCTAGGGTTCGTTCATCGCGTGGATACTCGTGGAGGATCTTCGCTTCTCAAGATCTTTTGTTCGTGATTCAAGGATCGTATATTGAAGACTTGCAAACTCTTCAATCTGGAGTTGGAACACGTATATCAACGACAAAGGCAATCAAGGTTGGTAACCCTAATTCATAATTCTTAATTATTCATCTAGAACGATTCTAGGGCTTTGGGTATTCGAGTTATTTGCAATTTTCCGCTGCGCATGGACCCTCGAAACCCAACACCCTTAGCCTTATGGGCAGTTCGTACAACCACCCGGGGGCCAATCGGGGAGACCCCATTTGCACTTACCTTAGGGTCTGAAGCTATGGCACCAACAGATATGGTTATCCCTACGAAAAGAAAATCTAACTATGATGAGCAGGTCAACAAGGTCAACAGGCTGCTAGACCTAGATTTAGTAGACTAAAGGAGATTGGCTGCTCAAATGAGAATGGTGAACTATAAACAAAGGACTAAAGCCTACCACGACAAAAAGGTTAACAAAAGAGTATTCCAAGTCTGGGACTGGGTATTTAGAAAGATTGAAGCTACAGACAGGAAAGCCGAGCAGAACAAACTCTCCCCAGACTGGGAAGTTCCTTACATCATCACTCAAGTCATCCGATAAGGAACCTACACAATGAAAACCCCAGATGGCCAGGAACTGAAGCATCCATGGCACTCCGATCATCTATGAAAATACTATCACTAGTTTACAAGTCTAGCTTTGTTAAGTAGATTATATTTGAATTGTTTGTCTTTTCCCTATTTGCAAGTAGAATAGGATTGCAACTCGATGTAAACAATTACACTCAATAAATTCAGATTTCATCAAAAGATTATGACTGGCAAGACAAGTACAAAAGACGAGCAGCCTACTGCTCTCACCTTAAGCAAAATGCCTAAGGGTAAAAGACGAGCAGCCTACTGCTAGCAACTTAGGCAAAATGCCCAAGGGCAAAAGACGAGCAACTAGCTCTCACCTTGGATGAAGTATGAAACCTCCAAGTTATAAAGACGAGGAGCAACCCAAGCACGTCTGTAAAGTCACTAAACCGGGTACTACAGTCCAACAAAAAAGGGTATAAATTACCTAAGTGTTATGTCGAGCAACCTCCTAGACTTAAAGGGATCATTTCCTAAAGTACGAATGTCGAGCAAGACATCTCAAACAAATGGTAATTTGCTTATTCGAGCACTATCCTCGGCATAAAGGAGATAAGAGCTTATACAAACACACAATTAACAAGAATTTAACATACAAACAAACAGAAGCAGTTCAAATGTGCAAGCAATAAAGTAAAAAAGACAAGTGATGAAAGCAAACATAGATCATATTGATTAAATAACCGTGTAATGCCTCCCATAAACCGGGCTAAGGCATGCCGGTTAGAATGTATTGCCTCCCAAAACGGGCTAAGGCATTTACAAAATATACAAAGAGCTTGTTCCAATGTCTACATCAACAAAAAAAATAAAGGGTCTCCAGGCCTGATCATCCCCCCTAAAAAGATCGTCTTGCTCGGCCGCGACATCAGGGATGACGACTTGATCGGCTTAGTCCTGCCCGACATCTTCTTCCTCATCTTCATAGCCCTCTACCTCCTCTTCGATCTTCTACATAAAAGTGTGAATATTTTTGGGTTTTAGGGGTCAATTGGATGGGGAGCCCAAGCTGGTCGTCCTGCGTGGGCATCCCTGTAAGCAATCACCTTTAAGGCATTTTCTGAATAAGGCATCAGGGAGTGCCCGACTCTAGCGGCATCATTATAAGAGTCTTGAGTAATGAGCCGGGTAAGCACGCCCAGGTCGGCGATGAAAGACGGGTCCACCATGGCCCTCCTGGCCAAATGTAAGTTCCCATCTGAGAACATGGTGGCCGTCTTCTCCACCACTGCCTGTTTAAAAGCCGAGATGGCTTTATAACTGGCAATGACATTTGCCTCCCTGGATGGGATGCTTGCCTCCAACTCCTTGAGCCGGGCAGCCGCCTCCTTCGCAACCCTTTTAGCCTCCTCCCTTTACCTTTCCAGATCTGTCTCCCTAAGTCGGGCAGCCTCCTCAGCCTTGGCCATCTCTTCCTTGGCCGACCTCTCTTCCTCCTCAGCTTGGGCCTTTGCCGCCTTATAGGCATCAACATCCCCCCTTAAAGATTTTAAGAGCTCCATAGCCTTCTTCAGGTCGGCCTTGTCCTTCTCGGTTTGTTGTTCCAGCTTTTGCTCGTGGAACTCGATCACCTTAAATTTGATGACCTCATATACCGTGATCGTGGCAAGCATCACAAAGGAAAAAAAAAGTCAGACAAAAGTCCACAAGTATAAAAGACGGGAAGGAAAATGAAAAATGTCGAGAAAACATACCTCACTAAATAGGAGACCTTTCCTGCTGGCCAGGTGCTCCATGATCGGCTTTGTATCAGGGAATTGATCCAAGAGTTCATCATCCAGTGACCGGTGAATTACAGCTCGGCCAATCCTCAGTTGTAACCCCTTACGGGCAAGGACGTCCATACCCTTGAGAAGAGAGACTTGAAGTGCCTCATTCACAAATTGTTCTGCCTCAGCATATGTCTTAATATGCCGAGTAGTGAGTTCAGAAGAGGAGGGATCAATGCTATTCTTTTTTAGGGCTTCTCCACCTCGGTCTCAGTCCTTGGCCTTTTTTGAGCTGGGTCCTCTGCCCGACTCCCCTATCCCCGGCCTCGATTAAGCTGACCTACCTCAGAGCCTCCTCGGCTTGAGGAGTCACTGCCCTCGACTTGGGTTTCCTGCCCGTCTATTTCATCCTCGGCAGGTGCCCCAGCACTACCTATAGGTTTAAGGGGCAAATCCTCAAAATATTTCGTGGCCAAGATGGCCTGCCTCTCCACGACATTTGCACGTCGTTTATTTTTGGCTGAGGACCGGGACGTTCTCCTTTGTAACTTCATCAGAGCTTGGGGATCCAAAATTTCCTCCTCCATTTTTTTGGTATGCTCCTCGGTTAAATCTGAAAAGACGAGAAAGTCAAAAGTTAGTAAAGAGACAGGAACAAAATACCAATTTTACAAGTACAAGAACCGGGAAGAAAGAAAATTACAGCTAACTACATCCTCCTCGACTATGCATCTGTCGTCATAAAGTTTGCAGATGTCGCATTCATCGTGGAAAACAAAACTAGGGTGCACCCTTCAGTCCATATATCTATTTCCTCTAACGATAGGGACGAAGGGTACCAGCCCGTCTAAAGGTACAAGCATAATGCCGACTTGTACATAATACCTTTGGTCGAATTCCAAGATCGACCAACACAAAGTGTGTGAGGACCCCGACCCGGAACCTACAAGTGTCCCGTGCTGGAGCGTCCTCAAACTAACCCAAATTTCCTAAACTTTTAAAACTTTGATTTAACTTTCAAACATAAACACAATTATCATAACCATTTCAAAATAACTCTACACCTTTCCACAATGGAGAAAGAGTTGACCAACTTTGAAAGTAATAAATTGTTTTAGTTACAAAAAGGTATCGGTTATAATATAGAATTAAGGTTTATAAATACAAACTCCCTAAATGAATTATACCAAAATACACTTTCTACGCCAACCTATACATACCCCGACAATTCCCAAAATATCACTTCCAAACTCCTCACCGCCCTTACTTGGCCGGTCCGCCTGTCTCGGAATCTAAAAACATTAAAGTGAGAGGGGTGAGAATAAATCTCAGCAAGCTATTATGAATGCAGCAATATGCTATATAAGATGCAACACATAATAAATTGCATATAACACATTGGAAAAGCCGTAAACACTTTACATTACCTCGGTTTACCTTTTCCCGTCTGAACAATAGTCGTACAACATTGGATATAAAATTTCAATCTTAGGTGAGCTGCTTAAGCAATACTCACATCTTATAAGACCCATTTTTCAGGGAACCATATAAGATAGTAGCAACTCTGTAAGGCTTTTGGCTCACTACAGATGCTATAACCCCGACACTGTGGCCGGGGAGGGGACGGTCACAGATATAACATAATCCGATCACATTAGGTCACACTTCCATAATTGATCGTATTATATTATACCCCCAACATCAGCTGATTAACACATTATCAAGCACATACTAGTTACTTGAAACATAATCCACAAAAAGGGATAAACAATATAGCTACATGGTAAAATATACTCATGTCCAACCAATATCATAGTGCAACATTTATTCAACACACTATGCATAATATAATCAATGAATATGAACTCAAATAAGGCATGGAGATATCATTAATCCACCATACGTAGTCATTATACAATAATGCATGGCCTCTATAAAGGTCCAAGTTAAATCTACCAAGTTGGGATCACATTTGTCAAGTTACCAAACTAGGCTAACTAGCGTTTTCCAAGCAACATTTAAAGTACTTCCCTAATTCCAATTTGATCACTTAAGATGTCATTGAGTAGCCAAAGTATTCTACTTTAATCTAGGTTAAAGAGATTTCATTTTGGTTCTAGTTTGATTAGGTTTGAACAGCTCTAAAGTTGGTGCAAAGTAACCAGGCCAGGGCACGACTCGTGCCCTTTTGGCCTTACTCAAAATCATGCGTCCCAAGGCAAGCACGACTCGTGACTTCCACTTGGTACGACTCGTGCCTGAGAGCACGACTCGTTACCACGAGTTGGCCATGGGCACGACTCGTGCCTGAGGGCACGACTCGTGCCTGAGGGCACGACTCGTGCCTGAGGGCACGACTCGTGCCTGAGGGCACGACTCGTGCCACGGCCAGAAATAGGTACAGCAGCAGCAACAATTCCTTAACTCCAAGAAAACCAAATTTCAACCAAGCTTCCCTTTTATTGATGAACCTAAAGGTTTACTAAATTTCATACTTCCCATACTAAATCATTTAGACCCCAAAATGATGTAAACCTAGATCATTACCATATGATTTCCCACCCATTTCACTAACACATTTCAAGTTAACCCTTTTTAATCTAATTAATCCATCTTCTTACTCTTTTATCAACTTTCATGGACAATAACATACTTCTACACCATTAATCAATTCCTCAACTTCAAGAAGGTTTCCGAAGCATCAAAATACCATTGTAACCACAATAACAAAAATAAATAGTTCATGAGCATTTAAAGAAGGGAAGGGTCATAATAACTCACCTTAGAATTTTAGGATGAAATGAGGATCTTGTTAGCTTGATCAACTCCCCTAGATGCACCAATCACAAAAGTACAATTTGATTGAAAAATGGAGGAAGATTGAAGGCTCTAGGAACTTGGAAGTGAGACCTTCAAAGTAAAGCTTCCATGGAAATTGGAAAGAAGGAGGATGAAGATGGTGAGGGAAGAATGAGGAGGATGGGAGAAAGTATGGGAAGGATAGAGGGAGTATGGGGAGAGTTTGACTTAAGTGAAAGAAGGATGAGGAAATCAAGGGGAGGGCATGGCCCCCCATGCCCAAATCACTAAGGCTTTCAACAATTCTTCACTAAAGCCCCTAATGTTTTAAAGAAAGAACTTCAACCCTTTACTTCTTTTCTCTACACAATTAAAGTCTAACTACTCACATTTTATTTATTCTCAATTATTATACCACAACAAATACTTTAACTTATTTCCATAGTAACCTAAGGATTTAGAACTATCCTTCAACCATCTCAATTTAATATAAGAAATCAAGGAGGTAACATGAACACAAAATTTTGACAATAATATTAAAAGGCATATAATATGATACTAAAATTGTGCCTAGGGTTAGGGTCGTTACACTCACTCCCCCTTAAAGAAAATTCGTCCCGAATTTGACTGTCACTTACCTAAATATTCAACCCGCCTCGGTTACTTATGTATCCCTCAGACTCCAATTCCCAAATAGTCTCTTCAATGTTGTGATTCTTCCCCAAGATTTCTAATTCCATTAATAATACGATATTACAACTTAATGTTCCAAGAATACCATACAAATATCACTAACCCGAATTTTCACCACCTCAATAAAAATATAAATAAATAAAAGTGTTACAACTTATGTCACCAAATACATTACGATATTACCTTTAAAACTTCAAATACTCTATAAGCTGCTCCAAGCCAGTCTATAAGTCAAATCACCAACCTTTTCTAAAACTTCAAATGGATTAACAAACTTTGGCGCCAATTTACCTTAGGCCTTGCTTCATCAACCTCACCCCAACAAATTGGAGATCGATATTTTCTTCCCGAACCACGCCTTATATGGTTTTATCTCAATGCTAGAATGATAATTGCTATTATACGCACCCAACCAATGGTAACCATACGTCCTATCGACTACTAAAATCCATTGTACATGCCCGTAGCATATCCTCAACAATAAGTAATGATTCCTCAAATTTTCACAAGGTTAAACTTAATAGCATTCATACATTCCAAAAGGACCTTCCCAAATGATGTCTATCCAATCCATTTAATACTATGGGGTTTATAAAATCAAACTATCCCCTAACATATATGAGGACTTGATCAAAGAATCTAATCACTATACACATATATAATGAGTAGAAAATACAATCAACTTTCTATAATCAAAACAACATACTCCTTTTTACTTTCAAGGTAACCCAATCACCAAATCCATCCTGATAATACTCTCAAGTTCAATCTAGAACTCTAAATATTTTAATAAATCTTCTAACGTCAATATTCTATTTTCACATTTGTGACCAAACCGCCTTATGCCTTGACTCACTTGAAACGAGTTATTTCAATTATCTCATCCGCAATTCTCATAATACAAACATTAAACAACTGCCCATGGAATAATAAATATGGACATGCTAATAAGACCCTGATTCCATAAACGGAATATTAATTGACCATATTTCACAATTCAATGCTCCAATTATGTTCAGGCCCAGTGACAGATCAATATCCGAATCAAATGGTTGGCCGCCCACAACGGAGCCGATCCAACTCCAATACAAAAACGGAGTCTACTGAGACCGTCACATTAACAACCCCACAATTTATCAAATCATTTCTCGGATCAAAACTTTAATATAATTAATCACTATAGGGGAACTAGATTGCCTTTCTACTTGCTTCTGTACAAATTATATCTTTAGAATACCAAGTCTTTCTAAAATTTACAACATCTTTCAGAATTCCAAAGGATAGATAAAAAGAGATCCAATGAGACTCGAATGGTTTATTTATTTAAATCCGTCTCATACCAGTTTTAATTAACTAAACCACTCAAAATTTTAAGAAATTTTCAAAAGATTGATAAGCTAACAAAACTAACTCGAGTGATCTAATTATCTACAATCGTCCCATATCAGTGGTAGATAATTAAATTACTTACAGATTTTAGTGTACACAAAAACGGTTCACTGACCTTATTAAATCAAACTATCCCCGAAGGGCACAAATGCTCACACAGAGGTCCAATATACAATCCAAAGTTCTAAAACACATTTAAAACAATTTTAACATAATATTCTTGTTTGACCTCTATTTATAGTGTAGCCATCACTCATAATATTTATACTTAGTTAAGTTCTCTATAAAAAACACAATCTCGTAATACTATTACTATCTTCTATAAATCACTAAAACATTCATTAAGATAATAAACTTGGTAAATCATCCTCAATTCAATAATTCCTCAAGTTGAATATTCAACACTTTTACTTAATTTGAGTCATCTATTCCCTACCTTTGATATTGGTATTGTACTTAGTAACAACGTATTGCATACATCAAGTTTCCGATCAATTACCATGATTTCCTAATAAGAAAATATAATTGGAACTCACATAGATCAATCATCCCCAAATTGCGATTAAACATTAACAGTGTAAACTAACTTACCTCTCGACAACCATCAACACATTCAAAATCCGCATAACGTCAATACCTTCCCAAGCATCACACCAATATCTCATATGAGTCACACAACTAAGTCAACATATAGGGTGTAATCATCCTAAAGTATCCTGTCTTCCAATAAGATTTATCCTCATTTTATATTCTCAACTAATGATAATCGTTTCTCAAAACAAACCATATACATATATTACCAATTCCTGAAGTTGATCCTATAAGTCACCAATAACTACATCTATTATACTTCTTCACATTTACCCTATTTACCTCTCCATAACTAATACACAACCACAAATCAAACGGTCATACTAGATACAAATGTTGTCTTAAGTATATCCTTAAAACAAATATTCACTGTAATTGTAACACCCCGAAAATTCAACTAATAACCATTGAGTATTCTACTAATTTCTAAAATCAGTCATACAAATCATCAACAAGTGATAACGAATACTTATTCTTCACAGTTACCAATTTGAGATCTCCATAATCTATAAATAACCACCAAGTATCATCTTTTCTAAATATAGTAATAATTTACCCTTACGGAGATTCGCTAAGCTCATTATCTTCTTTATCAAATAATTTCCCAAGTTGAATCATCAATTCCATCATCCCAATTAGTGTCCTCTATCTAGGGATCCGAATACCAAAATAGTACCTTATATCAACTCAAAGCCTCAATATCCTGGCATGATACCTGATGGGAACCCATTTTGAAACTCACATGGAAAACACCACTTAGTCAACTTATAGGGTGATATCACCTACAAGAATATCTGATTTCCTATTCAAATTAGTAGCAAGAATATAATCAATCTCTCATTAGAGAATATACTTATAGCACATAAGGCAAATATATGTCAGTTCTATAAGAACTCGTACTCGCGATATCTTATAAACCATATAATCCCACTTAGACTATCACTTTCAATACTAGTCTCATATATCTAGTCTCCACCACGAGACACCAATGTATAAATACTCACGCAAGTTATACAACCATAAATCACTCTTAATTAGGCCATATACCTAACCTCAACTAATAGTTCACCAATTTATTTACCACCGGTACATGGGATAATTCAAGTGTCTTTTACTCAAATATAACATATAACCCAAATAACCTTCACATTCCTTAGGCCCTACTTTTGACATTTACGCATGTATGACATAATAGCAATTAATGACTTATCCGCCTCGACTACACACGGAGGCAAATCAAACATAGATAAGGAGACTCGCTTCTTGCGACCGTCCTCCCCAAACACAACATTTACTCAAATAATTCAGGTCAATATAACAATAATTCACGGATTGGTATCTCTACCACATCCACCGGCCATCCATATCCACTTAATCACAATTACCATGATAATCAAGAATGATTCGAGGTACTCTCCCATAGGAGTAGAACCTCCAGCACATAAGGCAACTCTTAGGCCATTTATGCAAATAAAAGCGAAAGGTAATGCCACAAGAGAACAAAATGAACGGGAATTTAGAAAAGTATGATCCCTAACTCCGGAGACAGGTAATATACCTCAAATGATTATGGAGGAATCTATCTCTCCATATTGCTCACATTTCCTCGATCCTTTGGTTGGTCATTATCATTTTCTGTCATTGAACAAATTCCTGCATTAACACTCGACGTCAGTTATCGCACTCTCTCTCTCTCAAACTAGACTCTACCCGTGAACTCTAAACCGAGCTTTGATACCAACTGTGAGGATCCCGACCCGGAACCTACACGTGTCCCGTGCTGGAGCGTCCTCAAACTAACCCAAATTTCCTAAACTTTTAAAACTTTGATTTAACTTTCAAACATAAACACAATTATCATAACCATTTCAAAATAACTCTACACCTTTCCACAATGGAGAAAGAGTTGACCAACTTTGAAAGTAATAAACTGTTTTAGTTACAAAAAGGTATCGGTTATAATATAGAATTAAGGTTTATAAATACAAACTCCCTAAATGAATTATACCAAAATACACTTTCTACGCCAACCTATACATACCCCGACAATTCCCAAAATATCACTTCCAAACTCCTCACCGCCCTTACTTGGCCGGTCCGCCTGTCTCGGAATCTAAAAATATTAAAGGGAGAGGGGTGAGAATAAATCTCAGCAAGCTATTATGAATGCAGCAATATGCCATATAAGATGCAACACATAACAAATTGCATATAACACATTGGAAAAGCCGTAAACACTTTACATTACCTCGGTTTACCGTCTGAACAATAGTCGTACAACATTGGATATAAAATTCCAATCTTAGGTGAGCTGCTTAAGCAATACTCACATCTTATAAGACCCATTTTTCAGGGAACCATATAAGATAGTAGCAACTCTGTAAGGCTTTTGGCTCACTACAGATGCTATAACCCCGACCTGTGGCCACAGGAGGGGACGGTCACAGATATAACATAATCCGATCACATTAGGTCACACTTCCATAATTGATCGTATTATATTATACCCCCAACATCAGCCGATTAACACATTATCAAGCACATACTAGTTACTTGAAACATAATCCACAAAAAGGGATAAACAATATAGCCACATGGTAAAATATACTCATATCCAACCAATATCATAGTGCAACATTTATTCAACACACTATGCATAATATAATCAATGAATATGAACTCAAATAAGGCATGGAGATATCATTAATCCACCATACGTAGTCATTATACAATAATACATGGCCTCTATAAAGGTCCAAGTTAAATCTACCAAGTTGGGATCACATTTGTCAAGTTACCAAACTAGGCTAACTAGCGTTTTCCAAGCAACATTTAAAGTACTTCCCCAATTCCAATTTGATCACTTAAGATGTCATTGAGTAGCCAAAGTATTCTACTTTAATCTAGGTTAAAGAGATTTCATTTTGGTTCTAGTTTGATTAGGTTTGAACAGCTCTAAAGTTGGTGCAAAGTAACCAGGCCAGGGCACGACTCGTGCCCTTTTGGCCTTACTCAGAATCATGCGTCCCAAGGCAAGCACGACTCGTGACTTCCACTTGGCACGACTCGTGCCTGAGAGCACGACTCGTGCCAATTTTCCCCAATGTTAATCAGAACGACTTGGCACTCCAAGCACGACTCGTTACCACGAGTTGGCCATGGGCACGACTCGTGCCTGAGGGCATGACTCGTGCCACGGCAGAAACAGGTACAGCAGCAGCAACAATTCCTTAACTCCAAGAAAACCAAATTTCAACCAAGCTTCCCTTTTATTGATGAACCTAAAGGTTTACTAAATTTCATACTTCCCATACTAAATCATTTAGACCCCAAAATGATGTAAACCTAGATCATTACCATATGATTTCCCACCCATTTCACTAACACATTTCAAGTTAACCCTTTTTAATCTAATTAATCCATCTTCTTACTCTTTTATCAACTTCCATGGACAATAACATACTTCTACACCATTAATCAATTCCTTAACTTCAAGAAGGTTTCCAAAGCATCAAAAGACCATTGTAACCACAATAACAAAAATAAATAGTTCATGAGCATTTAAAGAAGGGAAGGGTCATAATAACTCACCTTAGAATTTTAGGATGAAATGAGGATCTTGTTAGCTTGATCATCTCCCCTAGATGCACCAAGCACAAAAATACAATTTGATTGAAAAATGGAGGAAGATTGAAGGCTCTAGGAACTTGGAAGTGAGACCTTCAAAGTAAAGCTTCCATGGCAATTGGGAAGAAGGAGGATGAAGATGGTGAGGGAAGAATGAGGAGGATGGGAGAAAGTATGGGAAGGATAGAGGGAGTATGGGGAGAGTTTGACTTAAGTGAAAGAAGGATGAGGAAATCAAGGGGAGGGCATGGCCCCCCATGCCCAAATCACTAAGGCTTTCAACAATTCTTCACTAAAGCCCCTAATGTTTTAAAGAAAGAACTTCAACCCTTTACTTCTTTTCTCTACACAATTAAAGTCTAACTACTCACATTTTATTTATTCCCAATTATTATACCACAACAAATACTTTAACTTATTTCCATAGTAACCTAAGGATTTAGAACTATCCTTCAACCATCTCAATTTAATATAAGAAATCAAGTAGGTAACATGAACACAAAATTTTGACAATAATATTAAAAGGCATATAATATGATACTAAAATTGTGCCTAGGGTTAGGGTCGTTACAAAGTGCCCACTTGGGTCACTCCACTCGGGCCTCCAAACTTGCTCGGGCACTCTGGGAAACTTGGAGGGAGCTGGAAACTCCCAGACTTGTCGCTCTCCACCCTAATAACATGATTTTTCCAGCCTGAGACCTTGCTCGACATAGGGAATATCAACTTTGGACGTTTGAGATCACTCATCACCACTAAGACGCGGGTGTCTTCCCTGTAACTCACTAAAAAAAAATTAGGAAAAGCCGACTGGCAAGGTTCAAAACCAAGACTACGACACAACACTATGAATCCGGTTAATAACCTAACGACATTGGCTCCTATCATGGCAGGGACAGCCTGCATGTCCTCAAAAAATTCACAAATGAATGGGTCGAGGGGAAGACGGGGTCCTAGTTCGAACTGTTTGTAGAAAAAGGAGACGTGGTTTAAGCTATACATAAAGTCTTTCATAGCCTCCTTATCATGGATAGGGGCACCGGGGAGATAGGTTAGACGGTATTCCTCTCTTACCACTCCAAACTTATCATGAATTTCTTGGATCATGGGTTCCCCGGCTCTGGCTGACCTAGGCCTAGGAGTACTAGACCTACCCCATTGAGACCTGCCACGGCCTCAATAACTACCACCAGCTTGGGCGTCTTCGACAAAGGCATCAATAATTCTCCTAGACGAGGAAGGACCTGATTGAGGACATGCATCATTACTTCCTCTCCCAGACATATCTGCACAACAAACAAGGGATTAGATTATGACAAAGACATAAATGATGAGGACGAGGAAGGATCCCTCCCCGTCTTAGTTATTAATGTCGAGGAGGGATTCTTACCTAACAATGGACGCTCCAGGTGACTAGCCTTCAAATAATACAAATTGATGTGGTTGAGGATTTCAGTCCAACCTTGGAACACCACGACATTGGGGGAGTCTATGCTAAGCCGATCAATCCTAAACGGACTAGGATAACCGACGTCGATTATAGGGGTTTGATACCTTGTCAAGATTTCCCCAATCTCGTTCAAACTCACCATCATCCATGGCCCATCAATACGTTGATAAATTCAAAGGTTTTAGGTGTGGTGACAGTAAAGGGCATTTGGGTTACTCCTCCACGTTCTTGCCATGACTAGGAACGGGGAAATCACAAAGAAACTCAAGAAAATCTTCAAGAACAACAATGGCGGTTCGAAGAACCACCGAGTAAAAAACCTAGAAAATACGAGAAAGAAAGAGATTAGGTACCTGTTTTAAAGGTTGATGAGCAGAAACACGGAAGATTTCAAGCACAAATTCAAGAAATCGAATAAGAAAGTGTCAAGAACTCAACAAGAAATTTGCACCTTACCCGGCATATCCATATGCCGACCAGCATCCTATGTCGAGTAGCAAGCCTCCTAGACATATGTACAGAATGCTATTCTAATCATACTAAAATAAGGAATGTGAGGAATCAGGATACGAGTAGGATTTGACTCCTTATCTCACCTAACTTCCTATCAAAGGCAGGACTCTATATTCTACACATATAAATACAAGTCATAATTCACATAATTGAGGTACACGCATCTTTAACTCTAAATTATTGTCAATTGATTCGCTCTCTACAATACAAATACTTACTCTCACGCTGGAGGATCATCGCCGGTGAAACCCTGACTTAGTTTAGGTGTTTGTTCATCTTTTTCAGGTTATTCAATCATTTAGGATACAACCTTACCACTGCATTTGAGCTGATACGTCATTTTTGGTATCATCAACTTTCATTTTAAGACTTGGTTAGTAGTAATAGTTGGTTGACATCTAAATTCCTAATTTTCCCCAAAAAATCATCAGAAATGAATCAATGTTCAGTTTCTCTACCCAATCGGTCGTGTCATGTTCACTAGATTTGCATCACCGACCCGAATCACCATTGTATGTCAATTACTCGGTGTCCATATTGGTGTCTTTTCTATTTGAATGACGGTGATAGAATAGCTGAAGAAATTTTGACAGTGTTGATGTTGAAAGCGAGATGAAGAAATTACAGTAGCTATGGATGTTTAAATTTTATATATTTATTAAATGATGTTGAGAGATTGTTGTCTTCTGAAATCTGAAATGGTGTTGATGGATTGTTGTTGTCTTACATCTGAAATGGGGATGGTGATGATAGTTGAATGGTGGGGTAGGATTGCCGAACGGTGAGGGGAGGGGTTACCAGAGAGATGAGGGTAGGAGAGAAAGTTAAAGAGAGAGAGAGAGAGAGAGAGAGAGAGAGAGAGAGAGAGAGGAGAGAGAGAGAGACAGAGAAAGTGTGTGTGTGTGTGAGAGGGGAGAGGAAGGGTAGAGTTTTGTTTGGAGGTACCAGGGTAGTTATGAAATTTTATAAAGTTATAAATCAGTTGAGGGATCATATGATTAATTTATTTTCATTTAATTTGCATTAAAATAACAACGAACGAAAGAATTTGTGTTAAAAAAACATCCTCTGTTGAATGACGCGTGACTTGCACGTGATCATTTAACGGATTTTTCTAACAAAATTGATTAAAACCCCTAAAATGTTAATAAAATATGAACTTTGGGATATATATTGTAATTAGTGATAAAATGTGGCCCACCTTAGAAATACCCAATAAACTTTGGGCCCAAAATGCAATTTCTCTATTTTTATTAATTTGGTTTGTGTATTCAAATTCAATTGAACAAAAATAAGGGTCCATCGAACAATTGTTTGTTTAATATCATAGAGAATGAGAAGTCGAATAACATAATGTCTGAAACAACTGTGTGCAACATAGATCAATTGAGATTAAAATGAATAAAGGAGATCAAGGGATGACAAGTTAGACTATTGCACAATCCGATTCCCCGTAAATTGGAAGTGGATTCGACACCATGCCTACTAAGAATGTCCTTTTGCCTTTTGCGCTGTTTTGAATCGCAGACGTATGTCACATGCTTTCACTTTTTCAATCAATAATTATTGTTAATTTGACTTTATGTCTATCCCACTTTTACGAAATTAATCATCGCCGTCCATCCTAAATCAAGGGGTACGTGTCTACATCTATCTAGCAAAGGGGAGGAGCATTGCTAAATTATTGGGGAGGATTCAAACCATTCGCCGACGACCTAACTTCCAACCACAATTGCCCACCACAAATATAGGGGACGATGTTGCAACACGAAGGATATGAGCGATTTGTTGTTGTGGCCGCACTTTGCGAAGGTCGCCTCGTCAGGCCCCCTTCCATGGCCGACGACGACATTACCGACCGCTAATTCTCTTCAATTTTCCCGTCGGCCGGCCAATTCTCTCCACTCCATATCTAATAAACACAATTTCATATCAACACCGATCATCATCACATTAATACAAACATTTGATGAATTTGATTATGAAATTTCGGGAAAAAAATACTCAGTGAAGGAATTGCTTGATTAATTAGCTAAACAACATAAAAAAAAAAATACTCAGTGAAGGAATTGCTTGGAATGTCTCGTGTGAATCCACACGAGATGTGTCTCGTGTGGATCCAAACGAGATGTGTCTCGTGTGAAATTACACGAGATATCTCGTGTGCATATACACGACATTTATTTCGTGTATATGTACACGAGATATCTCGTGTAGATTTATACGGGATGAGTGAGAACATCTCGTGTATACACACACGAGACGGACAAGAACAGGATTGAAATTTTTCGTTCCCTATATTTTTCGTTCCCTGTATTTAGTATTTACGGATTCAAATGTGAGGGGCGATATACAAAAGGAGTGAACATCAGATTATTTGAAACCAGAAGGTCCCTCCCTCCCCCCTTCCCTTCACTTCCCTTTTCCAGTTTCTCTCTGTCAGTACCAAAGCCAAAAAGTATCAATTTATCATATTCTCCACTCTCACTGTGTGTGTGTGTGTGTGATTCATTCAAAATATGTTCCTTTTTTGTGCTTTCTCCCACCAATCCTCGGTTCAAATTGAATTGTCAGCAATCCATACAAGGCTGAGATCAATCTTTCAAATGAATCCCTCTTTAATTTCCCATCAATTTGACCAAATTTGATTCCTCCCCAGAACCTAAAAATCCTTCCTTTTTTGCTTTTTCTTTTTGATTTTTTCATTCTTCTGTCTCTATACTTGAATACAAATCCCCCCTTTTATCCCAATTCAAAAACCCAATTCTTTCCCCTTGTTTAAATGCCACTTCACTATTACATACAAACTTTTCTTGGCTTTCTGAGTTCTGTTTTAAACAACCCATTTCAAGTTACTTCTTGATCATTCTTTTCTTTTTGTGTGTATGTGTTATACAATCTTTGCTGGTCTTTTCAGTTCTGTCTTTGAACACCCAGTTCAATTTACTCCAACAATTCATTCTTTTCTTATTGATTAATGAAATGGGTGGTGGAGATGCAAAAGTACAAATAATTAACAAAAAGGGTTTTTCAAGATTGTTTGTTGATATTACTTCTTCATTTAGTGCCTCATTTAGAGGGCTTCAATCTGCTGAGCCAGCAATGTCTCCTGCTTCTTCTTCTTCCCCTATTCTCAACCCATCATCATTTGCTGGTCCTTTTACAGGTCTTATTATTTGTGTCACTGGACTCTCGAAAGGTATGAAATTCACTAAATTCTGCATCTTGCTTTTGCATTTTCATATTCAGTTAATAGGGTAGTAAATCGGTAAATCACTGAAAGTTGAGTTTGTTTGCTGGAAAGTGCTAAACTTCAGATCACTACGAACTATGAACCTTACTAATAGAACAGTACTTGTCTTTGACTTGTCTTCTTATATTTATTTCTTTTGCATCTGCTTGAAGACTTTGATTGACTGATTCATGGACCCTTCTCCCATTTTTGTGGATTATTACATATTATATGCATTCTTTGTACTTATTTTTCTTTAGCTTGTTTCATTCTTAATTCATGGAAATGAAATCAATTTAAGTTCCTTATTCCTTAGTATTGATCTAAAGTTATTATTATTGGTTTTGAATGTTTCATAATTTAGTTTAGCACAACTCAAACTATGCTTTATATGCTTGGTTCTGCCACATGAATCCTTTTTCACTATACGATTTTGTTGGATGCTATTAGACGAGCCACATTCGCGCATATGACATATCCTTCCTTTTATTGTTGCCCATGTCAAGGTCTTCCCCAGTGGTGAAGCCAGATTTTTTTGGGAATGGGGGTCGAAATTGCTTAAGAGATGAATATTATAATTAGTGTATCCAAATTTAACATAAAAGGGGGTCAAAACGCATTAATTAATTATTTTTAGTAGTAAAAAGTTATTTTTGGTGCACCGGGCTGCCCTATTTTAGTAAAAAGTTGTTTTCTAAAAATTCAAAGATAATAAAATGGTCGGTCTCCAAAATTTAAGGGGGTCAAATGACCCCCATGGCTTTCAACTGGCTTCACCAGTGATCTTCCCTGACCCCTATAATGTAGTTGATGTTTGTATATCATACTCGTTGCACTCAAATGTCTATGTGTACGTTTCAGACCATTGTATTACCTATTCGGGTGGCTTTTACTATTTGATGGATAAGTTTTGATGTAAGATTATCTTTTCTGGTTTTACCACTTACGCATCTTAACTTTCTCTTTTGTTAACACATTCTTAGTTTCGAACCATCTGTTCCACACGGTAGAGGTAAGTCTTCTATAAGATTGCAACAGTGATGGTGAGTTAAAATAGCTATATTATAAGCCTTCTTTCAGCTTTAACGGTTATATTTGACTTTTTGATTGACTTACATAATAGTCTATTTCCTCAATCCAATAAAAAATTAATCCCAAAAAGCAAAATTGATCCCTTTGGCACGCATATGTTTTGTAGTTATTTAACATGCCTGCCTATCAATGCATCTAATGAAGTCTTAACATTCCTACCTGAGCTATTATTTTTGTGTCAAGTTTGTAATTTTGCTTCATGATGTGACCTACAGAATCAAGGAAACAAGTCATGGATGCGACAAAGAGATTGGGTGGTCAATATAGTCCCGATTTGCATCCTCATTGTACACATCTGGTGGTTCAGATATCCTTTTCTTTCCCTGTAATTTTCGTGTTACATTGCAGATGCTTTTGTGAAGGGGAGCCTTGGCGCACTGGTTAAAGTGTTGCCGTGTGAACTTGAGGTCACGGGTTCAAGTCCTGAAAGCAGCACCGGGCTGCCCTTTATTGCATATGTTGTTGCTCCTTGAAGGGAGGATGATTTTTATTCTGGATAATTTGTCTAACTTTGTTTCTAAAGAATATTAATGATTATTCATGTTTTTTTTTTTTCAAAAATTAATGCGAAAAATCCCCAATGTCAAAATTTTCATTCCGGTTTATGTATTGAGTGTGATTCATTGGTAATTGATCACTCGCTTGAGGTATAGTTTGAGACACAAGATTATAATATGCCTTTGAGATACGTAGCATTTATTTTCCAATTGTCTCTATAATTTGTTGTGGCACTACTACATCCTGAAGAATTCTTGTGAAAATCTTAACACTTCCCTACAGTTCTCGTGGACGTAAGTTTGAGCATGCTTTGAAGCATGGATTAACAGATGGTCTTTTCATCGTTACTCTTGGATGGTTTGTCGATAGCGTTAGAAGAAATGGTAATCTTGTTACCTTTATCTGGTCATGCTAGTTCAGTCTCAATTTAATATTTCCTTTTTTTCTCTTTTCTTTTCTTCTTTTCCTTTTCTAAATTTTATTCCTATTTCTTCTTTTAACTTGCTTTTTTTTTCTTACATCTTTTCTTTCACAATGACACATATGAGGATTCATGTTAGCCGACCCCAAATTATTTTGGGACTAAGGCTTTGTTGTTGTTGTTGCATGTCCTTTATTTTTTCCCTTTCTGCTTCCTCCATGTTAAAGTTGGGAGCCATCCTTTTTCTAATCCATGTTTTGGAAGCCGTGTACTTTTAAAATTTCCTCCATTCTGAAATTAAGGAAATACTTTTTGCTTTTGTTGCAGTGAGATTGAGTGAATCACTTTACGGTGTTAAGAACGTTGGAGAAAATTATAAGCCGAAGGATGATATGAACAGACTTACTCCTTCTCCTGGTAGTGAAAAATCATGTCTCCCAGTTGCTGTGTTCGAACATGCCAAACAATCTGACATGCTTCAAGGACCACAACTACACTCTTCAGAAGTAGAGCTTAAAAGAAAAGGTTCAACCTTTTCTGGTCACTCTTTTTATCTTGATGTGGACATTTCTACCGAACTGCAGAAGAAGGTAATACTTGGATTTCCATTCAGCTATAAATTTGTGTATGTAACTGAAGATGGTGCAGATTGTGTATTTTAGTTCATATTACGAAGATTTGAAATCATGTTAGTTGTATATGAAATACCTAAATATGAGTATAAAGGATCCACGAACTACTCATGCAAACATGTCAATTTGTTTCAGTAGGTGGTTGAAGCTGCGTCTCGAGAAGGAGCTACATTGGTGGATAAATGGTTTGTTGGTCAAAGTGCCACCCATGTAGTGTGTGAAGGGTCAGCTGTCAGAAAATACATTGGTCACTCCAATAATCTGGTTACAGTAAGTCTTACACTTAATTTGCAGTTCTAATTAACACTGTATAATACTTACCCCCTCCGTCCCAAAAAGTTAGTCCCACTTTTTTAGTTCTTAGTTTGAGTTAACTTTGAGCAATAATTTAGGTTAGTTTTAGTTATCCTAATAAAAATCAAAAACATGTTATTGATAGTATTTATAATAGTGTATCAATAGCAAGTTTTAGATTTTCATTAGGATAGTTAAAACTAACCTAAATTATTGTTTAAAGTTGATTCAACTTAACAACAAAAAAAGTGGGACTAATTTTCTGGGACGGAATAAGATCTGGATGCATCAGAGAGGCGTCTGAAGTTGGGATGACTATAAAAGATAATGATTGATTGGCTAATGACTGGCTCCCTCAATTAACAAACAAACCCCTCCCCCGGTCAAGAAATAATATAAAATAAAGTTATATACTCCCTCCGTCCCACCCGACTTAGGACATTCACTCCCGACACGGAGATTAAGGAATACTATTATAATATTAGGAGAGAGAATGAGTGGAGGATGTGTTGTGAGTGTGAAAAATTAAATAGGAGAGAGAATGAGTGGAATAAATAGTGATGGGATTATTGTTGTGAGTATGACAAGTGGGTCCCATCTATATATATATAAAGGTTGAAGTGCATAAAATACTTCAATAAGCCCATTTTCCCTCCAAACAATAGATGGTTCTAGAATATATGCTACATAATGGTTTAAGAAATGGTTTAAGAAACAATTAATTTGGCACAACCTTTGATAACTGTCATTATTTATGTCTTCAAGTGCACTTTTAAATTTTCTCTTTTCATATATTTTTCCTTTTTCTCACTCATTTAATCCAAAAAATATGAAATCAATACTCCCTATATTCTTTTTTATTGCTGCCTTTTTTTCATTAGCTTTTTTCTTCAAATGATGTACTATTATTAGCTAAAATATCAATGTTGAAATAAGAGCATCAAAAGTTTCTATTGAATTCTTAAATGAAAAAATAAGGCAATAAAAACAAAAATATAACCAATGAAATCAAAGTTAAAGTATTATTTTTCTTTAAAAAAATACACATGCTCAAATTAGAACATTTAGTAAAATACTTAGAGCTAATTTAAAAATATAAAAAAATATTTTTCTCTGTCTCCTCGAAAAGATAAGATAGTTCTAATTTAATTTTGATAGTAAGTTTGATTTATTTTGACCAAAAAATTGATATTAACACAACATTAATATCAATATCAATTTTTAAAAATTCCTATAAATACGAAAAAATTATAAATTTTCTATTTTCATAGGCAAATGAACATGTTGTTCGTCAATTAGTCTGTTCACCAACTCATGTTGGTCTGCTTTTTAAATAATCTGTTTTAGTAATTGTCAATTGTATGTTATTTTGTTTAAGATAAATAATCGGGATGAGTTGAATATTTTAATATGTGACGAAAGAAAAAGACCGTGGATGAAACCACAAATGTTGTGTACAAGAATTTTTTTTAAACTTTGTAATTTTAATTACTAATGCCAACATATTTTTGTTGTATACTTTTTATTTTAATTTTTTTCCTAAATTAATCTTTATAGTTATAGTAACTTTTTTAAATTTAATTTATGCTATTTATCAAAGGTTTTTTACCGTGTGTTTAACACATGGGTGTTACACTAGTTTAATATAAAAGTAATATAAACTTTCCATTTTGGGCCGTCCTAAGTCGGGTGGGACGCCCAAAATGGCAAAACGTCCTAAGTCGGACGGGATGGAGGGAGTATCTATAGTATAAATGAGGGTGGTCCTTCTACTGTTCAATGAACAGTTCCAATGGCGGAAATTCCCATTTTGCCCTCACTATTTTGTCCCTTTCCCATTTTGCCCTTAAAAAAAAAGAATTTAAATTAAAAAAAAATTTTAAAAAAAACGTGGCCTTGGACACGGGCATGTGCTAGTATATATATATATACACACACACATATACATATCTGTTTTAACTAATTCACATACGATTTTCCTCAGCCGCTATGGGTTCTGAAGAGTGTGAAAGAAAATCGTCTGCAGAGGCTTGTTCACCTATCTGCAGATTTGGCTAGGCAGGTCAGAATGTTAATTGAAAATGTGCAAACTAACATTTCTGGGAAGGTAAAATTTGCTTTCCCTACAAAAGTGTATCTTGTTTTCAGTTGTTAGTTACTAGAATCAGAGGAGCATTCTTCTCCGTTTGAAACTTTTATTTTTTAAGAGAAGGCAACATCACACTCTGATTATTTTACCACAACCCCTGTCCCTTGATGAATGTAAGACAGATCTTAAGAAACTTGATTTTCTTCAACCGCAGTCAGAACTTGTACTCCCTCCGTCCCAAAACGAATGTCCAAAAAATTTCAAAATTACCCTTGATCAAGAACAAATTTAAGTTTTTTGTACATTCATTTTGGTACAGAGGTAGTATTATTTAGTTTAGCATATGATTGACATTCTTGTTGGGACAGGATAGAAACTCTAGAGTGGCACTCATCTAAGGTATTTATATTGTTTCAACTAGATTATCCAATGTAACTGATTTTGTTTTTGATACAATTTTAGGATAACTATGTAGATATTGGCTCTCGACATTCACCAAATTCAAGAATTAAAGCAAGCCATGAAGAAAATCAAATAGTGGCAAACTTGGCCAAAAATGGGGTTAGAAATCGTCGAGGTCGTCGCATGCAGGTATGGATTATTATTATTTTTTTCTATCAAAAAATGGATTATATATATTTTTCACCCAACTTAATTTCTGATTGTTTGAAATGTGTGACTAACTAATGATATTTTTATTTCAATCACAGACATGTCAAACCCCTATACGACCAATAACCCCGAGCAGCCTTCTTGACTCAGTATGCTGGTCAATATCCGAGCCTTCTTCAAGTGCTTCTCTTTATACAGACTCTTTTAGTTTTGGAAGTACAGGTGAACAACAGAAATCTGAATTCTACGATGCAAATGAGGATGGAAAGCAATCTGATGCTTCCTTCGTGAACTTTTCAAGACCACTTACAGAAAGGTACTTGAATGAGCTCTTCTTTTGAAAGCGCATTTGTTTTTCGCGCGTTTTCCTGATTGTTCTTGGTTTTATGGATTTGATTGCAGTGAGAAGAATGAAGTGATATTGAAAACCCATTTTCTTACCATACTGTTCCCTGTGGACCGGTTCTCGGAGATGGGTCCATGTTCAAGAACATTTTTCAGCGATACAGGATTCACATGCTTGCAGCTGTTAGACCATATCTACGCATTTTACCAGGTACTTCCTGCTTCCAAGATTGTACATCATATAACAGTATTTTTGTACCAAGGGGTTTTGTTATCTGTATCGTTTTATCTTTTTCTTGAACAGAGTATATGCATATATACACATACTTATACACATATATACATCACAAAATCTTATGAAAAACATGTCTTTCCAAAACATTGAAACAGTTTTTACAACATCCATATAATTATGTGTCTGGTTCCAATGTAAAAAAAAAAAAAACGGTTTTTCATGTCTTAGTAAAACTAGTACTCCGTATTTCATGAGACTTGTTGTGAACTCCCTCGGTCCCGGAAAGTTAGTCTCACTTTTTTCGTTGTTATTTTGAATGAAATGAAATGTGACCAATAATTTAGGTTACTTTTAATTATCCTAATAAAAATCTAAAACTTGTTAATGATACATCATTATAAATATTATCAATAACAAGTTTTACATTTTCATTAGGATAATTAAAAGTAACCTATAATATTGCTCAAAGTTCATTCAAACTAACAATGAGAAAAGTGAGACTAACTTTTTGGGACAGAGGGAGTATATATATATATATATGCGTACACATATACATATACGTACCCTCGGGGACATCCAATAAAATATACACGCATATAGCTTTAGTTGTCAGAGCCATATGTTATCTGATTCCCTTTCTGTTTCTGCTGCGTTCATAGGAGAACATGTCAGAATTGGAGATAGAGGTTGCCATTCACACGGACTCAAGGCACGCTGACAGGCTCCGGTCAGTGTACTCTAGTAAAGAAGCAGCAGAGTGTGGTCATGTGGAATTCAAGCGCATTGATTTTATAGGAAGTCGTAAAAGCTTTGAAACGCTGAAACGGGTTACTGGAGATAACAATAGTAATGTCTACGAGTTGTTGCTCAAAGCATGAAGGTACATAAATGGAATTGCAGGTTTTTTGAAGATTGCCTTTGCATATGGCTTGTTTGGAAACATAAAAAAAAATAAAAAATTGTGTGCCTCGAGTGTAAATTAACTTTGATGTAAATGTAACCTTGGTCCCTCCCCTATCACTCGTTCTTTTAAGTCGGAGAAAGTGACCGAACTTGATACAAGGGCAATAGGCAAGGGACCAAGTTTTACCTTAAAACAAAGTGTTTCTTTTTCTGATGCTGTGTATGTGGAGGTTCTTTCAGCTTTATCACAAACATTTTGCTTTCGGTATTCTTCTGCAATGAAAAAAGGATACTTTAACACGACTTTCATCGTGAAAGGTGTATTTCTTACTAGAGACAAACCCACTACCACCATCACAACCACCACCTCCACCATTCCGCTATCGCCATCACCCACTGACACTGCTACTCCACCCCACTCACCACCACTGGAAGCACCATCACCACCACCCCAGCAGTGGTGGTAGTGGGTGATCAGGTGGTGGTGGCGGTAGTGGGGAGGTGAATTTGGTGGTAGAGGTGGTGGGTGGGGCAGAGTAGTGGTGCTGACATTAGTAGGGTGGTGGTAGAGGTGGTTACAAATTGTAATAACTAAATTAGCATAAGTTACACTTCTACCCCTCGATAATAGGGATCCAATTCATACCACCTCACAACCTTTCAAAATTAGCGAGAACCTTCATAACTCTCCAATGATAAGCTTTCCTTGTCGTGCGAGCTCATTAAGCATGAACACATTAGCAGCTCTGTTCAACCATTATTGTTAAAGAGTGGCTTGGGTCTAGACTAAAACTGTGGGTTAAGATTGCAGCAATGATCAAAAAGGGCTGATTAAATTAGTTATGTTACACTTGTAATATAGCTCAAAAAGAGCTGATTAACTTGCACTTGAAATTTAGCTATAAACTAGCTGACTAAATTAGCTTAAGTTAACTTCTACCCCCTCAATAATAGGGATCTGATCCCAACCACCCCACAACCTTTCTAAATTAGCAAGAACATCATGTTTCTCCAATGATAAGCTTTCCTTGTCTTGCGAGCTCATTAAGCATGAGGAGTGCAGCAGAATCAAATGAACTCTTCTTATCAGCTCTCTCATCTCCGGTGAGTTCCATAATACCATAGTCAGGTATTGTCAAGGTTATTCGAGATACAAAGCTATTAAAACCTTTTCTTCTTTCAACCCCTTCACCAATTTCAATGGGAGTTCTGTAAATAATATTTGAACACATAATCAGCGAGAGAGGCCACCAGAAATAAAATAAAAAATGGGGCCATACTACATTATCCGCACTAAGTATCCACCACCCAATCTCACTTTGCACCCCAGTTTGAAAATTGGATATGTTTGGTACTTTAATTATGAAATCGTCCCACATTACCACCTGACATACACTTGAAGCAAGGGATATAGTGGGATGATTTTGGAAAGCGCTAGGAGGTAAATTGGGACGATTTAAAAAATTAAAATACCAAACAGACCCAATTTTCAAACTGGGTGCAAAGTGGGATAAGGTTAATACTGGGGGGGGTGTTATTTGGCCAAACAATCGCAAGATATATGCTTCACTAACCTTGATTTCTGCTCCATTGATTTAAATGTAGGCATTGGCCACTGCAGTTTCTTGCAGAGGTCGTAAAGTGAAGTCCGAGGACCACCTTTTTTCATGTTGATTGATGCAAGAACTGCCATGGGAAGAAAAAACACACATTTAAACTGTGGGTAGTGGCCAAGTGACTCAAAATTCCTCAAACTGATTCTGTTAAAAGGTGGAAAAATATTAATCATACCTGGTGTATTGGAATCACAAACTTCTCCAGAACATTTATTAGGGGAGGAATTAGTAGTTGTCTTTGACCTTTTGTTGGAAATCTGCTGAGAAGGATCTTTTTGATGCATCTGGTTAAATATGTTGTCTGAGTTTGGGGAAGATGATTCAATCGTATGGTCTGAACCCTGTGTTCTCTTCTTTGAAATTCCCCGACCCTGTCAATTAAGGAACATGGATATTTATCAGAAATTAAAAACTGCATGAGGATGAAAAATGAATCTTTAAAGGGTAGGTTACAAAGAAGGGTCTAAAATTTAGGGGCAGTTTGCAAAACAAGGTCCGATGTTTCAAATTGTGATGTAAGATTAAATTTTGAATACGAATGAACTATTGCTTAAATTCTTGATAATACCCTAAAATGGTGCAAGTCTCTTTTATGGGTTAAGGGAATAGGAAAAAAAAAAAAAAACTAAAAAGAAGCCAATCATTCAAAAGCAACAGATGAAAGAACCAGAAGAGAAGTGACGAACCTCTAGGTCTTTTAACAAAAACTGAGCTGCTTGTCCCTTTGCAGCTTTCCGATTTGGTCCAAATCCTTCTCCAACTAATAAAACATCTTTCAGCTGTAGTCTGAGCTCGGCATGCACTGTATCTCCTTTTGTCGTACAAAAGTCTTTTACAAAATACCCAAGAGAGTCGCACAGTTCAATTAATTCACGAAGAGGAGGTAGTTCAAGTTTATCAGGGGTCACAATTGGAGATAATAACGGCTTGAAAATTCTCCACACTTCCTCAAGATTAAGTTTTGTATCAACAAGTATGGCACCAGCAATACTTTCCACCAAGTCCCCAAGTGCCTGTAATATCAGCCGCTTCGTCAACCAATTGACCTCCATGTGCGAGCCAATCTTCAAACTGATGAAGAAGAACGCCGACATCGAATGGAACTCAGAATGCCAAGATGCCTTTGAAAAAATAAAAGCATACCTTGTGAGTCCTCCTATTCTCTGTCCTCCCCACGAGGAAAAGCCACTGTTGCTATACCTAACTGTGACCGACACCGCAGTTGGAGCCATGCTCTGTCAAGAAAAGAAGGAGTCACGGGTCGAAAACGCCATCTACTTCGTCGGTCGAAAGTTTCAGCGGCGAACTCAATTACTCGGCCCTCGAGAAAACCTGCCCAGCTCTGGTATGGGTCGTCGGGAAACTACGGCACTACATGCAGTCGCACACAGTACACTTGGTTTCCAAAATGGACCCAGTCAAGTACCTCTTCGACAAACCATCTCTATCAATGAGGCTCGCCAAATGGTCTTTCTTCCTAGCAGAATTTGACATCAAGTACGTAAACCAAAAGTCAATCAAGGGACGGGCCATGGCTGAACAACCGGCCGATTTCCCACCGACGCAGGCTCGAGGCCCCGAACCACAATTTCCAGACGAGGGAATCTTCGCAATCGAAGGCGAAAATCGATGGCAACCTGTTCTTCGACGGAGCGGCCCAACAAAAAGGAAACGGCATCGGTATGCTCTTGGTGGATCCCAGGGCGAGCACACCCCAATTGCTATAAAGCTCAATTTCGAGGTAACCAACAATGCCGCCGAATATGAAGCTCGCGCTTCTTGGACTACAAGCCGCACTCGAGAGGAATGTCCAGAAACTCGAAGTTTATGGGGACTCAGCCTTGATCATCAACCAAGTCTCCAACAAGTGGAAAACCATAGACCCAGGCTTGCAAAAATACCATGCCTGCATGGAGGACCTCATCACACAATTCGAAGAGGTCACCTTCCACTACTTGCCAAGAGACCGAAACAGGTTTGCAGACGCCTTAGCCACTTTGGCTTCCCTTGTGGAAATCCCTGAAGGAAAAGCAATCAAACCCTTCAAGGTCGGGCGAAAGGAAATTCCTGCCTACTGTTGTGAGATCGAACCAGAACCTAAGCCCGTCAATGAGCCATGGTATCACCAGATTTTCCAATACCTCAAGAACGGGGAAATCACCTTCATGAATAAGGAAGACCCACACACAGGAGGGGTCAAGACCAAGAGCATCATGGCCCTAAAACGCTTAGCCTCTCACTTCGTCATCCTCGGGGACATGTTATACAAGAAACGCTACCATGGGCCACTCCTACGCTGCATCAGCCAAGAAGAAGCAGACAAGTTCATGAACGAAGTCCACAATGGGGCTTGCGGTCCCCACATGAACGCCAGAGCCCTGATGCAAATCATTCTCAGGATGGGCTACTACTGGATCTCCATGGAGGCAGATTGCATCCACTTTGTCCGAAGCTGCGACAAGTGCCAACGGTTCTCCAACCTCAATCATCTACCACCCCACGATCTCTACTGCATGACTACACCTTGGCCCTTTGCCACTTGGGGAATTGACGTCATCGGGAAAATCGCTCCGCCAGGCAGCAACGGTCACGAGTTCATCTTAGTAGCCATCGACTACTTCACCAAATGGGTCGAAGCCAAGTCCTACAAGGTACTCACCTCCAAGAAGGTCGCGCATTTCCTTAAAGAAAACATCATCTGCCGATACGGCATCCCAAATGAGGTCATATCAGACAATGGCTCACACTTCGAAGGGGAATTCGACGAGACTGCTGGCTGAATGCAAGATCACACGCCACAAATCTTCTCCCTACCGGCCACAAACAAACGGCGCCGTGGAAGCGGCAAACAAAACCCTCGAACGGATCATCCGAAAATGACCACCCGAGGACGAGATTGGCCCGAGAAACCGCACCTTGCACTTTGGGGCTACCGCACATCGGTCGAACGACCACGGAGAAACCCCATTTGCCACGACATACGGGATGGAAGCAGTCCTTCCCATCGAGCTGGAAATTCCCTCACTCCGAGTCTTCTTTGGAAAATGACATCAACGAAGTCGAATGGCTCAAGTCGACATGACAAATTGGCTCTGCTAGATGAGCGACGACTAAAGGCCATGGAACACGTCCGAGCCTATCAAAGCAGGATGGCTAGAGCTTTCAACAAGAAAGTCAAATCCCGAGACATCGGGGAAGGTGACCTTGTACTCAAAGAAAAGCCTCCCACTCGAACCAACCCACTGGGAAAATGGGAACCCACATGGATCGGCCCTTTCGTGGTTGAAAGATCTTCTCCGGAGGCGCCATGAAGCGACGGACCTAGACGGCAATCCCTTCATGAATCCGGTCAACGGAAGCAAACTTCGCAGATACTTCGCTTGAAGAAGAACAAGCGTGCATCTCTTGGCACTCCATGTAGTGTCGAACTACGCAGACCTGAGCCCTCTAGTCAGGAACGTAGGCAACCTTAATTGGTCCGGTCTAAAAATACACAAAAAGTCAAAAGTTTGAATGTCAATCAAGACCTCCATCAAGCTACGCACTTTTCAAGAACACGCCCCAGCGGTCACCTTCACCAAGTCAAACGACGGCGGCAACATCAAAGGACATCCGAGGGTCACTCAAGATCAAACGGCGGCTCGTGTTCGTTTCCAAGCCAGGGGTTTGTCTTCGCCCTCACGCGCTTCAAAAAAAAAAGAGAGCTCGAGCAAGGGCTCACAAAAAAAATATAAAAAAAAAAAGAGAGCTCGAGCAAGGGCTCACAAAAAAAAGAGCTCGAGCAAGGGCTCACAAAAAAAAAGAAGCTCAAGCAGAAGTTGCGAAATTGAGGTCAAGAACCCGACGCCAACAAGCGGCAAGGAAGCTACGAAAAAGACCGTCAAAACGACTTGTCAAGGGAGCATTCAACCTCTCGGCCAAGCACAAAGCCTCGGCAAAGGGGATTGCCGTCGGGGCCCAGGCTTCAGTCAGCAGATGCAACAGAAAAGTCCAAAGATGGACGCCGACAAAGTGCACAACAGAAGCAAAGGCAAACAAGAGATCTTGCGTCTCGACAAAGCTTTAAAAGTAAATCACAAATCACTAACGGTTACAACATTTCTTGATGAGTTCAAGCACGGTCTACTCTCAAGTTCACAACATGCTAAAAGACAAATTTTTAATACATTTAACTAATAATGTGTTTGCAATGCAAATGAATGGATACCTAGGAGGTCATTCCGCGCCATCTCGCGCTTGTCCCCTCGCCATTCTTTCCTTTCTTCCCTCGTCCCCGCGAGTCTTCTTTCGCTTCACGTGAACCAACTCTGCGTCTCTCGGTCCGAGATCGTGGGTCCTCCCCGTAGAGTCAAACAATCCAACAGCTCTCGGGGCTTCATTCGCCGTGCTTCGGCTCGGATCTCCTCCTGCGAGTACGCAAAGAGGACCTCTCCTGTCGGTCGGTCAACTCTAGTCTCGTAGTCAAACAAAGTGTCTCCCGTCACATCGAAAAGGGTCGGACCAGGCTTCGGAACTCTTAAGGCAATAGCTACTACGGCAACCGGGTCCCAGAATTGCTGCACGCCTTTGCTCTCCAAGACCACTTGGGACGCCCAACACGCCGCTCATACCAAAGCCGGATACCGAGTCGTCAATACAACGCTCCCCGACGTCTAAGGAGTACCACAGAGGGAAAGCGGAATACTTCCATACCTCGTACAATACAAGAAGGCACTGAGGCGCCATACAAAGAGGAACTACTTCCGCGTAGCAAGGTCATCCCGGCCAACAAAGGCTCCTGCTTCATCCCAAACCGCAGGAAACAAGCGACGGAATATAGAAGGAGGACCAAGACAAACCTGGAACTCGACAACGTAGGACCCTTCTGCCAAGATCCTCTGGTCTCAATCCTCCCGGTCAAGGAACCCACCGGCGGATCGATGCGTACCAAGCCGTGCCATCCATCTCTCCCGGGCGGATCGATCCATATCGAACACAAGAGGTCGGCGAGCAAATGACCACGGGCTAAACGACGTCGGAGCCTCGGACATGGCCCGAAGTCTCTCTCGCAGCCACAAGGTGAGCAAAGCGGGGCTTCCTCTCATAAAACGATCCCCGGTCGCCGGACGATCGATACCATGAAGAGTCTCCCCCGGCACCAACGGGACAATATCCTCTCCACTGCAGCCCCTACCACATCTAGCAAAGCGCCATCACAAATGCCAAGGGAACCGACCGTAAAAGCGTCGCCATCACGCACAAGGCAAATACATCCCAGAGACGTCACTCTCATCATCAACCATGAACCGCTCCTAGGCGGCTCGAAATGTCGATATGACCCGAATCAAGGATCATGCCACCGCACTTCTTCCAACGAAGCACGAAGAAAGCCTCGCAAGCTTCACGCTCACAAAGAAGACCACCAATCAAAGGAAGCGAGATGGCCTCCACCTTCGGTCCTCCAATCAAAGCCCGAAAATCCTCAAAAGTGGGCACCATTTCATTGTAGGAGAAACAGTACACGTGCCTCCTAACATCCCGAGAACTTCGCGGCGGCCATGCAACAAATCCCAATCGGGAACCAACTCCTTAAAAGACCAAACCGAGCAAAGACGAAACCTTACCTCGAAAGCCCGTCTCGATGCCTCATACGGCGCCGCATCCACGTTTTCAACCTGCTCAAGGAAGTGTGCTTGCCTCTCTGCGAAAGCCTCGGCAAAATTCTAGGGACGTACGAAGAATCCATGGCAAAAATGGAGGTTCCTAGAGAAAATGGGGAAGAAAGCTCGAAAATGGCTGCGAATGGACGTACGGACCTCCTTGCAAACAGAACCCATTTCCCCAGCAAACAGTACAAAAGACACTGTCCTCAGCAACATCTTGCTCCAAACTGCCCAAACACTGGCCAAAGCCATTCCCGGCAAACATACACTACCCACAAACACACTCTCAGCTCACGTGGCATGTACAAAAATAAAAAAATAATAATAGCAACAATTTCTAGGACAAATCCAGGAATCACAAAAATGACATTAAATCTTAAAATAAAATCTTGTTTGCCACGCAAATACATGTGTTTTATTACAGTACCAATAAATGTCTGTTGCTAAACAAAAAAGGGGGATATGAAAAGAGGGAAAGCAAATGAATACTAATCGAATCCTCGGCATCATCATCCTCGCCAAGGTCCTCCAAAGAAAAGTCGGGCATCCCGGCGAACTCGCCCGTCACATCCTCGTCGTCGGAATACCGAGCACCGCCGAGGCTCCCACGAAAAATACTCGGAAGGATCAAATCCGGCGAAAGGATCAAAGAAGGAAGGCTCGAGGAACCCTCGCCACGCGCGCCATGCGGAGGCATGAGCGATAAAGGGCTGCTCCCTCGAAGGCCCCTGCGGCTCCGAAGACGTCCCGGCATCCATGCTATGCCGCCCCCTCAAAGGTCCCTCCTGCTGTGGCTCCGGCTCGGCTCTCGGCGGAGGAACGTCCACGGAGAATGCCTCGAAGGCATAGGCTCGTGCGGCGGCACACGACGCGAAGACCGGCAGACATCTTCGACGCCATCTTCTTAGCGAAGGAACGCATCGCCACGTAACGGCGAGTCGGCATATCATAGGCTCTCCCCAGGGACCTGCACCCACAAGAAGCCAAGGAAACGCTCATCAAATGCAGTTATACTCGACAACAAAAAGAGAAAAATACGTAAAAGATGCCAAGATGGAAAAGAGTCGGCACACTCACCGATCTATCGGGGTCAGCTCAGTATGCGGCGGGAGCCTGCTCCGAGCGAGTACGAACACCCTCCTCCTCGATCCGTCCCCGGACATACGTGAAATCCGGTCCGGCATCGGAACCTCTGGGGAGCTGCGGGCCGGCCTCTCTCTCTCGCGCCGCACTGCGGCGTCCTCGGCTTCCTCCTCACGAAGGCCCCGTACTCCTCTCCATACAAGATGAACTCCTCGGCGCCGACACCGCCGAGGTACCTCTCGAAATCGAGCACGTCCATGTCCCGGGAATCAAGCATCCCAAAGGGAGGGTCCCTCGGAGCCACGGGAAGCACAGGGGCCATCTTTGCCGCGTAAGACCCGCTCCCGGATACATGACATCACAAGTCAAGCCCCGCGGCATCTTCCGCGCGGCTGTCACCTCGGGAGCCCCCTCAAACTCATCTCCTCATACCGAGTCCACGGGAACAAGACAACCCCTCACGGCTATCTCTCCAGACGCTCCTGCACATCCCCGTAGGCGATGGTGAGCTTCCCCTTGGTCCTCCTCTTCCTCGCCGTACGAGCCCGGCCAGCATAGCAGGATACGCGGCTACGGCCCAGGATCTCTATCCCACGGGAAGCACTGGAAAACCTCATAAAACCACACCTGTGACAAATACAGAAAAGGCTCAGTGCAAAAGAAAACGGAGAAAAGACAAGTTGCTATATCAAAAACGGCAATTCAACCACCGGCCGTCAAACGTAAGACCGATCCTCGCCCACTTCAACGGCAATTCAATCCCCGGCCGTCAGCGTAAGACCGGACCTCGCCCACTTCAACGGCAATTCAACCACCGGCCGTCAGCGTAAGACCGGACCTCGCCCACTTCAACGGCAATTCAACCACCGGCCGTCAGCGTAAGACCGGTCCTCGCCCACTTCAACGGCAATTCAACCACCGGCCGTCAAGCGTAAGACCGGACCTCGCCCACTTCAACGGCAATTCAACCACCGCCGTCAGCGTAAGACCGGACCTCGCCCCCTTCAACGGCAAATCAATCCCCGGCCGTCAAGCGTAAGACCGGTCCTCGCCACTTCAACGGCAAATCAACCACCGGCCGTCAAGCGTAAGACCGGACCTCGCCCACTTCAACGGCAATTCAACCACCGGCCGTCAAGCGTAAGACCGGACCTCGCCCACTTCAACGGCAAATCAACCACCGGCCGTCAAGCGTAAGACCGGTCCTCGCCCACTCCAACGGCAATCCAAGACGCCCGACGGCAATTCAAGAAGGAGCCAACACCTCCCAGCACAAATATCAAGGCACAAGACGCCTCCAAACGCTCAACGACAACTCAACCACTGGCCCTCAAAGGAGGTCCGAAGTCATCTTCCCAACAGAAAAGGGCCCCTACAAGGTCACGCATCCCCAAAGAATTCAAGCACCGGTCGAGATGTAAGCCCGAACTTCGCCCACTTCAACGGCAGCGCAAGCACCGGCCATCAAAGTAAGCCCGAGCTCCTCCCCCAACAAGTCGAAAGGGAAGTCATACAGGACTGCATATCCCCAGCACCGATCATCATCCTTGCCCACTCAAACGGCAAAACAAGCACACGAAGGGGCCAACACCTCCGAGTACAAATCCCAAGGCACGAAGCGCCTCCCAAAACGCCAAATGGTGAAGCAATCATCGGCCATCATCCTTGCCCACTTCAACGGCAGCTCAAGCACCGGCAGTCATCGTAAGTCCAACCTTCTACATCAACATGCAAAAACACAAAGGCATCTACGCCTCTCGAAGCACAAGGCAGCCATGCCTCCACAACTGCGGCTAGAAGACGATTCAAAGTCCTCGCGCATTACATCAACTGCGGCTAGAAGACGATTCAAAGTCCTCGCGCATTACATCCACAACTGCGGCTAGAAGACGATTCAAAGTCCTCGCGCATTACATCAAACTGCGGCTAGAAGACGATTCAAAGTCCTCGCGCATAACATCAACCGCAACCAGATGACGATTCAAAGTCCTCCAGCGTGGCACCAACCGCCGCCAGAAGACGATTCAAAGTCCTCCAGCGTGGCACCAACCGCCGCCGATTTACGATTCAAAGTCCTCCAAGTGGCACCAACCGCAATCAGAAGACGATTCAAGTCCTCACTCTATCTCCGGCCCTAAGGCCTTAAACCACCCGATTAGGAAAATCGTAAAATTTCCATCCTAGACACCACCACGTCCTCACAATTGACCTCGGCGGTCACCACATCTTAGGACACCACCACGTCCTTACCATTGACCTCGGCGGTCACCACATCTTAGGACACCACCACGTCCCTACCACCGACCTCGGCGGTCACACAACACTTCAGGGCACCACCACGCCCGCACTCACAAATTCACGACCTCCGAACTACGACTGTGCTTGATTCCCGCCGGGGATACGTAGGAATCCTATCACTGGTCCGGCCATCGACCCATGCGGTCACCCAGACACCACCACGTCCTTACCACCGACCTCGCGGTCACACAACACCTGTGGCACCACCACGCCCGCATTCACAAAACACTCACCCCACACCCGAACTACGACTGTGCTTGATTCCCGCCGTGGATACGTAGGAATCCTATCACGGGGTCCACTATCGACCTAAACGGTCACACAAAAGGACACCACCACGTCCTCACATTCGACCCTCACGGCCACTTCCTCTCCCAAAGACGCGATCCAGATTAGGACCCTTATCTTATCTGGCGACCCCACTTCTTTCATAAGTGACGTCGTCGAGGGGCTTCTGTAAAGTACCCCAACTGGATCACCCCTTTCAAGCACCCGGAAACACCGCAGACTCATCAACGCAGCCTCTGAGACCTCTCGGCACTCAAAACCCTCTCAAAACCCTCTCAAACCCCCAACCAAACCAAGTGGAGGAGCCTTTCTGGGATAAAAGGGACAAAAGGACCTTTTGAGAATTTTCAGAAATCGTAAAGCAATTAAGGTCCGTACGGACCTTTTTGTTTCAATGATTACTAAATCCCCTTAAAGTCCACAATATTCCCTCAAATCCCGGAAAATGATTACTTCCTCGCAGAGTTGGTCCGTACGGACCTCTTTGCATGCAAGATGGTCCGTACGGACCTTATTGCTCAGTGGAACACCATCATTCCGTAATATTCACCATCATTGCGCATTCCCTCAAATCGAGGAAATCCAAAATTCGGATAACCAAGAAGGTCCGTACTGACCTCTTTGCTCCGAAATTTTTACTATAAATAGAGGGCTCCCCCTCCTCATTTTCACACACCTCCCTCTTCTCTCTTCCTCCCTTAGCCTTCGGCTCCCCTCTAAGTCCTCTCGAGGCACTCCCGCCCCTTTCGGATCCTTTCGAGGCCTTCCGAGCTCCTCGCGGTGCTCCGAAGCCTCTCCGAGCGCTTCCCGCGCTGCCCGAGGCACTCTCGAGGTACTCTGAGGCCCCTCGTGGTACTCCGAGGCCTCGCTCGGTCTTTCCACGGTGTCCCGCTCTTTCCGAGTCAAACCGACGATCCCAAACCACGCCGAAACTCGTCCGAGTGACTCGCCACCACAACGCACGCCGAACCTCTCGCCCGAGTAACTCCCGCCACCACAACGCACGCCGAACCTCTCGCCCCGAGTGATCCCGACGATCCCCACGCACGCCGAACCTCTGCCCGAACGCAGCCTGCAACCTCAACTCACGCCGAAACTCTGTCCGCGGACAACCGGCATCTCCCGAAGCAATCCCGATCCATACCGGAACGCTACTCCGACCTCAAACACCATTCCCCAGCGGAAGACAGACACGAACCAACATTGGTAAGGCTTCCTTCCTACACTATTTCAATACATTTCCATACATAGCATACAATGTAGACATCCGATACAGCATGCATTTTTAAAAGCACACACACACACACACAACATTTAAAGGATATTAGGGGTATCCGAAAGACTCGTTTTACGAGGCTACTCGGGTGAGCTCTAATATTCTAATATTCTCTTCCCGGGGAGTCATCTGACCTCCGAACTCAAAAATCTCATCACACAAAAACAGTTTAAAATTATCTTTAAACTGATGCCCTTTTTCAATGTTTTGGGCTTAATAAAAACGGCGTGGCGACTCTACAAATGCGAAAACAAACGGCGAGACACCTCCAACCTGAAAACGCTGCAAAGCGGGAAAAATGCCAGATGCCGGGGCCGCGAGGCCTGCTCGGATCCGGGCTATTTCACTTATTCCTTAGTATTGATCTAAAGTTATTATTATTGGTTTTGAATGTTTCATAATTTAGTTTAGCACAACTCAAACTATGCTTTATATGCTTGGTTCTGCCACATGAATCCTTTTTCACTATACGATTTTGTTGGATGCTATTAGACGAGCCACATTCGCGCATATCCTTCCTTTTATTGTTGCCCATGTCAAGGTCTTCCCCAGTGGTGAAGCCAGATTTTTTTGGGAATGGGGGTCGAAATTGCTTAAGAGATGAATATTATAATTAGTGTATCCAAATTTAAAACATAAAAGGGGGTCAAAACGCATTAATTAATTATTTTTAGTAGTAAAAAGTTATTTTTGGTGCACCGGGCTGCCCTATTTTAGTAAAAAGTTATTTTCTAAAAATTCAAAGATAATAAAATGGTCGGTCTCCAAAATTTAAGGGGGTCAAATGACCCCCATGGCTTTCAACTGGCTTCACAAGTGATCTTCCCTGACCCCTATAATGTAGTTGATGTTTGTATATCATACTCGTTGCACTCAAATGTCTATGTGTACTTTCAGACCATTGTATTACCTATTCGGGTGGCTTTTACTATTTGATGGATAAGTTTTGATGTAAGATTATCTTTTCTGGTTTTACCACTTACGCATCTTAATTTTCTCTTTTGTTAACACATTCTTAGTTTCGAACCATCTGTTCCACACGGTAGGGGTAAGTCTTCTATAAGATTGCAACAGTGATGGTGAGTTAAAATAGCTACTCCCTCCGTCCCGGTTCACTTGGCACCAACTTTTTGGGTGTAGGAATTAAGGAAAAGTGATGTAAGAAAGAGAAAAAGTTAAATGTTGTGAGTATGAAGAATTAAATAGGAGAGAGAATGAGTGGGAGGAATAGTTAGGAGAGAGAATGTTGTGAGTGTAAAAGTGAAGTAGGAGAGAGAATGAGTGGAGGGAATAGTGAATATTCTTTTCCATTTTGGGCAGTGTCAAGTGAAGTGGGACGACCCAAAATGGAAATTAGTGTCAAGTGAAGTGGGACGGAGGGAGTATATTATAAGCCTTCTTTCAGCTTTAACGGTTATATTTGACTTTTTGATTGACTTACATAATAGTCTATTTCCTCAATCCAATAAAAATTAATCCCAAAAAGCAAAATTGATCCCTTTGGCACGCATATGTTTTGTAGTTGTTTAACATGCCTGTCTATCAATGCATCTAATGAAGTCTTAACATTCCTACCTGAGCTATTATTTTTGTGTCATGTTTGTAATTTTGCTTCATGATGTGACCTACAGAATCAAGGAAACAAGTCATGGATGCGACAAAGAGATTGGGTGGTCAATATAGTCCCGATTTGCATCCTCATTGTACACATCTGGTGGTTCAGATATCCTTTTCTTTCCCTGTAATTTTCGTGTTACATTGCAGATGCTTTTGTGAAGGGGAGCCTTGGTGCACTGATTAAAGTGTTATCGTGTGACCTTGAGGTCACGGGTTCAAGTCCTGAAAGCAGCATCGGGCTGCCCTTTATTGCAGATGCTTTTGTGCATATGTTGTTGCTCCTTGAAGGGAGGATGATTTTTATTCTGGATAATATATCTAACTTTGTTTCTAAAGAATATTAATGATTATTCATGTTTTTTTTCAAATATTAATGCGAAAAATCCCCAATGTCAAAATTTTCATTCCGGTTTATGTATTGAGTGTGATTCATTGGTAATTGATCACTCGCTTGAGGTATAGTTTGAGACACAAGATTATAATATGCCTTTGAGATACGTAGCATTTGTTTTCCAATTGTCTCTATAATTTGTTGTGGCACTACTGCAAAATGTTACTACATCCTGAAGAATTCTTGTGAAAATCTTAACACTTCCCTACAGTTCTCGTGGACGTAAGTTTGAGCATGCTTTGAAGCATGGATTGACAAATGGTCTTTTCATCGTTACTCTTGGATGGTTTGTCGATAGCGTTAGAAGAAATGGTAATCTTGTTACCTTTTATCTGGTCATGCTAGTTCAGTCTCAATTTAATATTTCCTTTTTTTTTCTCATTTCTTTTCTTCTTTTCCATTTCTAAATTTTATTCCTATTTCTTCTTTAACTTGCTTTTTTTTCTTACATCTTTTCTTTCACGATGACACATGAGGATTCATGTTAGCCGACCCCAAATTATTTTGGGACTAAGGCTTTGTTGTTGTTGTTGCATGTCCTTTATTTTTTCCCTTTTCTGCTTCCTCCATGTTAATGTTGGGAGCCATCCTTTTTCTAATCCATGTTTTGGAAGCCGTGTACTTTTAAAATTTCCTCCATTCTGAAATTAAGGAAATACTTTTTGCTTTTGTTGCAGTGAGATTGAGTGAATCACTTTACGGTGTTAAGAACGTTGGAGAAAATTATAAGCCGAAGGATGATATGAACAGACTTACTCCTTCTCCTGGTAGTGAAAAATCATGTCTCCCAGTTGCTGTGTTCGAACATGCGAAACAATCTGACATGCTTCAAGGACCACAACTACACTCTTCAGAAGTAGAGCTTAAAAGAAAAGGTTCAACCTTTTCTGGTCACTCTTTTTATCTTGATGTGGACATTTCTGCCGAACTGCAGAAGAAGGTAATACTTGGATTTCCATTCAGCTATAAATTTGTGTATGTAACTGAAGATGGTGCAGATTGTGTATTTTAGTTCATATTACGAAGATTTGAAATCATGTTAGTTGTATATGAAATACCTAAAGATGAGTATAAAGGATCCACGAACTACTCATGCAAACATGTCAATTTGTTTCAGTAGGTGGTTGAAGCTGCGTCTCGAGAAGGAGCTACATTGGTGGATAAATGGTTTGTTGGTCAAAGTGCCACCCATGTAGTGTGTGAAGGGTCAGCTGTCAGAAAATACATTGGTCACTCCAATAATCTGGTTACAGTAAGTCTTACTACACTTAATTTGCAGCTCTAATTAACACTGTATAATATTTACGGAGTATAAGATCTGGATGCATCAGAGAGGCGTCTGAAGTTGGGATGACTATAAAAGATAATGATTGATTGGCTAATGACTGGCTCCATCAATTAACAACTCCCCCCCCCCCCGGGTCAAGAAATAATAATAATAATATAAAATAAAGTTATATATGTATATATATATACACACCCATATACATATCTGTTTTAACTAATTCACATACGATTTTCCTCAGCCGCTATGGGTTCTGAAGAGTGTGAAAGAAAATCGTCTGCAGAGGCTTGTTCACCTATCTGCAGATTTGGCTAGGCAGGTCAGAATGTTGATTGAAAATGTGCAAACTAACATTTCTGGGAAGGTAAAATTTGCTTTCCCTACAAAAGTGTATCTTGTTTTCAGTTGTTAGTTACTAGAATCAGAGGAGCATTCTTCTCCGTTTGAAACTTTTATTTTTTAAGAGAAGGCAACATCACACTCTGATTATTTTACCACAACCCGTCCCTTGATGAATGTAAGACAGATCTTAAGAAACTTAGTTTTCTTCAACCGCAGTCAGAACTTGTACTCCCTCCGTCCCAAAACGAATGTCCAAAAAATTTCAAAATTACCCTTGATCAAGAACAAATTTAAAAGTTTTTTGTACATTCATTTTGGGACAGAGGTAGTATTATTTAGTTTAGCATACGATTGACATTCTTGTTGGGACAGGATAGAAATTCTAGAGTGGCACTCATCTAAGGTATTTATACTGTTTCAACTAGATTATCCAATGTAACTGATTTTGTTTTGTTACAATTTTAGGATAACTATGTAGATATTGGCTCTCGACATTCACCAAATTCAAGAATTAAAGCAAGCCATGAAGAAAATCAAATAGTGGCAAACTTGGCCAAAAATGGGGTTAGAAATCGTCGAGGTCGTCGCATTCAGGTATGGATTATTATTTTTTTTTCTATCAAAAATGGATTAGATATATTTTTCACCTAACTTAGTTTCTGATTGTTTGAAATGTGTGACTAACTAATGATATTTTTATTTCAATCACAGACATGTCAAACCCCTATACGACCAATAACCCCAAGCAGCCTTCTTGACTCAGTATGCTGGTCAATATCCGAGCCTTCTTCAAGTGCTTCTCTTTATACAGACTCTTTTAGTTTTGGAAGTACAGGTGAACAACAGAAATCTGAATTCTACGATGCAAATGAGGATGGAAAGCAATCTGATGCTTCCTTCGTGAACTTTTCAAGACCACTTACAGAAAGGTACTTGAATGAGCTCTTCTTTTGAAAGCGCATTTGTTTTTCGCGCGTTTTCCTGATTGTTCTTGGTTTTATGGATTTGATTGCAGTGAGAAGAATGAAGTGATATTGAAAACCCATTTTCTTACCATACTGTTCCCTGTGGACCGGTTCTCGGAGATGGGTCCATGTTCAAGAACATTTTTCAGCGATACAGGATTCACATGCTTGCAGCTGTTAGACCATATCTACGCATTTTACCAGGTACTTCCTGCTTCCAAGATTGTACATCATATAACAGTATTTTTGTACCAAGGGGTTTTGTTATCTGTATCGTTTTATCTTTTTCTTGAACAGAGTATATGCATATATACACATACTTGTACACATATATACATCACAAAATCTTATGAAAAACATGTCTTTCCAAAACATTGAAACAGTTTTTACAACATCCATATAATTATGTGTCTGGTTCCAATGTAAAAAAAAAAAAAGGGTTTTCATGTCTTAGTAAAACTAGTATTTCATAAGACTTGTTGTGTACTCCCTCGGTCCCGGAAAGTTAGTCTCACTTTTTTCGTTGTTAGTTTGATTTGAATGAAATGAAATGTGACCAATAATTTAGGTTACTTTTAATTATCCTAATAAAAATCTAAAACTTGTTAATGATACATCATTATAAATATTATCAATAACAAGTTTTACATTTTCATTAGGATAATTAAAAGTAACCTATAATATTGCTCAAAGTTCATTCAAACTAACAATGAGAAAAGAGAGACTAACTTTTTGGGACAGAGGGAGTATATATATATATATATATATATATATATATATATATATATATATATATATATATATATATATATATATATATATGCATACACATATACATATACGTACCCTCGGGGACATCCAATAAAATATACACACATATAGCTTTAGTTGTCAGAGCCATATATTATCTGATTCCCTTCCTGTTTCTGCTGCATTCATAGGAGAACATGTCAGAATTGGAGATAGAGGTTGCCATTCACACGGACTCAAGGCACGCTGACAGGCTCCGGTCAGTGTACTCTAGTAAAGAAGCAGCAGAGTGTGGTCATGTGGAATTCAAGCGCGTTGATTTTATAGGAAGTCGTAAAAGCTTTGAAACGCTGAAACGTGTTACTGGAGATAACAATAGTAATGTCTACGAGTTGTTGCTCAAAGCATGAAGGTACATAAATGGAATTGCAGGTTTTTTGAAGATTGCCTTTGCATATGGCTTGTTTGGAAACATAAAAAAAAAAAATTGTGTGCCTCGAGTGTAAATTAACTTTGATGTAAATGTAACCTTGGTCCCTCCCCTATCACTCGTTCTTTTAAGTCGGAGAAAGTGACCGAACTTGATACAAGGGCAATAGGCAAGGGACCAAGTTTTACCTTAAAACATAGTGTTTCTTTTTCTGATGCTGTGTATGTGGAGGTTCTTTCTGCTTTATCACAAACATTTTGCTTTCGGTATTCTTCTGCAATGAAAAAAGGATACTTTACCACAACTTTCATCGTGAAAGGTGTATTTCTTACTAGAGACAAACCCACTACCACCATCACAACCACCACCTCCACCATTCCGCTATCGCCATCACCCACTGACACTGCTACTCCACCCCACTCACCACCACTGGAAGCACCATCACCACCACCCTAGCAGTGGTGGTAGTGGGTGACCAGGTGGTGGTGGCGGTAGTGGAGAGGTGAATTTGGTGATAGAGGTGGTGGGTGGGGCAGAGTAGTGGTGATGGCATTAGTAGGGTGGTGGCAGGATTGTAATGGTGGTAGAGGTGGTTACAAATTGTTATAACTAAATTAGCATAAGTTACACTTCTACCCCTCGGTAATAGGGATCCAATTCATACCACCTCACAACCTTTCAAAATTAGCAAGAACCTTCATAACTCTCCAATGATAAGCTTTCCTTGTCGTGCGAGCTCATTAAGCATGAACACATTAGCAGCTCTGTTCAACCATTATTGTTAAAGAGTGGCTTGGGTCTAGACTAAAACTGTGGGTTAAGATTGCAGCAATGATCAAAAAGGGCTGATTAAATTAGTTATGTTACACTTGTAATATAGCTCAAAAAGAGCTGATTAACTTGCACTTGAAATTTAGCTATAAACTAGCTGACTAAATTAGCTTAAGTTAACTTCTACCCCCTCAATAATAGGGATCTGATCCCAACCACCCCACAACCTTTCTAAATTAGCAAGAACATCATGTTTCTCCAATGATAAGCTTTCCTTGTCTTGCGAGCTCATTAAGCATGAGGAGTGCAGCAGAATCAAATGAACTCTTCTTATCAGCTCTCTCATCTCCGGTGAGTTCCATAACACCATAGTCAGGTATTGTCAAGGTTATTCGAGATACAAAGCTATTAAAACCTTTTCTTCTTTCAACCCCTTCACCAATTTCAATGGGAGTTCTGTAAATAATATTTGAACACATAATCAGCGAGAGAGGCCACCAGAAATAAAATAAAAAATGGGGCCATACTACATTATCCGCACAAAGTATCCACCACCCAATCTCACTTTGCACCCCAGTTTGAAAATTGGATATGTTTGGTACTTTAATTATGAAATCGTCCCACATTACCACCTGACATACACTTGAGCAAGGGATATAGTGGGATGATTTTGGAAAGCGCTAGGAGGTAAATTGGGACGATTTAAAAAATTAAAATACCAAACAGACCCAATTTTCAAACTGGGTGCAAAGTGGGATAAGGTTAATACTGGGGGGGGGGTGTTATTTGGCCAAACAATCGCAAGATATATGCTTCACTAACCTTGATTTCTGCTCCATTGATTTAAATGTAGGCATTGGCCACTGCAGTTTCTTGCAGAGGTCGTAAAGTGAAGTCCGAGGACCACCTTTTTTCATGTTGATTGATGCAAGAACTGCCATGGGAAGAAAAAACACACATTTAAACTGTGGGTAGTGGCCAAGTGACTCAAAATTCCTCAAACTGATTCTGTTAAAAGGTGGAAAAATATTAATCATACCTGGTGTATTGGAATCACAAACTTCTCCGGAACATTTATTAGGGGAGGAATTAGTAGTTGTCTTTGACCTTTTGTTGGAAATCTGCTGAGAAGGATCTTTTTGATGCATCTGGTTAAATATGTTGTCTGAGTTTGGGGAAGATGATTCAATCGTATGGTCTGAACCCTGTGTTCTCTTCTTTGAAATTCCCCGACCCTGTCAATTAAGGAACATGGATATTTATCAGAAATTAAAAACTGCATGAGGATGAAAAATGAATCTTTAAAGGGTAGGTTACAAATAAGGGTCTAAAATTTAGGGGCAGTTTGCAAAACAAGGTCCGATGTTTCAAATTGTGATGTAAGATTAAATTTTGAATACGAATGAACTATTGCTTAAATTCTTGATAATACCCTAAAATGGTGCAAGTCTCTTTTATGGGTTAAGGGAATAGGAAAAAAAAACTAAAAAGAAGCCAATCATTCAAAAGCAACAGATGAAAGAACCAGAAGAGAAGTGACGAACCTCTAGGTCTTTTAACAAAAACTGAGCTGCTTGTCCCTTTGCAGCTTTCCGATTTGGTCCAAATCCTTCTCCAACTAATAAAACATCTTTCAGCTGTAGTCTGAGCTCGGCATGCACTGTATCTCCTTTTGTCGTACAAAAGTCTTTTACAAAATACCCAAGAGAGTCGCACAGTTCAATTAATTCACGAAGAGGAGGTAGTTCAAGTTTATCAGGGGTCACAATTGGAGATAATAACGGCTTGAAAATTCTCCACACTTCCTCAAGATTAAGTTTTGTATCAACAAGTATGGCACCAGCAATACTTTCCACCAAGTCCCCAAGTGCCTGTAATATAGACCTTGAAATTAACCAACTGGAAAGGAGAGAAAATAAACCAAAAGCGGAGATTAAAAGAAATAAGAAACATTCATTTGGCTTTATAAAGGGTTGGTAGCACCACCAAACTTGTTAGCCTTTTGGGCTACTGCCAAATCTGTGCAAGATACTCCCTCGGTTCCAAATAAATGTCGCATCTTGACTATTTTGGTCAACTTAATTGAACTTTCACCAACATTTTATGAATAATTACTTATCTTCACGAAATTCTAAAAATCCTTAATGATAGTGTTTCCATTGGTGCATCAATAACCTTTTTTAGAATATCGTGAGAATAATTAAATTGTCATAAGTTTTTGGTCAAAGCAAGTTGACCAAAAAAGTAAAGATACGATCTTTTGGGGGGGGGGGTAAATTATTGGGAAGGAGGTCCAGCCCCCAATTTTCTATAAAAAAGTATCAACATGAGCAATAGTAAGAAATAACAACTCACCTTTGGACCTTTTGTGCCTTGGCTTGACATACTACTGCAAGAGCCAGATAAAAAGTCAACATATTCTGTAATTTGACTTTGAAGAAAACCAGACTTGTGTTGCAGGTGTGGATGAAGGTTTCGTCTCACAGCAGCCTGAGCAAAATTTTCATTATTGACCGAGGCTGAGCGTAAATCTGTAAGCTCTCCTGGATCGATATCAGAGTGGTTTTGGTAGAGATGTAATGTGATAAGTACGTCCAGCACAGAGTCACCGAGAAATTCAAGCCTCTGTCAAAACGTTTGGTAAGGAGAAATAAATACACAATCATATACTTAAACTGAATAAAGTAAAGTAATCATATGTTGAGTTTTTCCCTTTTATTTTTTCATTTCTAACGGTAATTGGTAGGTTGCTAAACCTTGGTCCCAAAATGATTTGGTCCCAACGAGGTGGAATGAAATGGTATGTTGCTATATTAAAATAATTTCATCTTTTTTCACTGCTCGAAATCCTCAAATTCAATAGAACCGAAGAAAATTTTGAATATCAAATTCAAAGTATACCTGGTAACAATAGTCAAGTCCTTCCTCTTGCTCCGATGGATGTGTCATAGCCTCTAATAATAAACCTTTCACGGAAAAATCGAAACCAATCTTTGATTGCAAAGTTTCAACCTCTTTTGCTTTTGGAACATAGGAGCGGAGAGATGCACGTTTAATGGATTCATCTACCAATGAAGGGTCAAGATCAGCACCAATATCAAACCATCTCATCAATTTAAGTGCAGCAACCAATCCACCGTCAACATAGTAAGCTCCAATGAGCGCTTCAACACAATCGGCTATGGTTTTGGATCCCATCCACCTGTGACCTTTATCGCAGAACTTTCCAACAACTACTTCTATGTTATCCGTCTGAAATTTGCTATCTAAAGGTACTTCTAATGTATCCACCCCATGGTCGCAAGGACAAAGTCGTATAGACGACTGTCCTGGAGCGGTCCATCGACATGGATCAAATGGACTATCTCGTATATATCCCTGTCAATAAATTATGAAATCATGTTAACGGAAAATGGTGAAAGTGATATGTAACTACGGCTCTGTTTGGATGGAAGGAGTGAAGAGGAAAAATGGAAATCCATTCCACTTGATTCTCATGTTTCATAACCACAAGTTTAGGAGGGAAGCCCTTTCCTCCATGAATGAGGCTACGTATCAAGTTCTTTTACTTCCTTTATTTTTAAGTACTTCATTTCTTTAATTAATAATTTTAAGTGTAATATTCAGTCTCATCCAAAATTTGTGTCAAACATGCAAGGAATCTCATTGTATGGAATCGCCCATTACAAGTAACGGAATCCCAAATACCAATCTCGATTTCTTTCATCCAAACGAGGACTACAAAAAAGTGGGAAAGAGCAACGAATAATTAAGAGGTTAAAGCATTACATTATAGAAGAGAAAAAAAGTCATTCTTTAAACTATAACAAATGCTATGCTTCAAAGTAGCTAGGCGCATATATCAATGAATACCTGTAACCTGCGATCAATCCCCAATTTGTGTAGCGTTGCGTTGCAAACAGCTCGCGAACGCCAATTGGATAGTCGCCCTTCATGTTCCTTGGGGTATTTAAGGTAAAGGTGGCAGCTCACAGCATATTTCAAAACTGAATCACCAAGCAATTCCAAACGCTCCATGGAGAAACTCTCATTACATCTTAGGGTTGTGAGAGCTTCTAGAATCTAGTAATAGACAAAACATACAATATTAAAAGAATGAAAAAGAGTAGTTCAAACAAAAAAAGGGGGCGAGAAATTTTTTCACCATGAATGAGTACTAACCAATGAGCTTGATATGCGTAAGCCTGAAGAATGACGAGCAATCTCTCGCCTAAGCTGGCTAGCCAACATCAGGGACTCAAGTCTATGCATTACTGATGGTAGCAAGTAAAATGATTTCATAACATCTAATCGCAAATCAATACTGATTAGAAGTTCCGGTGGCATCCGAATATGCATTCGTAGCTTGTCAACATTCATTTTAGTACCACATTTCTTTTTCTTTCCACGTGAAGTACCTTCCAAATTTAAGAATTAAGTTAAGTTAGAGACAGTAGAGTTTCAAAGCTGAGCAAGAAGTTGTAGAAAGTAAAATAAATTCATGTAACTTTAAATAATGGAAAACATACAAAATAAGTTTCTATTAAATCACATTAAAATTTAGAGCTAAGTTCCACACGTTATATCATACAAGCAGAGAGTGAGAAAAAGAGAACACATGAAAAATCAGAATGACTAACATCTACGTCCACTATACTGTGTATGCTAGCCAAAACATGTTCAGCATCAAGCTAAATAAGGCAATATATATCCACATTCAAACACCCACTCATACTTTCAGATAAATTTGAACATCAAGTCCTCTTAATCTCTTTGAGAAAATGTTATTATTTATCAGTAAATCATTGAGACAGTATGCTTAGATCAACCAATAAGGATGGAACTCAACTAACCTTCACCATTGAAGTCCACAAGAAGGTTGTGGGCTTTGTGACTTTGTTTGAGCAGCAACAACGGCTGTTCAGGACGAGCTAGAGTGATCCCATACCTAATCAGAAGGAAATTTTAGAAAATAATAAATCTTCGTTAAAATAGGCATATGCCAGGAACAGAAGAAACAATAGAGAAATAAAAGTCACAGTTGTTGTCAAATCAGGAGGATTGTTTATAAAGTTATTTAAGAGTAACTACTCCCTCCGCTCTCAGAAATGATGTTCACATTTTGGGGTAAATGTGGCATGACGTTCATATGCATTTTTTTATTGTAAATCATCTTTTGTCATTCAAAAAACAACTTTTCATTAACATATTTATTACAGAGTAATGCAATACTAAAATGCTCTATTTAAGTCTTAGTACCCATATAGCATTTACTAAAATAATGTGGGCACTTTCCCAAAACCAGTGGGAGCAGCAAATAATAATTAGAACACATGAAAAATTTAAGAAAAGACAGTGAAAATCACATACTTTTGGCGAAAGTAGTCAGCAAATGACGAGTAAGTTGAAGGATTAGCATCAGAATTTCCATCAAAATGACTTTCAGCAGATGTATCTGGAAGGACCTCAAGAATAGAATATATTTTCCCTGTATGAATGGCCAGAACTACCACCTGGTTGAGGTCTTTCACGTCATTTGCTTTATTGGCCAAGTGAATGACATTGCTAAATTCGAGATCAGTGGTTCTTGAATTTGTCATTTGAAGTGATGAATTCCCTCCATTACAACTTGACTGTTCTGCACTCAACCAAGCATTCTTCTTTAAAAACTCTACTGCAGAAACAGCGCAGTTGATGGCCGTCCAATTAATCCTTGGGGGTTCTTGACAAGAAATGTCTGGATACTCCAATGGTAATAGCAGATACATGTTTGATGGGTCCCACAGAGATTTATTTGTCTGGAGCAAAAATTCTCTTTGTCCTCCGGTTGCTTTGGAACCTATAAACAGTTTCCCAAAGATTCCATTGAAGAAAAGTTCTTGAAAGCACTTAGCTTTCACCACCTACTTGGAGAAATTCAAGAAAGAACAACTATTCAGTCATAACAAAAATAGTCCCTCCGTCCCAAAATGAATGACCGATTTTTTTTTTTCAAATCTGCTCTTGATCAAAAGCATATTTGAAAAAAATTTGATCATTCATTTTGGGATAGAGGTAGTAGTAGGAGATGTAAACTAAATTGAGAAGACCATTGAAAAACTTAAGATTGAACCTGTTCAACATCCAGATGTAATTGCCCATACTGTGAAACAGAAGATTTGACAGACTTTGAAACTAAGTACAGGTCCAGTTCAACATCTCCAACATCGTCATCAAGCTTTGATTCAAGCAGAAGAACATAACTGGAATAACGTTCATCAGCCCTGCTAGAAGCGAAATCTATTTTGTACGCATGAAATTTAGCGCCATCAAGCTTCTCCCCCCAAGTTCCTGATAGCGCATCAATGGACACTGTGCCGTGCAACTCTTTTCTCTTTGTTGTCCCTACACACCGTAGCAAACACCAAATTTTCAGTCTTACGACAAACATTGTGCAAAAAAAAAAGAGACTATAAGCATTGGTAATGAGTGCACCCACCTGCGCCTGAAGACAATCCTTGGCTTTTCAGGATGGGATCATCTTCTGAAGGTTCTTCATTGGATGGGAGGAGATGATCATTGAGGGCCCCCATCTGATGCAACTTCTTACATGCATCCAAACACACAAGCTGCTTTGACAATTGAGACTTCTTACATGGAGGACCAATAATCTTTTGAAAAGCAGCATTTGGAGGTAAGGTAATTTCACACTTATACAGCTCGTCTACCAATACGAACTGAAAACGTGGCTTTGGAGTGTAGAATCTGCAAAGAACATAGTAAATAGGATTTTAAACTGATTAAGCAATCAGATACAGTGCTACACCTAAGGAACTGAAACATATTACATATACAGAAGTACAAATTTATATTGCTTGTGTGATCAGAGAGAAAACATCAGATGAGAGATAGCGATAAAAATGCAGATACCGGTCATAAAGATGAACTAAATCTGATCTTTACGAAAATGAAAGGAAAAGATTTAACCCCAAATGAAAGAAAGTCATACTTGTCCCCAGGGAGTTTTGAGCAATATCGATGAATGAGATTGACACTAGAATCCGCCGTCACTGAAGCTCCGGTTGCATCCACATGATACACATCTGTTTCCTTGATAATACAAGGTCTCAGAATACAGGCATCTGGGTCTCTATTTATAGCCGTATCAGTCATAGAATACTCGCTGCGAATAATGTCAAACATTTGGTCTCTTTGCTTAATGTTTCCCCTGTGCACATGTCAGATGTATTTATGTCAGAAACAGAAACTTGATATATGTCTGAGAAAAAAGGAATAAAGAGTGCAGTCAACAGAAATCTTCCACCTGTGACAGCAATTCCTGGCTATCTTTATTAGGGGCCAAATTATGTTTACACCCCTAAAGTATCCACCAAATCCCACTTTGCACCCCATTTCGAAAAGTGGGTATGTTAGTACTTTAATTTTGAAATCGTCCCACTTTGCCCCCCTACATGACTTGACCAGGGGGTAAAAATGGGATGATTTCGAAAGTGCCAGGGGTTAAAGTGAGACGATTTGGAAATTAAAGTACCAAACTTCAAACTGGGGTGCAGAGTGGGATTTGATGGATACTTTGGGGGGGATAAATGTAATTTGGCCTTAAGGCCTTAGAAGCAAAATTTCTTGTTTATTTCTATTTCTTTTAGTTCTTGGGAGCAATAAAATAAATATATGGAGATGAGTACGACCCTTGCGTATGACACCATCCAAAAACGTGGACACCAAAGTATATTAGACATTGCAAGTATGTTTAAAGCTAGGAAGAAAAGAGACTGAAATCACCTCTCCAACATTATGATGAATTGTGAATCATTTTGTCGAGCTCGTCCTCGTGATTGAACATAACTGCGAACCGTTTTTGGGAGGTCAAAACGTATCACTGATGAACAACTTGGCACATCAATACCCTCCTCGACGACGTCTGTTGTAAATAATAAATTGACCTAACATAAAAAGGTGAAATTCATAAACTGATTTGGACTGAGAAAATATTTATCCATAATTAAAATTATACCTTCCCAGAGCGAAATGATTCCAAGGTTTCTCTTTGCACTTTGGGGGCCAGTGCATCAACTGATGATGTACTTCCAGTCAAGTATGAAAATGTGAAATGAGATAAGTATGCAACTCTCTTCATAATTCTTTCAATTACTTTAGCAGTTATAATTCTTTCAACAAAAATTAGGCACAACACCTGCTTGCCTTCTCTGCATTAACAAAAATACAGGGTTATTGAGTATTTTTTGTGATCTTGAAAGTAGACGATTAACTACGGAAGTTATGTTACCCAAACGATTCAAAAATGCGAAAGAGTTCATATATTTTTGAAGATATATATCCTCCAGCTACAATCTTCCGGAAATCACATCCGGCATCAAGAAGCCTCTCATATCCTAAGAAAATGATACGAACTGACATCAATGAAAATATCCAAAGCAGAACCAAAAGCTCAGAAATTAACATATGCAATAAAGATACATGAAGACGCATTAGACAAGATCATTAGGCATACAGAACCCCATCGTAATATCCACATTTAAATAGTAATCTGAATTACCATCAATCTCAATGACTAAGAACTGACAATAGATAAGTAATTATAGAGTTGATAGAATTTAGCCGAAAGATTGCTTTTTCTGAATTTTGGGCAGTTCACATGAATTCCAAATAAGGTGTATTTTGCTTAGCCCGATATATAAAGCTGAGGTTATAGTTAAAGCCGCTAGTAGAAACCCGAAATAACTTGTTATTGTAGGAATGAAGGAGCGAAATGAAATAGGGTCTTTTTGACATATGTTTATAAAAAAGCACTTAAATGTAGAGGTTATGAATGAAAATTAAAGGAGATGAGCAGAGAACACCAATAGAGAGAGAGAGAGAGAAAGAGAGAGCTAAAACACCTATAATCATGATTAGAATTATAATAAGTGACGTCTTGGAAATATACTTCATAGTGCATTTCAAGAACAATAACTTTCAGGTAGAATCAGTAAGACAGGCAGAAATAACATGTTCCAATACTAATGAAGGAGAAAGCAAGCGCTCCACAAAAATCTCAAAGTCCCTCCAATACTGCAGAACAAGTCTACGATCCAGGTATTATCATCATATTATGCAAGTTAGATGGATTTTTTTTTGTTGCTTTCTTATTTTGATTTGTTTTTTCTCGTTCGTTTCTTTTTCGTACTAATGCGAGGCTTTTCTATTGAAGAGAGACTCTCCCGTAAGCCAAGTGCATGGCACGAGCAAACACTGGTTCTTTGTAGAGACACTAAGTCACACCTGCATGTGTTGGAGAATATCCACTTGTAGTATAATTTGGAAAGACATAGAGACACTAAGTCACACCTGCATGTGTTGGAGAATATCCACTTGTATAATTTGGAAAGACAAGGCCGGCCTCATAATTCCATGCAGAGCCAGAGGATCATTGACGGTCTTTCCTTGGCACTCAGTTGGAATTACAGGGGAGTAGTTGATTGGGGGCTGGAATATGGAGTCAATACGCGTAGCCCAACAAAATGGCTAAACATGGCCTACCAAGTAAAAGGAGAAACCATGGATGGTCCCCCAAAAAGGGAGACACGCGACACAAGTCCGTAATATGTACATTCTAATATTTACTGATAAAAGAACAACACTATGGTGACGGGCCCATGATGTGGTGGATTTCATTATATGCAATTCCCTATTTTCCTAGACATATTATCCTTATTTTGATATATTTAGTTTAGATTTGATGTAATTTTGGATAATATGTTAAAGCGATGTGTTAGTTGTTAGTGAGAGTTATTGTAATTCGAGGGTATTTTAGTTGTTTTATTTCATATCCGGATGTGATACTCTCGAGGAGCCAAAGTCAAGCCCAAAAAGTTAAGATTATGAAGCGGAGGATTGTTCTGCAGAAATCTGAGAAGTCCAGTGACCAAACTGCAAATCTAGAAAGTTCAGGGACCAAAATGCAAAAGTGACAATAAGAACATCAATAATCAGCACGCTTAATTCCAAGGCTTAGTTGACCTCCGTTGCTTGTTGACTTTTGAAAAATCTTTTGTTTTTATTATTTTCTTTTCCTTTTGGTATTAGGTTTTTAGGGTGGAGTATAAATACTCCCTTTTAGAACATTATTAGGGTTGAAGATTATTTTATTTTTAGTTTTTTCTCTCTAGAAAACTTTTGAAGAATATTACTTCCATGGAAGCTTAAACTTCCATAGCTTTGGATTGTAATTCTTGATTCGTTTTGATATCAATTGAGGTTTGATTCTTTCTTATTTTCTTTCCCTAATTGCAATTTTACAAGTGCCTTATTCTAAATCTAATTCTAGGGTTTTGAAACTTGATCAATTTCTAATCCCTTTTATTGGGTTTTTGCTAGAATTCTCTTCTACTGTGTCGGATTAGGGTTTTCATTGTAGCACCTTCATAAATCTCGTATGTATCATCTTGATTTGTGATTAGGGTAAAATTGACTTTATTTCTATTTGAAATAGTAATAGAATAATTTCTTGTTCTTCATCTCTTAAAGCTTTCATCAATTAATATTTTTGAATCTTGACCGTGTCGGCTAGGTTTAATTATTGATTAGGATTATTAGTTGAGCGTGTCGCCGCTAGTAATCAATAACAAAGAAGAGATAGAGATTTTCCAATCTCGTGATCAAGTAATTAGGGGCAAGAAAGAAAGAATTCTACTTGTGATATTGATTGATAGACGGGGATAGTTTTATTTATCCAAAGTGCTTTTTACATTATTGTTTACAACTTAGATTTTAATCCCCGTCTTAGGAAATTAATTCATCAACAAGCAAAATCCCCCCCCCTTTATGTGTGATTAGTTCGTATTCAGTACCGTTCTTCAGTGGTTCGACCCTGAACTTACCTTTGCTACATTCTTGCAGCCGAGTCCCGGTTTAATTTAGCAGGTGTGCGACTTTAGCTATCAAATTTTGGCGCCGTCGCCGGGGAACGGTATAATTGTTTACGTTCTTATTATTTTTCTTAATCTATTTCTTTTTATTTTTATTTATTTTATTTTATTATTTTTGTTATCTGCTAAGTGTTATTATCCTGCTATCTCGTGGTGTGGAACCGTGCATGGTTCACACCCGTTCTACTAACGATTTACTTGTGCCTCTTGATACAGAAATTGAATGGTCTTTCAGGAAATGACGCAAAGAACGCAGGAGAGTAAAAAAAATTGTTGGGAAGGAGAGATGGGTGATAGAGTACCCCAGACACTCAGGCAGAAAACTGCTCCTAACTGGACAGCAACCACAGGTAGTCACTTTTCCCGATTTGCCTATGGGAGTCACATTCGAGTTGAAACCGGGATTACTAAACCAATTGCCTAGTTTCAGGGGGCTACCCGGTGAAAACCTGAATCAGCACATATCTCAGTTTTTGCAAGTTTGCAACAGCATGAAGCCTGCTGATTTTTCAATTGAGCAGCTTCTACTTCGAGCCTTATCCTTTACCTTGAAGGACAGGGCTAATTTGTGGTATTATCATCTGGCCCCGAACAGTATAACCACCTGGCAGCAGATGAAGAAGGCATTTTTGGATGAGTTCTTCCCGGTGAACCAGATTAATAATATGAAAAGGGACATTAGTAACATGGAACAGAAGGCAGATGAGTCCTTTTATGAGTATTACAATTGGTTCCATACACTCGCCAGGAGTTGTCCTTATCATGGGTATGATGAGGATCAGTTAATTATGTACTTTCATGGGGGACTAACTGATCAGGAAAAGAGGATGGTTGATTCTTCCTAGTATTCTGAATAAAACTACTACAGAGGCTCAGAAATTGTTGGAGGAGTTAGCAAAGAGTACCAGAACCCATGGTAGGAGATCAAATGTCAGACAAGTTAGTGCAGCAGGTGCAAACAGTGGTGTAGATGAGAAGCTTGAGTCTCATGTCAAAGAGTTGAAGAGCATCATAAAGACATTATTGTTGAGTCGAACTGAAGGTTTTAAGGATGTGAATGCTGTGGTGTTTCCACAACAAGGACAGGGTCAGTACAATTCATGGGGAAATCAACCCAACCCTAGATGGGGGTCACCACAAGGGCAGCAGTATCAGCAGCAGGGACAACCTCCTAAGAAGTCTACAGAGGAACTTGTTCAATCTTTAGCACAGGTTGTGGGCACTATGAATGGGAATTTTCAACAGTTACAGCAGGAGACCAGGGTTAGTATTTCAAATCTTGAGAAGCATGTGAGCCTGTTAGCAGAGACAGTCGTGAAAATACAGGCTGGAGATGCGACAAAGTTACCTCCTATAACTGAGCCAATTACTAAGCCATCTGTTTGTGCTGTTTATGTGAGGAGGGAGAAGAAAGTTGAGGAAAGTGTGCATGTGGAGCCTGAAATGAAAGTTGAGAAGAGAGTTGAGCCAGAGTTGGAGGTGGAGAAGAAGGTGGAAGAGAAAATCCCTGAAGAGAAGTATATTCCACCAGTTGTTCCTAAGTATGAGCCTGTCCCGCCTTTCCCAGATGCATTGACGAGGGACACCTCAAAGGAGTCGGTGAAGCATATGTTTGATACGTTCAAGTGACTTGAGGTGAATATCCCTTTCTTGGATCTTCTTACTACTGTTCCAAGATATGCTAAGTTTCTTAAGGAGTTATGCACTCCAAAGAGGTCTCCAAAGAAGGGTGAGTTGAAGAAAGTGAAGATCATGGAGCATGTGTCTGCGGTTTATCAGAAGAAGATGCCAAAGAAATGTAGTGATCCTGGTATGTTTGTAATTCCTGTTTCGTTTGGGAGGAGTAATTTTCATAGAGTCATGCTTGATTTGGGGGCTTCAATTAATGTTATGCCTTATGCATTATTTGAAGAACTTAAGTTGGGTAAGTTGGAAGACACTAGGGTGGTTATACAATTGGCAGATAAGTCTAATACATACCCAAGGGCGGTGGTTAGAGATGTTGAGGTGAAGGTTGGTGATCTATTGTTTTCGGCGGATTTCTTTGTTCTTGATATGGAGACTGATTCCGAGGCTCCCATTCTGTTGGGGAGGCCATTTATGTCTACTTCTGAAACTAAGCTCGATGTGAAGAAGGGCTCTTTAACTATTGAGTTTGATGGAAAAGCAGTAAGCTTTAATGCGTTTGATGCTAAGAATTTTTCCAAGGATGTGCGTAAGGTTTGTTCCATGAATTTGAGTGAGCCAGTTATCAAGGATGGGGCCAAGGTAGATGATGTTTATGTTGAGTCTCAAAAAGTGAAGCCGGATGAGAAGAAGAAAGGAGAAGTCCCCAAGAAAAAGAAACAGAAAAAGAAAATAAAGGCCAAGAAAAAGGCCACAAAAATTCCTTGTGCTCCACCCGATTTAATCAAGAATAGTACATATGTGTGGAAAGTTGCGGGTATTTGTGCTCGTGAATGTGCTCGGTGGGACAAGGGAAGAAAAGTTAAGGTCAAAAACAAGATGGCCACCTCTAATCCCCATTGAAGTGGGAATTCGGTCGGGCTAACGACCTTAACCAAATGCGCTTATTTGGAGGCAACTCAAGTAGGTATATTTTATTTGCTCTATTTATTTATTTTGCTTTGTTTTAAAATATGTGTTTTATATGTTTTATTTTATGTCTCGAATCGGTGCTACTAAGGTATTTTGTTGTCGGTGTTTTGTGTAGGAAATTGCGAGTTATGAGAGAGGAGCTTAACACAAAAATCTTGGGCCTTTTCAAAATAATAATAATAATAAATAAAAAATTGAGTTTCTGCCGGCAAGGCGCCAGCCTCACTCTGGACCAGGCGGCCGCCTCAAGCCAAGTAAGGACACGGCCAAGCTGCTACAGCCCAGGCGCCAGCCCCAATCTAAGCCAGGCGTCCGCCCCAAGCAAGAAGATCACGACCGAGATTCTGTCAGCCAGGCGCCAGCCTCGGCTAGTCCATGCGGCCGCCTCACCTGGGGCAACACGGACACTCTTCCTCGGTCATGCCTCGACCACCCTTGCTTTCTTGGCCCCATTTTCTCGGCCATGGCACTGCACCTTGGCCGGTCAGCCCAAAACTTCAGCTCCAATCCTTCTACTTCCAATTAACTGCAGTTTAATCCTTGAACTTCCATCTTTTGCACTTTGATCCCTCCTTTTCCCAGATTTTCACTTTGGTCCCTGAACTTTCAAACCAAGCTTAACTGCTCCATTTTCTATTTAATTTCTTTTTGGCCCCTGTACTTTCAAAACACTAGAAAATGGGTCATTATTTGCCCATAATCAACAACCTGGGAGTAGCTCTAGCCAAGGACCAAGAGAGAGAAGACAACCACCAGCATCTGCAGGCCTTGTCTTCTTCAAAAATCTTGTTAGCTCTTGTTCCCGTATTCACTTATCTCTGGTGTTGTCTGTAACACCAACCTAAACCCAGAAAACTTCACTTACTGTGAACCACAAGTACTTACCACAAAAAATTATATAGAATACCTTGATATAATGCAGTATACAAACTTCAATGACAAAAAAAAAATGTTAATTCTTCATTCTGCATCTTTGTTTAGTTATATCTTCATATATGTCGCTTGCTTGCTCTTAATATTCTTTACTCTATTGTCAAGAGCTCACTAGCCTGTATTACATATTAAGACTATTTAGAAGCTAAGACCAGGACAACTTGTTCCAGGATAGGACAAGGCAGTAACTAAAAAATTGTGAACCTATTTGAATAGTGCGACAGCCATCATACATATTACATATGTTTTCAGGATTATATCTGGAAACTGTAATGATAGAAGATGTCGGTCCAATTTGTGAGGGAGAACTTTTCTGAATTGGGCTAAGGGTATGTTTGGCAACTCAATTCCAATCCATTGAATTGGAATTGATAGAGTTAAATTAGTTTCACGGAATTCATTTTGTTCTTCCAATTCCAAATCCAAGTCTTGGAATTGAGGTTGCCAAACATACCCTAACTTCATTCTCATCCGTCATACTTTGGATCAATTTTCACTATTACCATCACACTTTCTTTTTCATGGATATCATCGCACTCTTCACTTTCTATTCTAGTACCAAAACTTCAGTTTTTCTCTTTAACTGAAGAGCTGACACGGCATGCCACGTCATCATTCAAGATGGGGTTGCATACCACATCATTATTCGAGATGAAGTGGCATGACACATCATCAACATAATGATACATTAGCTGGTGTCAAGCATGCCACATCAGTATGATTAATGATGTGGCAAGCCACATCAACATAAATAATGATGTGTCGTGTCACATTATGATGATTAATGATGTGGCAATCCACAAAAACTTGAATGATGATATGGGATGCCATGTCAACTATTCAGTTAAAAAACTTAATGGTGTGAAGTTTTTATACTAGAATGGTAAGAGAAAAAATAATACGATGTTTTTATATACAAAAGAAAAAAAAGAAAAAAGTGGTATCATGGTAAAAGTGAAAGTCAACCCAAGTACGATGTATGAAAACAGAACCATTTGTGGAATATTACTCTAGAATGTCTTGTTTGTTCTGTAAGAGATCAGCCTGAACTTTTTGGTACGCTTTAATAACAGATTGAGGTGGTACTTGTTAAGCACATCTACGATGGCTCTTCCGCTGAATCACTCAGAACATCATTTCTACAAGAATGTAGAGAGTAAAGTAAATAAGTTGTAATGGCCTCTCTTGAGAACCTTTATAAGTCACTTGTTAATCTCAATGTCAAAGTATACTAAAGGGGACTCCAATCAATTGTGTATGAACCACTTTAGCCGCATCAAAAATTACTCCGTAGTTGATAAAGAGATACACAAGACTTGGAAAGTTTAATGTGTGACAAAATTAAGGAGAACTGCAAGGCACTGAGAACAAATCTTTTATCAAGAAAGCGCTACGAGCTCACCTCTAAAAGGTAATGCTTAGCAATGACTCTATCATGCAATCCAAAACTGTTAGAGCTTATTCATCCTTTGGGCACAGATTAACAAGTAACCATCTTTTATGTGTACAGGTTTCCTTTACTTTGGTGAAGATTAATTTAGTTAAGGAATGATATACACAAATGAGAGTTTAAGATATTAAAACCCTGTGATCTTGAGATGGGCATAGGGCGATGCTAGGACACAAAAGAAGTTCACAAAAAGATGGCTACAAAATGAGGTGGCGATATTTTATTGGTTGCATCGATTGTGGACCCGCCACACTCTAATTAAAAGCACCAACAAAATCTTGACATTTTGTAAACCGAATTTTGTAACACTTTTTTGTAACTTTATTATTTCCCATAGGTATATATTTCGTTTCTAGATTGATTTTTTTTATAGGACATTGGTAGTTTTTCTACAAATTGATCTCCTTTGACCTGCTTCCCCACCCCCCCCCAACAGAAGAAACGCACAAAACAACGAGAGAGAAAAAGTAAAGGTCGCTCAAACAGCATGCAAGCAACAATCGGTAAAGAATATTTAATTTAAAAATACATAGAGACAGAGCTTCTAAAAATAGCATACCACTTGGCAATGATCCTTCAATAGTAGATAGTACTTCCTCGAGAAAATATTTACATTGCAGACAGCTTTTTCTGTAAAACTCAGATTCTCCTATCATACTGGGAATATTTTTCATACAGATTTTAGCCGCCTACAAAAAATAAAAAACGAAAAATTTAAGATGAGAATACAGAAGTATTATGCAGAGAGAAAATCATTGAAAATATATACTCCCCATCCAAAAAAGACTGTCCTGTTTGACTTTTCACACATTTAGAAATCTTACAATTAGAGATGACTTTTCCTGAACTAACCTTAGTAATAAGAACTGTTAATTATCTAATGAGTCACAAAGCAATAGAAATTGCACATTTGATGAGGGGTATATAGTAGGAATCCGAGGTAAATATTTGTTTCACTTTTAGAAAGTGGACAAGCATTTTGGGAGATAGAAATAGTAACCAAGACAATCTTTTTGGATGAAGATATATGCCACACACACACATATATAGAGTCCCATTCAGATGCGCACTAATGCTTATGCAATAGTAGAAAAAATAGCGTCCTATTCCATTTTGACTCTCTCTCCCTCACAAACCTATATTTCTCAGCCCTTTATTTCTCATATGCACAGAACTCTTTCTTCACCAAAATCTAACGCAAAAAAGTGGAGAGAGAGAGAGAGCAGTCACTTGCATACTCCAGCGGAAAGAGGACTTATTTCCGGCATCCGGCGTCTAAACCTCTCTTGTCGCTCTTCTTGAATAGAAGCAATTTTTCCAATTTGTGTACCGATTTTAAAAATTGCTTCGATTTGATGTCCTTTCTCTCTCTCTCATTGACGGGGGATATATCTTCACTTCACCATGAGGTGCCCATTGTCTCCTTGAGTGCGCACAAGCCAATGAATCCATGACTGGTATATATAGTTTCAGAGGCCCCCTCGGGTCTGAGAACTTCATGAAGGAACCTGTGGGATAGTGCAGCAACGTCCTTTAAAAGATATTAGACGTAATCTGGAAAAAACTAAGTCTTTTGATCGACTGAGTCCACCATGAGGATAGGGCCTTATTCTTGTTCGTGAAGAAGAATTTGCTTCCCACTAAAAGTTATACTTTTAAACCCAAAAGGTTGTCCCACAAAAAATACAGTTTCCCTAAATGATTTTTTTAAAATACTTCTTTATTCAATGGGACCCACTTCCATACTCACAACAACTATCCACTTACTATTCCCTACCCCACCTTCTCTCTCCTACCTCACTTTTCCTACAACACTTGCACCACTTACACTTTTTCTTGATCCCCGTGTCCAAAACAAAGTGCAACTATTAGTGGGACGGAGGGAGTATTTCTCATGACGGTGGAGGCGAACAGTGAGGCAATTCATGGGAACAAGAGATGACAACGCTGGAAATAGGTGCTCCAACGGAATATGCGACTCTCCTGTTCTCCCCCTTTCTGGGTTAGACTTTGGTAAAGAAAGGGCTGTGTGTATATGAGAGAGAAAGGGCTGAGAAATAGGTTTGTGAGGGAGAGAGTCAAAATGAAAAAGAAAGCTATTTTTTAACTTATGCGCATTTGACGGGACTCTCTCTCTATATACATATGTGTGTGTGTGTGTGTGTGTATGTGTATATATGCATGTATTAATAATCAACACAAGAACAAAAAGTAAAAGTAAGAACCAGTTGAATATTTAATTACTTCTATCAAATGAATAAAACAATCAAATAAGAACTTCTACGTAATGATAAAGCCATCAAATCTGCCAGCAGTTAACATGAAAAGCCTACTAGCCAGGGATCAAAAAAGATGGCCGACAGCTAAATGGTGCTGCTTTTTCAATCATGGGAATGTGCTTATGCTTCTAGAAGTTCTTATCAACTAATTATGACGAACCATTAACTTAACTCTTTCAGGATTGAATAGAAAGGACCTTTTCAGTAAGCTATTTATAGTGTTCAAAAACTTTATTTAGCCAAAAAAGGCAATAAATTGCAAGAACACGAATTTGGAGTTGCAACTGTTTTCATAATTCAGGTTTGAAGCTAAACATACCTCATAAGCACAAAGAAGACCAAGATCATCAATGCAATATAAAATCTTAGAATGATCGTTTGATATTTTCTTTCGCAGCATATCATATTTATCATCTGTATCTGTGAAGTTTCCCGGCAGCGAGTTTTGCAACTCAAGCAATGAAGCATCAAACTGCTTCCAGCAAAAAAGAATAATCAGTCAAAAAAAATATAAAAAATCAGAGAGCTACAAAATTAGGACTAATAGGATTGCTATATCAATATATGGTGCTTTACAATCGTTACATGTGCGCGTACACGCACAGACATGCACTACATTATATAGGGGTGTGTGTGTACCTCATATTGAACATGAATGAGAGTTAGGGAAACTCACCTTTATTCGTAAGGATTCCAATTTCTTTTTCAAATCCAAATCTAAAGCAACAGCCCTATCATAAAAACTGTAACTTGGTTCTGCAGCGGTGATGAATTCCTCAATTTCTGGGGTAGTCTCTATTGTATATATCTGCACATGCACAGAGGACAAAGTATCATTAGACATCAATGACCAAGTATGACATGTTCCTACAACAAGCAGAGCTGAGTCAAGCTTTCAGTGCTATGTTTGAGGCCTTTTAGCTCGAGCCTAAGTTAAAAATATATAACAAATCTTAGGATAAATTAAGAAGTCATATAATGTGTGTTCACCAAGCTTGTTACAGGTAAGAGAGGAGGGGAGGGGGGGGGGCACACGTATACCTCGGGACCAAGTTTGTAACAATTTGAGCTTTAAAGTGAGCCAAGCTCAAGTCAGCTCAATTTTCAAACAGACCTGCTCATCCATCATTTGTATCTTATAACAACTTTTAAATATTCTCCTTTTATCAACAAAAATAATGAGAAACTACCTGAGAATCCAAGATGCCTTCAAGATCTGATATTTTATTCTCGCAGTCTTTAATGGATGAAACGCCTGAAGTGTCAATGGAAATTACAAAGACATTTATTTTAGGTTACACAACTAGCATGAACTGGAATTTGGGTAAAGAAAACAAATTAAATACTGATCACAAACTCAAAGTAAAAAATAAGTGCAGTAAATCCAATCTAAAACGAAAAGGATCTGAGCATTCACATTGAGAGACTTCATCATTGAAAGGCAACAATGTTTAAGAATTTCCTAACTAGAAACAAAAAAATAGGGGCCAAAAAGTGGGGCACCATTAGAGCAAAGATAATCGATTCTGAACTGAGTATCATTAAGGTGAAAGAAACACAGAAAGTACCTTTTCCAGTTACAGGGGATGCTGTCATGCCAAAAATCTTTGGCTTCATCTTGGATGTATGATAAAATTCCTTCACCATATAATAGATCAATCAATAACATGTTTTACTATCCAGTCGGAAAATGAACAAGAAAAAGAGGAAAGCATAGTTGTCAAAATCATACGATACACAATACGTATCTTTGATATAATTCGATTATTGCCTCCAGCCATACGTATTTGTTGGATGAATGAGAAAATACCTATAAATTGTTTGTACTCTTGCGATTGAACAGTGTATCGCATTAACATACAATTTTACAATACAACATTGATTCAAAATTGTGGTATAGGAGTTAGGTCAGGCAAACCCGAATTCGAAAAAGCTCATAAAACCTTTTCCATTCTGGATGTAAGAGATAGCCTGGGGTTACTTCAAGGCTCTATAGTTACTCTCGCTCTCTCTCTCTCTCTCGCTCTCTCTCTCTCTCTCTCTCTCTATATATATATATATATATATATATATATATATATATATATAACATATTGAGACTTCCAATGGGTTTTGGCCTAGGGTTTCTATCTTGAAATTTGAAAGACCCAAACACTATCATTAACATCCGGCTCGGAAACATCGTGAACATGTTGATGACAACAGGATGGAAATTAAATAAAACTGTTGTAATGAAGTCCAATGTGGTGGGCTGGCCCCGGGGGTGTTAGTCTATTCATGTGAATACTTTTGCTGCCACATTAAAATAAGTGAAACGAAATTTTTAATTATTTTATGTATTAATTGTATTTTTTGTTTTTGTTTTTTTTTGTTTTGCATCTTACGATAAACTTTAAATTCACGATATAACAAGTATGTAGGAAAGGGTTTGATAAAATAAGAGTTAACCAAACATTTACGTTTACCTTCATTATTACTGCATAAGGATGGTTACCATTTGCATTGTGGCATTCATCAAATATCAGGAAGCATACTGTTTCAATGTTCAAGAATGCCTTCCTTAAGATATCCAGTAAAATCTGAGGTGTCATGACCAGTACCTATAAAATATAAAGAAAGGAGATAAATGCTAAGATGTATATGAACATGTATGCTTCTTTTGTAAGGGTTCGGCCCCTTGACGTCTTTTCAATGCACAAATTTACTTGTCAAAAAAATGTATATGAACATGTATCCAATTTAATGCCTTCAAAAATTGCATATAAATATACATTAATTCAGGATTTGAGAGACTGCAACTCACATCGTTTTTATTAATTTCGCTTCCCCAGGTATCGGCATCCCAATCATCTACCGCTTTCCCTCCTGCCACTGCATTGTTAGCTCCAACGAAATAATCAACTCTAAGATCTGTATTACTCTTTATAACCTTGAATTGCTGCATCATAAAAAGTAAGGCTTCATTTCAAGAGGAACAGAGAATGATGAAAACTGCTGAAGGAATCAGAATAATCTTATAATGAGAAACTACATTGTGATAAAATAAATAAATGCATTTTTCCCCTTTTTCCTTCATGAACAGATCAAACAAATTATAATAAGACAAACATCAAGACCATGAAAACTTATTTGTAAAAGCAAGCTCTCAAGCTAAATAGAATGTTGTGCTTTCCCTAACATTGTCACTAGAGGGCCTACCCTATACCAAAAGGGAGCAATTGCCCCCATTGGCTTTTTCAATTGTTCCATTAAATTTTGAAAAAAATGAATTTTATCATTAAATATTGTATTATGCTCCCGTTTTGATCACGAAAAATAGCACTATATTATAATTTTGCCCCCGTTTAAACTAAATTTAGATATTTCATTATAGTGTTCTACAATAAAAATAATCTTGCCCCGGCTGCAAAAAAATCCTGGCTCTGCCACTAGAAATAAAATTACAACAAAGGTATGGCAGATTAAAACTCTAGCTATTGCTTCTCCCTATATTATAGATTTCTCTTTCAACTTTCCATGATAACAAACTTGATATATTTTAGATTTCTCTTTCTACCTCTCACATAACACAATGAACAACACGCCATTATCAACTAACTAAATCGCTCTAAATTTAATGGAAAATGTCATAGAGAAACCAAACTCAAGGCGGGAAACAGGGGAAAGTAATGAAAGTGGGGAGCGGAGAGGTTAATCTTGAATATATAAATTATGCCTGTTCAACAAGACTGCGTGTAGGAGCCAAGAATATGATCAGTTTCTTCTGACCACCATCCACGTTGAGCTTGAGTGTTGGAGCAATCTCTCTTATCAGCATCACGGCAATCATGGTCTTCCCCGTGTTTGTACCCAAATGTGCAATTGTGTTCCGCCTCATTGCAACCTCAAACACCTTCACTTGATACCTGATCCAAAAAATTGAACATAATTTTTCAACATTGCACACACAGATACACACATTAAAGAAGAAAAATATACACACAATTTTTTAGAACTATGCAGGCAATCAAGAACTGGTTTGAGATAGAAAGACTCACTCTCTGGGTTGGAAATTGGGGGAATCGATATCCATGGCAGCAGAATCACCGGGAGGGGAAGGAATTGGGGGATTTTTGGCATCCATCATGCAATCAAAGCTTCTCTTAAATGGGTTTTTGCTTGTCTTCATGTTTATCTTGTGAATGAATGAACAAAAAACGTGGGCTTTTTCTATCTTTCACCTTCTCTCTCTAGAAAAGATTCGATTTTTAGAGAGACTATTTGGGATTTCAAGAAGATTAAACCCTCATTCTTTTAAAAAAAAAAAAAAGATTTTTAGAGAGATTCTTTTGGAATGGTGAAGAAGAAGATTAGGTCCTTACACTCTAGAAAAGGGTAATGAGAATTATGTGAAGAAATCAACTAATTCAAAGCACACACAACTCTGTGTGTGTGTGTACTGTGTGTGTGTGGGTTTTAGCAGAACAGGGAAGCAGAAGCCAGAAGCAGCAGCAGCGTGTCAGAAAGAGTTTTAATGTGGGGCAAAAAGCAGAACAAACCCTTGTGGTTTCTCCATTGTGTGAGAACCCCCTCTACTTCCACATTAGGTACATAAACCCGCTAAACTTTCAAAGATGTTATAAATACTCCCTCCATTCCTTTTTTATTTGTATTTTAGACAATATCTGATAAACCAAAAATCTCATTAATTAATCTTTCGAATTTCTATTTTTAATTTTTCTCTTTCATCTTAAATATTACACATTTTTGCATAAATAAATGAACTAATGCATTAATAACAAGGACAATTCTGACCATTTAATCAAAAAAAAAAAAATTAAGTAACAAATATTTAGAAACAAAAAAAATCTTCTAAAGTGACAAATAAAAAAAATGGGGGAATAGTATTCTTATCATCCAAACTAGCAGTTTAAGTAATGCATGCTTGATTTAGAAGCGTTAAATTGTACCTTGGTCAACAAATCCTTATAATATGACAATAATGAATGATACAATGAAAAAATAACAGAGAGAGTTTTATGCAATACAGTATTTTATATATTTGTAAAATATTTAAAGCAAAATAAAAAAAAAAAGATTATAAGTCTAATATAAAGTGAAGGGGATTATCTGCATAATGTAATAAGTTGGAGTAATAATATTTCCCCACTGCGCATGGAAACACGCTCCAATTACTTTCTGACAAGTAGGGTGTTGTTTATGGAAGGTTGTTGACTTGACGGCAGAGGAGTGATGTTTGTGTTGGGTACAATTGTAAAGTGACAGAAAGGGCATTGAACTCAATGTCAGAATATCATGAAACAAACTTGTGCGAGTCCAAAAACTCCTGTGAGTTGACTCTGTGAAAAAACGAGTTAACTCCCTTGACCTGTTGACCGGTAAGTTTTTCCAAATTGGAATTGGAATTGCAATTGGAAGATCTTGGACGGGTCTGGATTACAAAGCAAGTCACATTTCCATATAAACTGAGCTATTTGATCATTCATTAATCAACAACATTCTCTTCTAATCTTCGCCAAACGGTTAACTATTTGTGAAAGATGTAAGATTTGAAAAGCCTCAGCTTGTTTATTCACAATAGATCAATATTTATAGGTACAATGGAAGAGTCCTAACTATGCTAGGATTATAAGATCCTATCTATACAAGGAATATATTGTTTCCTAATCTATGTGTATTACAATATATTATTTCCTAATCTAAGTATATCAAAATATATGCCAAGTACAATAAGGAATTGAGAATTAAGAAACTTGGTAGGAATCCAACGAGCAGGGAGTAGGACGGGCCTTGGCGGGCGCACAGGCAAGAGCCGAGCGGGCGCTGGCTGCGATTCCAATGGCCGAGTAGGCGGGCCTTGAGGCGGCCGCATGGAGATGGATGGGGCGCACGCACAGGAGTGTTGCATCAAACGATGGTTGCTTCAAGCGAGGCGGGCGCATGCAATGTACGGCGGGCGCCTCGGGGATAGATACTTGGTAGTGGTTTGGTTCACTTTAGTAGCTTAAATCCTTAACACGCCCCGCAAGATGGACGATCCTTGGAAGGACCAATCTTGGAGATAAGTTGTTGGAAGCGTATACGGGATAGTGGTTTCGTAGAACATCTGCTGGATTGATCCGTACCGAGGAATGTGTTTGCGGAGAAGAAACGGGCCGAATTTGCTCACGAACAAAGTGAAATAGAGAGGGCATGTTTCATTCGAGAGTGAAATACGGGTTCGCGAGAATGAGGTGGTGGCACAGGTTGTCTGATAAATCACGGGTGTAGTGGGAGATGGAAATCGAGCTCATTAAGTAAGTTCCCGAGCCAATGGTTGAATTCTGCGGTGTCGGCGATAGCCAGGTCGGCTTCGGTGGTGGACTAGCAAGGGCACGTTGTTTAGGGAGGACAGTAATGGGGTTCTTGCGCCAGATAGACAAGAAAGCCGGTAGTGGATACAAAATCATCTTTGTCTCGGCCCAATCCAGCATCCTGAAAATGCGTGGAGAGAAGGGAGACTTCGCAAAATCAGACCAAGGTGCGTAGTGCCATGGAGGTAGCGTAGAAGATGCTTCAATGCGGCCGGTGAGAAGGATTGGGGATTTTGCGTAGATTGGCTTGTTGGACCGAAGCAATGTCGGGGACAGTGAATGATAAGTATTGAAGTCCGCAGCAAATAGCACGATAGGAAGTAGGGTCAGCAGTGGCGGTAGATCGTGAGAGAGGGGGTGATGCTTTACCGTAGGAGTGGGAAGTGGCTTGCGATCAAATCATGTTGTGACGGGTGAGAAAGGTCGTGGATGTATTTGGTTTGGGAGAGGAGGAGCCCGTTATGGTTGGGTACGACTTGACACCGAAGTAGAACTGATGGACGAGGTCCTTGAGGAAGAAGCTTAGGTTGGATAGTTTGGAGATGAAGAGAAGCGAAGTGAGAGGGGGAAAGGGCCGGTGGCAATGATATCATCAACATAGACAAGTAGGTAAATTGGGGATGGGGATTTGTTGAAGATAAATAGAGAGGATCGGCTAAGGAGGGTTGGAAGCCGCTAAGTGGTGAGGTAGGTTTTGAGTTCTTGAAACCGTGCGGGAACTGTTTGAGACCATGGAATTGCTTTTGACAAGCGACAAACAGAGGATGGGTTGGTGGAGTCCTCAAATCAGGGGTTGTGTCATAAAAACGGTTTGAGAGAGAGTGCCTTGAAGGAAGGCGTTGTTGACATCAAGTTGGCGAAGAGGCCAATGGTTGGTTGTAGCAAGGGAAAGAAGGAAGCCGGATGTGGTGGTTTGACAACATTTGAAGGATTTCGGTGTAGTCTGAGTTGTTGGTGAAAACCTTTGGCTGGCCGTGCCTTGTATTTACGAAATGGTGTTGTCGGAGGTTGTATTTGGCCTTGAAAGACCCTTGCATCCAGCAATGTTATGGGGCGTGTGGATGGTACGAGACGAAGTGTTGTTGCGGGTTAGGGCTTGGAACTCTTCAATCATGGCGTTGCGCAATAAAGGAATGGATAGGGCTTGTTTGGTGGTTGTGGGAAGGCTTGTGGGGGAGGTGAGGAGGGATAGGTTGGCATACTTGGGGTTGTGTTTGGTGATGCCATGGGAAAGTCTAGTGGTGATAGTGCGGGTGGGAGGTGGAGGGGATGGGGGTTGAGAGTGGGTGGTGTAGTATCAAGTTGAGTTGGGGTGGGGTGTTCGTAGGGGTGGGATTGGGGAGAGGGTTGAGTTGGGGAGGAGGAGTGGGGGGGAGGTGGAGGGGTTGGGGTTGGGGGGAGGTGGGATGGAAGGGGTAGTGTCTAGGATGGGGAGAAAAAGGGTGTGCCATTCGGAGGAAGGAGGAGTGGAAGCAGCGTGGGGGATGTGGTGGTGAGGAGTTGTATGGGAAAGTGGTTTCGTAGCGGACATGGCGGGAGGTGTAGGCACGATGGGAGGTGGGATCGCAGCGATGTACGCGCTTTGCGTGGGTGAAGTAACCGAGCGAAGATCTGAGGGATGGATTTTGGGTCTAGTTTGTGGAGTGGTGTATGGGCGAAGCCGTGGTGAAGAGCGAAACGTAAGCAGTGTAGTTTGGAGGGGAGCGGAAAAAGGCGGAGGTAGGGGGAATCATTGTTTAGGGTGGGGGTGGGTAATACATTTTATGAGGTAGGTGGCGGTGGTAGAGCGCATAGGAGCCCCGAGGTGAGAGGTAGGTTTGCGTAGAGAAGAAGGGTGAGGCGGTTTTAATGATGTGTGGCGGTGACGACGTTCGGCGTACCGTTGTGTTCGGGAGTGTGAGGGGTGTAGTGAGATGGGTGATACCGTTTTGACGAAGTGGGTGTGAGTTTAGGTATTCACCCCCATTGTCGGAAGTAGACTTGAATGATGGGGACGTTTGAAGTATTTTTCTCTTAAGGCTTTGAAGCGGGAGGAAAGTGTTGTAGGTGTGGATTTGTGTTTGAGAGAATAGAACGAAATATATTTGGTGAAGTGATCGACAAAGATGACATAATATTTAAAGTTGTCTAGTGAGTGAATTAGGGGAGGTCCGTACATCGAAAAAATGAGATCGAGGGCGTGTGAGGCATGAAGGTAGAAGATGTAAAGGGCTGGCTTGTGGCTTTTATTGATAAAGCAAAATTACTGAGGAGGTAAACTAGGGAAATAGATATCTTTTGAACTTGCTACGTAATACGCTGGAACGAGGGAAGAGGATGTCCTAATCTATGATGCCGTAGTTGCGGCGACGAGAGAGAGCTTGAGTGAGCTTGAATGGGCGGAGGGTGCAATATAGACGCCCGTCCTCGAAAGGTTTCCATGGATAAGTGTTTGACTTGTGTTTTTGTCCTTGATAAGAAAAGGAGTGTGAGAATTGATGATGGCATTGTTGTCACGACAAAGTTGTGACACGGCCACGAATATTGCGAGTAATAAGAGGCATGTAAGATATTATTAAATTTAAGAAGGGAAGAGGGTGTGGGGAGAGAGAAGGAACCTATGTGAGAGATGGGAAAGAGGAAGGGCTCCATCGCCGATGATAAGCGTCGTCCTTTGCCCGTTGTAAGGGTGTGTGAAGGGCTGGGATGGAGAGGTCATTGGTGATGTGGTTGGTTTGCGCCGTATCGATGAGCGAAGGGGAGGAGGGTAAGGATGAGCTGTGGTACGGTGAGGGAGGTAGGGGTGGTTTGTGGTATGAGCTTGGTGGGTGGGGTTAGGATTTCGGTTTTGGCGAGGAAGGGAGGGGAAGGTAACGGTGGGGTGGTCGCGCTTGAATTGGCGACATTGGGAGGTGGCTTGTGACAATCTTCTGGCAATATTGGCACTTTCCTTTAAAGAGGCGGGGTGGGTGTTTAAGCTAGAGGATGGAGAGAGATTGGTGGTGGGGTGGTGGCCGTAGTAGGGGTGAAGGGCGGGGTTGGTTGGTGGAAGCTGATGATAGGCGAGAGGGGTGGTGGTGGCGGTTTGGTTGGGTAGAGGCGGCGTTTGGAATGGTGGAGGAAGCTCAGGCCATTGCCCGTAGTGGGGTGAAATGCGAAAATAGGGAGGAGGTTGTGGGGTTTTGGGTTTGGATCTTAATGCTCTGATACCATGTAAGATTTGAAAAGCCTCAGCTTGTTTATTCACAATAGATCAATATTTATAGGTACAATGGAAGAGTCCTAACTATGCTAGGATTGTAAGATCCTATCTATACAAGGAATATATTGTTTCCTAATCTCTGTGTATTACAATATATTGTTTCCTAATCTAAGTATATCAAAATATATGCCAAGTACAATAAGGAATTGAGAATTAAGAAACTTCAGTAGGAATCCAAAACAGAACAGGAGCAGGACGGGCCTTGAGGCGGGCGCCTGGGCCAGGCCGAGGCGGGCGCCTGGCCTGCAGTTCCAATGGCCGAGGTAGGCGGGCCTTGAGGCGGCCGCATGGAGATGGATGGGGCGCACGCCTGGGAGTCAGTTGCATCAAACGATGGTTGCTTCAAGCGAGGCGGGCGCATGGCAATGTACGAGGCGGGCGCCTCAGGGATAGATACTTCAGCCGTGGTTTGGTTCACTTTAGTAGCTTCATCCTTAACAAAAGATTGGTAACCTCGCCCAACGGATTATTCATTTGTGAAAGATTGGACATGAATTTCAAACTGATTCGCTATAGCGCGAGCTTCATCCTACGGCCCCTATTTTACCATCTCGCTTATTTTTGTGTTTGACGGATGACATATTTTTTAACTCGATGAGACCCACAAATTTTTCAAGTGATCTCAGTTATACACAAAATGAATTCACTGACGTGATCGAATCGAGACCATTAGGATGGAGGTGGAGCAAACCCAAGACATGGAATATTGAAGAATCCGATTGTTGTGAACGACCTCAAATCTGCCATGGACAGTTACATCTGCAATTCACAGTAAAACCCATTGTAACAACAAAAATGTAATCTCTAAACAAACAACTGAACCCTGACTACAGGCTTTCGTGACAGCTACCAATCCAACCTTCTGTTGAATGTTTACACCTTAATGGTACACACATTTTCTATACTCTGTTCTCTTTTCTTTTTCATATTTTTTTCTTTCACTTCTCCAGATAAGAACTAATCTTTCTTCCATTTACAGATACAAGAATTATCTTTTTTTGATAGGGTTATGGTTTCTGTAAAAAAAAAACTTTCTATATACCTCCCTGATTCAATATATCACAACTCGGAGCAGACCTGGCTGGGGCTCAGAGTAGTCAAGACCTTCTTCCTCGAGCAGGTAGCATTGGACTGCAATTGGAAGTCTGGCAGGAGTTTGGGTCCCCCTAGTGTGGTGGCCCTTTCCAACACATATATACACCTACATACGCTGCTCTGGCAGCACTCCTTAACATCCCCAAATCACGCTTCAACACGTGAATGGCTTCACTCACGTGTAGTCCGTGCAAGTCTATTATCTTCTCATGTCCTCTTCCATTGCCATGTATTTCTGGACTTGCTCGATTCCTGCAAAGGACGGAGTATTAAAGAAAACATATATAAAAATGACTTTTTACATTTAAACAAGGTTAATTCATTGCCTGAGGTTCGGACAAGTTTCACTGCCCCCCCCCCCCCTGAAGTTTGGTTTAGTCTCATATAACCCCTATTTGGAAGGAGATTTTAGGGTAATATAGTCCATCTTATTTAAAGAAAGTTGACAAAAGGGGGTAAGTGAGATGTAACCAAATAGCAGGGATGGTAGTGATACTTGTTCAGACCTCAGGGTAGGCAGTGAAATTTAACATAAAAGACCTGTTTCTTTTTCTTTTTTCAGGCTGCAATCGTCATGTGGGGTCCGTTCCCAATTTGAGCATGTTCAAGAGAAGGGATGAAACAACCAACCTGTGACGGTAAATAGATTCTTGAGCTTTTCCATGAGCAGTTTTATTTGTATGTTGTGCAACTGCCCTTTAACACTCAACTCCTTAGCCAAAGCCTTGTTTCCAATAAGGTAAGCCTGTCGTGCCTGAATTTATGGTAGAAATTTAATATCAATAGCAATGGGTGCAAGATATCAAGTAAAATATGATGCATAAATACATAACCGTTTATATTTGCTTGCTATATGCTCCCTAATTTGTTGCACTGATGTTCTCACTCCATCAGTCAAAATGACATGTAATGAGAGAAGCAATAGTTTCACTCATAAATACAGAATCTCACTATAGGCCCAACAAACATGCAATAAAGAATGGATTCCTAGTCCCTTTCTTCATTTCGGTTCTGGACCTTTTTCAGGTGGGGAAGATAAAGAAGAGACTTAACGGGATAGAGGTCTTCCATTTAGGACACTTACTAAAGATGCATAGCAGTTAAAAATCAGATGTCTTCTTCAAAGAATATTACCAGGATAATGAAATGAGATATTTCTAGGCCAATTTACTTGCCCAATTACCCTCTTTGAACCATATTCTGCCTTCATTTCTTATGTTCCAATTAGTTACTCCGTATGATATTTTGTCGTCTCTTTAGCGAATATTGCAAAAAAGCACAATCAAAATGCACAGTGAAGAGAGAGAGAGGGGGGGGGAGAGAGAAGGAAAATGAATGACAAAGACAAGATAGACACAAAGCCTAGGCCTTGGTTGGTTACCATCTCATTTTCTTATCATGTTTTCATTTTGGTATCCTACAACTTGGTTCTTTAGTCTTTAGAATGAAAATTAGTTTCCAGCTACCCTCGCAGAAGTTTGATTTTCAACTACTATATAAACTTAAAATGAAATGGTGCACACTTTTGTGAGAATTCATACAGATTGGTGCCCCCACTCAAAGATACCACAAAAGCGAAGCTTCATATATCGTACAGACAAATGTAGTTTGCGCTTCAAAGTAATTTATACTCCCTCCGTCTCAAAATGAATGTCCAAAAAAATTTCAGTTTGCTCTTGAGCAAGAGTAAATCTGTTTGGACATTCATTTTGGGACAGAGGTAGTACTTCATAAAATACACTATCATGCACATATATCATGTTTTAATGTTCAACCAATATACTCCACTCAATTGTCCATTTTAATGCGAATTAAAACCTTGTGCTTATTCAAACCTTGAACTGTAGAGCCAACATCATTATATAGTACCTATAAAGATGGCTTCACTTGCATGCTACTATTTAATGGCTTTTATTTTTTCTCTCACCAGTTTCCTTTATATTATTTGGTTTGGAGAGAGAGAGAGAGAGATCTGTACAGTAAGAACACTGCACCAAAGTGTAATAGCATGTACCTGTTCAAAGTATGCATTGCGTAAGCGTGCATGATCACGAGCTTCCCCTCGCATTTCAGAATACATATTTGCTGCAATCCCAACAAAGTTACAGCATATGAAAAAAAACGCCCTGAACATTTTAATTAAACAAGTGAATATTTTTGCGTTGAGAATATTACCCACTGCCTCTCAGTTTCAAGTCAAACAGGAGCAGTACGTGCTGAACCTCAGTCGGGCAACCTATCACCATACATACCCCTCCCCTGCCCACCATTATAAGAGCTAGCTAATACATGGGAACTTCTACTTGAGCCAATGCTGGCATCAGGAGAACTGTTTCCATCATACTTCCATATGCTCGAATCTTGAGATGCCATCTTTCTGACAGCAGAAGCAAAATTTGTAGCCCCTCTCGTTGGAAGCGAAGAGGCGGATTTGAACATGAGAAAATTTTCCTTTTCAGGTCGATAAGGATTAATATTTTTTTAGGTATCATCCCCTGGGAATATTGCATGCCATTTTGACCATCTGCAACCGAAAGTGCAGGAAAATCCATTGCATTGAGATTTGGAGCTGATAAGGCCTTTGAGTTCAGATTCTGATTCATGCCGCCATCAACTTGAAGCTAGAATCATATATCAGAAAATGATATGAGGACCCCTTTCAAATAAAAGAATAATAAGTACCCGAAAAGAGATTGTAATAATTGACCATTTCAAACTAGCAAGATATACAATTTCCTACATTTGATACTGATAAAAGCACAACACTGAAGATCTAACAACAATAACTGTGAATCCTATGGAATATATGCGACAACATAAAAAAGAATGGCAGAGTATCACAACTAATTTTTCTTTGGGTAGCAGACTTATATACCGGTGGCTAAACTAGACTTAAGTTCCACTGATTACATCAATCCGTTATAATGGAAATCTATTACTCGCCTCGCCAAGTCATTAAAGAGGTAGTTCCTCAAAGATGGGATGAGCCCAATATCCAGTCGTTCTATTATTTCGTTTTTATTTCTTTATACCCATGTTGTGGATTCCCCTCAGTATTGCACCTTATGAAACTTTATAGCATGAAAATATTCCATCTATTACAACAGCCTATTTACTTTATTTAATGTATGTAGCCATCACTGTCTTATTACACACCTGTTAAAGTAGGGTAAATGGGTCAATGATAAACATATTAGTCCCAATGAGGGATATCCAATGACAACAGATGGTATTCATTTCTCAGTTCCAGCTGAAGGCACATTTTCTTAAAAATATGGCAACGTCAACATAAAAGTGTCCCAATGAGCTTTCGAAAACAAGAAACGAGTGTACATGGAGAAGTTCAAAGTTATTTGCATTCCCTAATGATGTGACCATTGGTATTGCTTTCAAAAAGAAAAAAAACTGGTAGAACCGAGAAATATGTCATCACAAATGCGCTCACATTTACCGCAATTAGAACCTATATCCAAATAATAATCTGATAAGAAACACTGGGTACTTGTTAAAAGTGCCAAAAACATATTTGTAGAAACAGAATGAAAGGATATATGATTGCCAGTCTTCCAATGGTATTGCTTTCAAAAGAAAAAAAAAACTCGTGATCCCTAGCAGTTAATAGAAGGGTGGTAGAACCGAGAAATATGTCATCACAAATGCGCTCACATTTACCGCAATTAGAACCTATATTCAATTACTAATGGAAAATAAGCCATAATATGTGAACAAGTTCAGAAAAATCAATGTTTAAACTCAAGTGACTGCAACAGTTCACATTTGACTAACATAAGGCAGTTGTAATCATGAAATCTCAGCTGAAAAGCATGATTAATTTCTAACTTTTAATTCCTGCATCTAGCTTTGAATGATTCAAAACGGAAAATCAAAAACTGGGAAGAATATATGTTTGTACCAAAGTGATAATTACACCAAAAAAAAAAAAAGTCGTGTAATCATGAAATGCATTCAACATATATTATCATTAAAACAAGCTAGAAACCCACTAGATCACAAAAAATAGACAGAAGTATGAAGTACCTCAAGCTGAGTAGCATCTCAATTGTGAGATTCAAGTCACCTCTATTCGCGAAGAAAACCTCCGCAAGGCTTTCAGCTGCAAAACCAGGAAATTGTGAGGCCAAAAACTCAAGTGGATTTACATCTGTACCCTCCACCATGTGCTGCTCATTTAGCATCTCATTCATGTATCCATGCCCATAACTACAATTGTAAGTGGGTCCCTCCCTAACACCAGCAAGTAGCTGATCACCATGCACATTTTCCTTGTTTAGCATGAAGATGATGAAAACTGGCTGAGAATTGATTTTCACCAAACGTGGAAGCCGAATATCTAATCTTATCAGAAAAGCTGCTTCCTGTTGATCCAGAGAACCTAGAGGTTTCATTGATATCAATCAATGATAATCTTGAAAACAGAAGACTATTGGTTCCATGAGAATCCTCTTCCCCCATAACCTTAAAATCAGGTGTGATATCATCGGGAAGCTGGTGATGCCAGAATTCTTGGGCCTCATCATCTGAGTTATTTGTGATGGACGACTCTGATCTATCTAGTACTGATTTTCCCGGTGCAGCAGTGGTAAAGGCAGCAAAATTTGATGCTGAATCTGCAGCAGAAGCACTTCCAGAAGGCGATCTGAGAGCAAAGGGGACGAATTCTGCAGCATTTGGATTTAAACTTTTTGCCCTTCTGATGACACTTGTCATTGGCTAGAGGCCATTGGTTGGCCAAGCTCATTCTTAATTTAGATATGAGGAAAAAGGAACTCTACATGCATACAATAAAAGCTCTGAACCGAGAACGCTTGCAAGTTGCAGATAGTATTACCCAAATCCTGCAAAAGAAATATTTTAGCCCTTAGAAACTAATTATCTTAACAAGGCCACACAATTAGCATGATGGACATACCACCACACACAAACAGAATGTTGTATAAATCATAAACACTGTCAGGTGGCGCTGGCGACGACACTTCTAACACGTGTATGCCCCACTGAAACGGGTGATCAAACTAATTCCAAAATTTAGTCATATTCACAAACGTATTAAACGTTCACATCCACGTGTACATTGAAAGGTTTCTCTTCTATGGAAAAACAAGGTGTCAATATCTCTAAATACACACAAAGATCCCGTGGTTAAGAGAAGGTGTGCAAGTTTGAAACATCATAGTAGAGAGAGAGAGAGAGAGAGAGAGAGAAGAAGAGAAAGTGATACGGATGAAGAGAAACAAAGAGATCTAATAGCTACGCAAGTCGTAAACAGATGACGAGAAACAAAGAGAACTAATAGCTAAGCAAATAGTAATCTCAAGCGAGAGAAACAGAATAACTAAAGTTGAGACTTGAGAAATTCATCTCTAAACATATAAAATAATAGGGACAAAGGAAATGAGCCTACGGCAGCTCCAAGGAAACAATCAGCGTCTACTAAAATTGGCAAGCTTACTGCTCATTTGCCTCGGTGATCTAACATTTCCTTTTTATCTATTATATGATTTGGTAATTTCCTTTCTAATCAAAATAAATAGATTTAAAATAAACCTTATGAATCATGCAGCTGCATATCTCGGCCTGCTTCTCTGGAAAACTTATAAGAACATACCAATCCTGTGTTCCGCCAGCGGTTGGATTTATCATATAATATCGTTAGAACTCAAACCAAAGCCGTTACTGTTAAGTATACTCCCTCCATCCCAAATCCCAAAATGAATGACTTTTTGAAACTTTTTCTTCAAAAAACTGTCCCCTAAATGATTTTTTCCCAAAAATAAAAACTCCGTAGTTCATTATATGTTTGCAAAACTAAAAATTTGAAAGTGAATAACAAGAATATTTATGAATTTTTCCTACTAAAAGTCAACCTTTTCAAAATGGCCCTTAAATTCAAAATGGTCATTCATTTTGGGACGGAGGGAGTAATAAAAGTCCAACTGCGTGTTCGTATAAAACCAGTTGAAAAGACCTCGTCAAAATACCAAGGCATAAACTAAAACATCACAATGAAAAATACAATCCAAGTATAGATACACTAAATTATTATCAGAAATAGTAAGATGCTAGAATGTAGATACGACTCCTGAGTCATGACTATTATCACCCCAATCCTCCAAATTTATTTTGTGTTGTGCCAGGCGATGGACATGTATCTACTTGAGTTTCAACAGAAAGATTGTCTTTTCTTTATATAGTTGCCTTAAAAGCATAGTTATTCACTAGACTCCCGTATTAAATACTTGTTTATCTTCCTCCGGATGCGCTAAAATCTATTTACAGTAAAACGATCTCTAATACAGTCAGCTTAGCAATTACAAAATCCAAAGTACTTGTTTATTTTTTGGGATATTGAAAATTCCTCATCGAGATTGAAGTTCATTGGTGGAATCCTCCGCAGTGACAAAACCCATAAATCATCATTGAAAATTGGAACATATATATTATTCACAGATGTCTGTCGAAAGTGTATAGCCCATGACAGAACGACTTGTTTGTGTGTGTGTGTGTGTGTGTGTGTGTGAGAGATAGAGAGAGAGGGAGAGATGTGAACGGTACAGAGACAGGTGCTCATCAGGACATACAGAATAGCTGAACAAGTATAGGTGCAGTTACAACACATTGACCATGATTAAACTCTTGTTCGAAAAAGTAAAATTATGTGTATGTCAATCACAGTCTTCCGCGCAAAAGGGAAAATAGGATTAGTGCAACGCACAAAAGCCATTTCTCTAACATGCCAAGAGAAATGATACTTAAAATTCAACAGAAAGTTTCAAACTTCCGTCTCCTATATGCAAACTACTTGACAGAAGACGTTATCCACAACACATATGTCACAAAAAACTGAGAGTTTTCTAGAAGTATCCTTGACATATCAAGCACTGATATAGTCTGTGTAATAACTTGCTGTTCAAAGAATAACAAGTTCCCTAGTTCTAATTATCTTAACAAATAAATTTAAATTTTACCTTGACATCTTCTCCCTATTCCAACTCTGGACTGTAGTAAAAAAGTCAAATTGAAACAGAAAGAGCACCTGATATTTGACATCACCAGTAATCACCACAAGAGCAAGCTCCAACACTGAACCGATGGAACCGGTTAGCATCTCTCAGCACAATCTCCCGTTGACACACTTTCGAAATATGCTTGATTGCATTATGACAGTCCCCACAAACCCGAAGGTTTTTTATAACTCGAATTGTTGTTAATGGTGGAGTGGCTAGCAATCCAAAAGCTATTGCTAGCTTCTCGCTATGGTAGTACAAAGACCGCTCTTTTTCTTCTTCCTCCACATCAAGCAACACATAATCTGTATCAGGGGTATATCCGGCTTCTTTTATCATTCTTATCATATCCTCCAGCTTTTTATATATCATTTCATATTGAGGATGGGATTTGTCGTCGACAACAAAGACATGTGCTTTATTTTTCACGTCTATCCAGCTGAACCCAGGGTCCTTTTTGACTTTCTTTGACTTCATTTTTTTTCTTGCAGCAGTTACTTCATCCCAGTGATTGGCAGCAGCGCATATATTAGATAAAAGAACATATGCTGATGAATCGGACGGCTCCAGCTCCAAAAGTTGAGTTGCCACTCGTTTTCCCGTCTCCATATCTCCTTGAAGCTTACAAGCACCAAGCAAGGCTGTAAACATTGAAGGGGAAGGTTCAAAAGGCATAGATGATATCAGATTTTCAGCTTCTTGAACACGCCCTGCACGACCAAGGGCATCAACAAGGCAAGAATAGTGCTCAATCTCTGGGCGTATGCCATAATCTTTTGACATTGACTGGAAATACGATTGGGCTTCCGAAACTAAACCTGAATGACTACAAGCAGAAAGCACTCCAATAAATGTGACTTGATCGGGTTCAAGACCAAGAGATTTCATATTCTTGAACAGTTCAAGAGCTTCGTTGCCATGTCCGTGTTGAGCTAAAGCTACCAACATGGCATTCCACAGGGCAACAATCTGAACATCTATTTTCTTGAATAAGCGATATGAATCTTCTATGTTACCGCACTTGGCATACATGTCTATAAGTGAAGTCTTCACAAAAGGATCTTGAGCACAATCAGACTTGATCACGTTAGCATGTATTTGTCTTCCTTGTTCCAGTGCAGTCAAGCAAGAACTGGCTTTAATGAGGGTTGCAAAAGTATATTCATCTGGCAGTATACTTGATTGCCTCATTTTCTGAAATATTTGAAGAGCAAGTTCTTCATCCCCATTTTCCACGCATCCCGATATGAGAGCAGTCCATGCAACATCATCAGGAGAAGGGATTTCTTGGAAGAGTTTATGTGCATCCATTGTGTTACCACATTTAATATACATATCAAGGAGGGCACTACTGATGTACAAGTCTGAACAAAACCCAAGGTTTATCACATGAGCATGAATTTGCCTCCCTTGTTCCAGCCCTACTAGAGAACCGCAGGCTTTAGCCACAGTCGCCAAAGTGAACTCATCCGGTTTCTCTCTACTTTTGTGCATCAAGCTAAAGAGTTCCAATGCTTTAGGACTATCACCGCTACTTATAAATCCAAATATCATGGCATTCCAAGTGGCTAAATCAAAATCATCTTTATCTTCAAAAACAATCTCCGCTTCTCTCATTTTCCCCTTCTTACAATAAACATCAATAAGTGTTGTAGAAACAAAGTTATCAGCGATGATTCCGAGTTTCAGTGCATGAACATGAATTTGCTCAGTAAGAGCAAATCCTGCAGAAAGTGAAGAGCAGACCCTCAATATACTTGCCAATGTAAATTGATCAGGTCTTAGACCATCACATAATAGCTCTAAGTATAAGGCCACAGACTCCTTCTCCAAACCACTCTGCACACAACTTGTTATTATCGAATTCCATGAAACTAAATCCACTTCCTCCATGTCAAAGAACACTTTTTTTGCAAAAGCTAAACAACCTGTCTTTGAATACATGTTCATAAGGCTATTAGCAACAGTAACATCTAAGTCAAAACCTAATCTCAAAGCCACGACATGGATCTGCTCCCCCAACTTAAAATTATTAATAGCTACTGCAGTAGCAAGAGAAACGACAAATGTAACATTATCATAGCCTACACCCGACCTAATCATCTCCATAAAACACTGAATGGCAGCCCAATTGTCCCCAGCTTGGAGATGTTGGGACAATCTCTTATTCCACAAAACTACATGATTTAAAGTATCATCATACATAGATAGTTTAATAGCATACGCTTGAACTTGCTCCCTAAATGTCTCATGTGAATCAGTATCCTCTGCAAACCCACTAAGAACACAATGCAAGCTGAGCACATCAGGACGTAAGAATTCACTTCGATGAAACTCCGAGAAGAAACAGAATGCCTCTTCCCTCAATCCCATTTGCATATACACCTTAAGTATCATATTCCACGACACCACATCCCTATCAATTTCAGGCATTTCATCAAACATTACTTTGGCATCCCTTACCTTACCAAACTTGGAATAAATATTAACAAGAGCACCCGAAACAAACACATCACGTTCCATACCAATTTTAACTGCATATCCATGAACCATTTCTGAGGCCCAAACATACCCTGAAATCAAACACAACTTTAAAACGGGAGCCAAAGTGAGTTTGCTAGGGGAAACATCGGATAAGCCGAGCAGCCAGCGAAAAATTCGAAAACCCTCCTGGATATTGAGTGATTCGGGGTCAGAGGAGAGGGCGTAGGCGGCTAAGATCGAGTTCCATGTAACTAGGTCTCGTTGTGGAGTTATATCGAACAGGAGGCGGGCATGAGAAACAGACCCACATTTGCCGTACATTGTTATAAGATTGTTGGTGAGAAATCGGTCTGCGGTAGTGTGGCCGAAGATGATGATGCGGGCGTGTATGGATTTCCCGACGAGCAAGTCGGCTTTGCAAATGGCGGTGCGGAGGAGAGAGAACCATTGTGATGATGAAGAAGATGAAGATGCAGGTGGAATGGGATTGTTGTTGCTGTAATGTTGGGGAGGTTCTTGAGATGTACGATTCGAGAGATGAGAATAACGGAGGCGAGAGACGGTGGAGCGGAAAGCAGTGGTGGAGGACGTCAGGGCAGCTGGCCGGAATTTGAATTGGGGTTGCATTTCCGGTGGGAATACAGCCGCATCCTCTTCTTTCCATCCCAATATTCAAACGCCGGAGCCCATTATTTTTAAAAAAAAAATTCTATTTCCCGGGTCTTTTTTTAGTAGTAACGCCAAGTGTCAAATGTCAAATAAGCGGTTTCAGCTTGTTACAACCCGTTTATATTTTGGATTTCGCGGGTCAGATTGTTAGTTCCCGAGTCAGTTTTTTGTTTGCAAAAACTGTTTTTAGCAATTGGGGTATCCGACTAATTATTTTTTAAAAGTCCTTAAAAAAAAATTATGGGATTGAAAATTTGCCACTTGACATTGACTTGTTCCACTAACGGGTCCGATGCCCTACCCGAGTATTAGATGTACTCGGAACTGTTTTGTGAGCGGCTATTGCCTCTTGTTGTGCTCGAACAAGCAGTATTAGGTCCATTTATTCGCACTACTCGCTTTGTGTGGCTGAAATTTATTTGACAAATTATGAATTCCCGCCAAATTCAAAATCATCTCGTCCGTCAAACATAAAGGCAAGTATTAGGTCCATTTATTCGCACTACTCGCTTTGTGTGGCTGAAATTTATTTGACAAATTATGAATTCCCGTCAAATTCAAAATCATCTCGTCCGTCAAACATAAAGGCAAGCCGATGTAACGGAATTGGCATTATTAAACCTAGTGTTGAATGGATGTACATCCATGTTAATTTTAAAAAAATACATGATAATAATTTATTAAAAATAATGCATTTCCCATTCCTTCCCAATCCATTTGTTACTTGATAGGTGTAAGTCAATCTTTTGCAAACATGAGCCATTTTCATAAATGATAATTGAATTTCAGCTATCACATAGTAAAAGAATTCTACAAGTTACATCTTCAAATCTCAGTAAAACCCATTGTAACAACAAAAATGTAAACTCTAAACATTACAAAATTTACCAAAAAAAAAAAAAAACGTATCAAACAAACCCCGTCTACACGGTTTCGTGACAACTACCAAGGATAATCCTCATGTTGAATGTTTCCCACCTTAATGGTACACATACATTTTCTATACCCTTTTCTTCCACCGTTCTCTTTTTCTTTTTCATTTTCATTTTCACTTTCCAGACTAGAACTAATCTTTCTTCCATTACTTCCATTTACAGATACAAGAATTATCTTCTTTTTTTGATAGGGTTATGCTTTCTGTCAAAAAAAAAAAAACTTCTATACCTCCCTGATTCAATATATAACAACTCGGAGCAGTCCTGGCTGGGGTTCAGAGTAGTCAAGGCCTTCTTCCTCGAGCAGGTAGCGCTGAACAGCTATTGGAAGTCTGGCAGGAGTTCGGGTCCCCCTAGTGTGGTGGCCCGTTCCAACACATATATACACCTGCATCCGCTGCTCTGCTGACCTGGCAGCACTCCTCAACATCGCCAAATCACGCTTCAACACGTGAATGGCTTCACTCACGTGTAGTCCGTGCAAGTCTATTATTTTCTCATGTCCTCTTCCATTGCCATGTATATCTGGACTTGCTGGATTCCTGCAAAATATTAAAGAGAATGCATGCAACTATGACTTGTTTACAAAAACAAAAAAATAAAAACTAGATTCTTGAGCTTTTCCAGGCTGCTTAGTGATAATTTTAATGTGGGGTCCATTCAAACATATGAGACCTGTTTTTTTTTTTTTAATGGCTACAATCATCATGCGTGGTCCGTTTCCAATTTGAATATGTTCAAGAGAAGGGATGAAACAACAAACCTCTGACGGTAAATAGATTCTTGAGCTTTTCCATGAGCAGCTTTCATGTGTATGTTGTGCAACTGCCCTTTAACACTCAACTCCTTGGCCAAAGCTTTGTTTCCAATAAGGTAAGCCTGTCGTGCCTGAGTTTATGGTAAATATTCAAGATAAATTGACAAAATCAACCAGCAACAAGTGGCATAACTAAAAATATACCGCCTAATGGAAAATACCATTCACCAGGTCGGCCAAGTAAGGACCAACTCCCAAAGACAACCAAAAGACTGCATTGACCTATTGTTATATTTATAAGAGACTTACTAAGCCAATGAATCTTGAGAAGTTTGCTTGCAATATATGTGTTCCCTAATTTGATGTGATGATATATTGGCATTTCTTTAGCAAATATCAAAAACAACAATCAAAATGCATGATGAGGAGAGAGAGGGAGAGACAAGAAAAATGAACGACCGGCACAAGACTAGCCACAAAACATAGGTCTTATTAGTTACAGTTTCATATCCTTGTCATGTCTTCATTTTGGTATCCTCTAATTTGGTTCTTTAATTTTTAAAATGAAAATTAGATTCCCAGCTACCCTGGAAGAACTTTGATTTTGAAAAATATTAAAAAATTGAAATTACCAACCATATAAACTTAAAATGAAATAATGCACACTATTGTGAGAATCCCAACAGATTAGAACACCCCCACCTCCACCCCCCAACCCCCGCACCCCACAAAAATACCACACAAGCGAGCTTCATAACACACAAATGTGGCTTACGCTTCCAAGTAATTTATACTACATAGGTACACTATCATACACATTGTCTAAATGTTCAACCAACAAATTTCATCAAGAAGTCCATTTTAGTATGATCACAATATCATCTAGGTGCATCGAAGCCTTGTACTAATTCAACAGTAAGCATTGAACTGTAGTGACGACATAATTATACGACACACTATAAAGACATAGGTGCTATGGGAAAATAGATAAATTTCACTTGAAAAGCTGATTATTAATGGCTTATATTTCTTCTCTCACAAGTTTCCCTTAGGCTTGGTTTGGAGAGGGAGAGGGAGAGAGAGATCTGCACAACACTGCACCAAAAATTAATAACATATACCTGTTCAAAGTATGCATTGCGTAAGCGTGCGTGATCGCGAGCTTCCCCTCGCATTTCAGAATACATATTTGCTGCAATCCCAACAAAGTTACAGCATACGAACAAAAAAAGAATGCCCTGAACAGTTTCATTAAACAAGTGAATATTTTTGCGTTGAGAATATTACCCACTGCCTCTCCGGTTTCAAGCCAAACAGGAGCAGTACGTGCTGAACCTCGGTTGGGCAACCTATCACCATACATACCCCTCCCCTGCCCACCATTATAAGAGCTAGCCAATACATGGGAACTTCTACTTGAGCCAATGCTGGCGTCAGGAGAACCGTTTCTATCATACTTCCATATGCTCGAATCTTGAGATGCCATCTTTCTGACAGCAGAAGCAAAATCAGTAGCACCTCTAGTTGGAAGCGAAGAGGAGGATTTGAACATGAGCAAGTTTTCCTTTTCAGGCCGGTAAGGATTAATATTTTGTTGGGTATCATCCCTGGGAATCTTGGCATGCCATTTTGACCATCGGCAACTGAAAGTGCAGGAAAATTCATTGCGTTGAGATTTGGAGCGGACAAAGCCTTTGAGTTCAGATTCTGATTCAAGCCGCCATCAACTTGAAGCTACAATCAATCATATATAAGAAGATGATATGATGACCCCTCTAGGCTAAAAGAATCATAAGTACCGGAAAAGAGATTGCCTAACAATGATTGACCATTACAAACTAGCAAGATATACAACTTCCTACATTTGATACTAATAAAAGCACAACAATAACCATGAATCCAATGGCATATATGCGACAACATAAAAAAGAATGGCAGAGTATCACAACTGATTAAAGTGGGGAAGGCTAGCGCAGTAACCCATGGGACAAACTCCAACTTAAATCCAAGATATTTGTGCTAAAGGGGAATCCACAACATCCAGTTACACTACTGCACCTTGTGAAACTTTATAATGTGAGAAGATTCCATTATGGCTATAACAATCACCTATTACTTTATGTAATTTATGTCGCCCTCACTATCTTATTACACACCGGTTAAAGTAAAAGTGCAGAGGGGCCAATGATAAACATATTAGTCCCAACTAGGGATATCCAATGACAACAAATGGTTTTCATTTCTCAGTTCCGGGTGAAGGCACATGTTCATAAAAGATGGCAACGTCAATATCAAATTGTCCCAATGAGCTTTCCAGAACAAGCAACAAGTGTACTTAGATAAGTTCAAAGTTATTTACATTCCCTAATGATATTGGCATTGCAATTTATGAGGTGGATCCAAATGATACTCTGATAAAGAAACACTGGGTACTTGTTAGAAGTGCCAAAAACATGTGTGTAGAAAAGAATGGAAGGATATGACTGACAGTCCTCCAATGGTATCACTTTCAAGAGAAGAATCTCACGTGTTCCCTAGCAGTTAATATAAGGGTGGAAGAACTGAAAAATATGTCATCACAAGTATGCTCACATCACCGCAATTTACGGCCTAGATCCAATTACTAATGGAAAAGAAGGCATAACATGTGAACCAGTTCGGAAAAATCGATGTTTGAACTCCATGTGACTGCATTAGTTCGCAGTTGCCATACACATTTTACCAATATATGGCAGTCGTAATCACAAAATCTCAGCTGGAAAGCATGATTAATATTCTCACTTTTAATTCATGCATCTAGCTTTGAATGTTCCAAAACGGAAACTCAAAAACCGGGAATAATATATGTCTGCACCAAACTGGCAATTACACCCAAGTGAAATCATGAAATGCATTTAACATATATTTTCATGAAATCAAGCTAAAACCCACTAGATCACAAAAAATAAAAAGAATTATGAAGTACCTCAAGCTGAGTAAGCATCTCAATTGTAAGATTCAAGTCACCCCCATTCGCGAAGAAAACCTCCGCAAGGCTTTCAGCCGCAAAACCAGGAAATTGCGATGCCAAAAACTCAAGTGGATTCACATCTGTACCCTCCACCATGTGCTGCTCATTTAGCATCTCATTCATATATCCATGCCCATTACCATTGTAAGTGGGTCCCTCCCTAACACCAGCAAGAACCTGATCATCATGCACACTTTCCTTATCCCAAGGTTTAGCATGAAAATGATGAAAACGGGCCGAAGATTGATTTTCACCAAACGGGGAAGCCGAAAATCTCATCTTTTCAGAGAAGCTACTACCATTGATTCTATGAGGAGATACTTCCTGCTGCTCCTTCAATATAAAGCTGTTTCCTGTTGATCCAGAGATCCTAGAGGTTTCATTGATATCAATCAATGATAAGTTTGAAAAGGGAAGACTATTGGTTCCATGAGAATCATCTTCCCCCATAACCTTAAAATCAGGGGTGATATCATCAGGAAGCTGATGATGCCAGAATTGTTGGGCCTCTTCATCTGAGTTATTTGAGATGGACGACTCTGATCTATCTAGTACTGTTTTTCCAGGTGCAGCAGTGCTAAAGGCAGTAAAATTTGATGCTGAATCTGCAGCAGAAGCACCTCCAGAAGGCGATCTGAGAGCAAAGGGAACAAATTCTGCAGCATTTGGATTTAAACTTTTTGCCCTTCCGATGACACTTGGCTTGTTGTCATTAACTAGAGGCCCTTGGTTGGACAAGCTCATTCTTATTTTAGATATGAGGAAAAAGGAACTCTACATGCACAAAATAAAAGCTTTGAACAGAGAACATCTGCAAGTTACAGATGGTATTACCCGAATCCTGCAAAATAAATAATTTAGCCCTTAGAAACAAATTATCTTAAAAGGCCACATGATAAGCATGATGCATATACCACCACAAACAAACAGAATGATGCATAAAACATAAACAATGTCAGGTTGCGCTAGAGATCGACACTTCTAGCACGTGTATGCCACACTGAATCGGGTGACCGAACTAATTCCCCCATCCACAGACATATTGAACGTGCACATCCACGTGTACATTAATAAGTTTATTCTCTTCTATGGGAAAACAAGTGTCGATATCTGTATATACACACAAAGATTTCCTGGTTAAGACGAAGCGTGCAAGTTTGAAAGATCAGAGAGAAAGACAGAAGGAGAGACAGACGGATGACGGGCAAACAAAGAGATCTAATAGCTAAGCAAGTTGTAAACACAAGCGAGAGAGACAAGAAAAAGTTAAGTTGAGACTTGAGAACTTCAGCTCTAAACATATAAAATAATCAGCATCGACTAAAATTGGTAAACTTACTGCTCATTAGCCTCGGTGATCATACATTTCCTTTTTATCTATTCTATGATTTAATTTCCTTTCTAATCGAAATAAATAGATTTGAATTAAAATTTATGATATCAAGCATGCAGCTGCGTGTTCTTATAATAGCATACCAATCTTGCGTTCTGCCAGCTGTCTACATTTTCATAGAATAACGTTAGAACTCAAACCAAAGCCGTTTCGGTTAAGTATTTATAATAGTCCTACTGCTTGTTATTATAAAACCAGTTAAAAATACCTTGTCGAAATACCAAGGCAAAAACTAAAACATCACAATGAAAATACAAGCCAAGTATAAACACTAAATTATTATCAGAAATAGTAGGATGTAATGTAGATACGACTCTAGAGTCATGACACTTATCACCCAATCCTCCAAATTTATTCTGTGTTGTGCCAAATGGTAAACAAGAATATTTATGAATTTTTGCTACTAAAAATCAACCTTTTCAAAATGGCCCTTAAATTCAAAATGGTCATTCATTTTGGGACGGAGGGAGTAATAAAAGCCCAACTGCGTGTTCTTATAAAACCAGTTGAAAACACTTCGTCAAAATACCAAGGCATAAACTAAAACATCACAATGAAAAATAAAATCCAAGTATAGATCCACTAAATTATTATCAGAAATAGTAAGATGCTACAATGTAGATACGACTCCTGAGTCATGACTCTTATCACCCCAATCCTCCAAATTTCTTCTGTGTTGTGCCAGGTGATGGACATGTATCTACTTAAATTCAACAAAAAGATTGTCTTTTCTTTATATAGCCGCCTTAAAAGCATAGTTATTCACCAGTCTCAAGTATTACATGTTTATTTTACGGTCAGCTTGGCAATTGCAAAATGCAAAGTACTTGTTTATTTTTTCGGGCTATCAAAAATTCCTCATCGAGATTGAATGCAGTTCATTGGTGGAATCCTCCGCAATGACAAAACCCATAAATCATCATTGAAAATTTGAACATATATATCATCCACAGAAGTCTGTTGAAAGTGCATAACCCATGACTTTGTGTGTGCATGTGTGTGTGAAAGAGAGAGAGAGAGAGAGATGCGAACGGTACAGAGACAGGTGCTCATCAGGGCATACAGAAACAGAACAGCTGAACAATAATAGTGACCATGATTAAACTTGTGTTTCAAAAAATATAAATTACGTGCAAGTCAATCACAGTCTTCCGCGAAAGCGGGATAATAGGATTAGTGCAACGCACAAGAGCCCAATCTCTAACATGCCAAGAGAAATGATACTTAAAATTCAACAAAAAGCTTCAAGCTTCCATCTCCGCTATGCAAAATACTCGACAGAGGAGTGTTAGAGATTATAGTAGAGTGCATTTATCGTTATCCACAACACATAAAACCACATAAAACTGAAAGTTTTCTACAAGTATCCTTAAATTCCCATAATGATGAACATATAAAAAAATGTCATTTAAGTAGAGCATTCAAATCAACATCCCATCAAATCATTAAGCATTAGTTCTCCAAAATCAATAAAAACAAGAGAAAAAAATCCAGCTACGTCAGTTACAAATCAACCCCCCCCACCAACCCAATCAAAACAATAAAATAATAATAACCACATATACACTCACAAAAACACAATCACTTACTAAAAATGCATTTCTTGAAGAAAAAAAATCCCCCTCAAAAAAAAATGCACACCCAAAACAGTTAGCAGTATAAATTAACAAAATTCAAACAGCTCAAGAAACCCCCTACATAAAAGAAGCTAAACCAACAAAAACAACAATAGACACATCAATTATTTGTCATCATCAAACGATTAGTACCAAAACTAAATTAAATTAAACCCTAGATGCAAAATCAGTAGTCGGATTAGAAGTCCAAAATTTTTACAGAATTAAGCAAACAAAATTCAACAAACAACAAAACCAAGACAAGTACCAAACCAAAATTACATCCAAAAACAGTCAATCCAGTAAGATCTCAAGATAAATCTGAGCTAAGACTTAACAAAAGAGATAAGATCTAACTGATTTGTGGGGGTTTTAATACCTTTACGAAGCTCAATGATAGAAGAGACCATGTTAAATGGATCCATCACCAATAAGAGATAAAAAGATAGGAAAATTCACCCAAGAACATACAGTGATTATACTCTGCTAACTCACACAGAAACAGGGATAGAGAAAGATGGAAGAGGGTAGTGAAAGAAAGGAAAAAGATTGGATTTTTATTTGTGTGAAGGGGGTTTTCTTTCGGGAGGGAGGGAAGGAGGGAGGGAGGGGAGGAGTGAGGCTTGGGAGCCTTTGCTGGCTTCCTCTCTATCTATTTCTCTATCCTAAGCTTCTCAGGCTTTTATTCCTTCTATTCTATCATCAATTTCTTTCTAATTTTTTTCCTTTATTTTAGTGTAATGTTGTTATTTTTCTCACTAGATTGACTCCCGTGTGACGGGACGTAATTATATATTCAAAAGGCAAAAATTGAACTATAATAAAATAAAAAATCAATTCATTTATACATTATGGAATACTTTCTTAAAAACTACATTGTCAGTACATAACAATTAGAAAACAATAAAATAGGAAAAAAAATCATAAGAAATATGCATTTCTCTATACAATTTTGTAGTATTTTATCATTTAGAAAAGTAAATAAAACGAAAGAACATGTTTATCACATACGAAATAAGTTATTGAAATTAGTAAAAAAAGGTGAGTATTGGAAATCTAGTTAAAAAAAGGTGATATTTTATTTCTTTTTGATAAAGAGAAAGTGTTAAATAAAAACAAAATATTTGTTCATACCAAATGCTTAGTACAGTTATCTAATAAAAATGAATATCATTATTTTTGAAATGGAAACTTTCGATTAACTCATGCTCGTACATCTAAAAAATTATGTCATATTTATTTACATTAACTCATTATGAACATAATTATGATATTTATTTTCAATGTAACGTATTTAATTTTTAGGAGAGAAATAAAAATACTAAAAATACTAACAATTTCGTTAAATGAGAAGAAATTTTCCCAAACCCCCCACTTCCTCATCAAACTCAACCCACTTCTTCCTCTCCCTATTTCAAAATACAAATATATACTATCTTTATTTCTTATTATATTGACATACAATTCAATCAAAATTTTAAAAATGATTGCCATCTTTCCCGATATTCGTCTTTATAAATAAACAATATTTTGAGACGAATAGAAAAATCGATAGATTATTGCAACCAAAAGTAAAATAAAAATAAAAATAAAATAAAGAATAGAAAACTATTTGGGATTGAAGAAAAAACTTCATGCAAGACGGAATCAATTTATATGGGCCCTAAAGAGTAAAGACCAAGCCTTTTAAAGAATAAAAAACACCTCTATGCAATCTAAAGCCCAATAGCTTGTAGTGGGCTTATATTTTACGGGCTCGTTTGTTCATCTTTCCCGCCATCGCATTTTCCACCTTTGCGAAAGATCAAATCAAACCTGTGTTCACTTCACTTGATTTCTTTGCTTTCCAATCAATTAAAATTTGCCGGTTGGTAGGATGATCCCCATGATCTTTGAACGGCTTCGACTAATCGCTAAAGGAACGGTAAGATTTCACGTTAGAACCCTAATTCCTGCAAATAATTCATAACTCTTTCTATTTGGATTTCTATTGAGATTTGGTGTTTCTTGTAGTTCTCGTTAGCAATTGAAGTAGTTCTTTCTTGTAAATGCATGAGTATTGCTGGAATTTTGAGGGGCTTGATCATATTCCATTGTTATGTTTCAATGTTTCTATTTATGCTGATATTTTGATATATATTTGATTGGAACTGCTTGGGATTCAGTTCTTTAAATCAATATTGCAGAAACTGGACTGCAATTGAGACAATAGCTGATCAGTCATTTTTGGAAGGTTGTGAGTTGTGGTGAATCGGGCAATGAATAGATTTGGATAGGTTGTGGGTTGTATAAAAACATATGAGTTGAACTTAAATTTATAGGAGATTGAGTATTTTTTATACATTATGAAATACTTCTTTAAAGACTACATTGTCAGTACATACATCCGATATGCCTGGATTATCATCATTACAAATCAATATTTTAAGACCATTAGGACTTTTGACCCTAGAGAAAGCAACATACAGTTGACCGTGACAAAATACTGGCTTCTTCAGTATAACACCAACGACAGATAATGATTGACCTTGGCTTTTATTGATCGTCATAGCGTATGAAATTGTTAACGGAAATTGTCTTCTCTCAAATCGAAAAGGAATCCTTGTGTCCGATGGAGTTAAGGACATCCTGGGAATCAAAACTTTTCTACCAATATCACCTGATGAAATAACTTCACCTTCGACAACATGATTTCCAAGCCTCGTGATAATCAAACGCGTCCCATTGCAAAGACCTAGAGAAGAGTCTAAATTTCGAAGTAACATAACTGGAGTTCCGAGTTTCAAGTTTAATGTGTGATTTGGAAGGCCAGAAATACAAATACTGTTTATGAATTCCGGAGTATGAAGATCACTCAAGGACTCGACACTTTGATCAGTATGACATGGCACATCAGAACTCAAATATGTCCTCGTTGTAGAATCATTCAATGACACCATATATTCATTCACAGCATTAACCACGTCCAAGGTTGGAGCCAAAATTGCTCTTTCTTCAAAATAAGATGAATCATGACGGCCACTCAAATAATCTGAATATATACTATTAACCATTGCAGTAATTGGATCACTATATTCCTCAATTATAAACTCTTTAGGGATTTCAATTGGAACAACGCCATCATTTGGCTCATTATTTTTTCCATCCCCAATTCTAGCTATCCAATCAGCAAAATGTCTTACTTTCTCTAAGCTTACACTTGAATCTAAACCTTCTAATCTCATATTTGTTGTCAATTTCAGAACGACACAATGCCTCCATAGATACGACGAATTAATAGTGGCATGCACAATATCTTGTCTACTACCCTTTGGAATTACAGGAAGTAGCTGCCTAAAATCTCCACCAAGAACGATAGTCTTTCCACCAAAAGGATACTCATTTCTCTTCGGATCAACAACTCTCATTATATCTCGCATACTTCTATCTAGAGCCTCAAAACAATGTTTATGCATCATTGGTGCCTCATTCCAAATTATTAATTGTGCTTTTATGATTAATTCGGCAAGAGGACTTCCTTGACTGATATTGCAAACGGAATCTTCAGTCAAGTTAAAAGAAATAGCAAACCTCGAATGAGCAGTTCTACCCCCAGGTAACAATAAGGACGCTATACCACTTGAAGCAACATTTAACACAATAAGTCCCAGTGAGCAGAAAGCGGCGAGATAAAGTCCTCCACACATACGTCTTTCCACTCCCTCCATAACCATAAACAAAAAACATCTTCCCAATCTCTGCAAAACATGTTTCATAAATGACAGTATACACTTCTCGTTGATCGTCATTCAAGTTAACCACAAGTTCTCGAAACTCAGCTTCTACCTCTTCTCGCTCATAGCACATTTCATCAAAAATTAACCTATTCGTCGTGAATTGAAAGTACTCCTCATTAGGATATGGCAACATCGTAAACTCATGTAAACTTCTTCCTTGTTTTGTAAGGATTTTCTCAATTTCAGCAAGACCATAGTTACGAAGTTGTAATTCATCCAACATCAAGCCTAGAGATAGAAGAGGAGAAGGAGTAATGGAACTACAATTAAAGGAAGGGAAAAAGGAACGCATGAAACAATAAAATGTGAAAATAAAAGTAAGAAAATGAAAAAGCCGGCACGGGTGATTAAGGATAATCCTTTGTTTATAAAGCACATCCTCAGATAAGTAGCTCCAACAATTATCCCACACATATTAAGTGGTCTGCTCGCATAGACCAGAAAGTAAGTAGTGTTGCAAGCGAGTTCTCATTGAATGAGCGGTAGAAAACTCGCTAGATTCAACAATCCCGTGATATACTCCCTATCATCATTCAACAAACCTAAGGCATAGCAAGCATCACGAAATTTCTCATAATGGACACCATTCACAGAACGAATTTCATTGTAACTCTTTGCTCCACAATCTTTGTTAAGTAGGCACCTCAAGTAATAAATTTCACCACAGCCGGGAGGGACAAAAATATTCGGCCAATTGAAAAACCTCTTTTCCTTGGAACCCATTCGCGAATATCATTTTTCCACACAAACTTCATCGGAAATTGTGAATACGTCAAACATCTAGCTTGAACATATTTCTTGTTCGCTTCCATCCAACCCAAGAACATATTTTGCGCCACCGAATCACGTTGTAAGACAGACTCAATATTATCCGAATCAGAGAAAATGACATTTTGTTCATTAGGAAGATGAAAACTCAAGCGTTCCACCGGAGGATCCTTATATTGAATTCCGAACCCATAAATTCGCCAAGCAGCTTCACATGAAGAGATATAACGACAATCATAATACAAATTAATCTCATCGATAACCTTTTCTACAGTTTCCCCATTTCCCGTTTGACAAAATGTGGCTGTGACTCGATCATTGTCTTTGTTTATATACTTAAATAAATATTTGATCGCACGTGATTGATTTCACCATTCAACATTCAAATGTGCACCGTATGTCACCAATAAATATACTTATGAGGCCTGACATATACATTATCCAAGTAGACACCATTTTTCAAAAAATTCCTCCCATCATCTCTTCTTCTATAAACAACATATCCATCCTCATCAACTCGAGTCACCTCAACAAACTTTTTTGGATAATGTTTAGAACATCGCCCATTAACCATACATGGAGAATTTGGTCTATGTTTTCCGCAAGGACCGTGAACCATTAAGTCTCTCACTGCATTGAAATATATAGGGTCAACATTTTCATCCGGTATTTCAGCGGAAATGATGCGATCAATATCTTCTGGTGAACGACTTTTAAAGTCAGTTGCGAGAAACAACAATATATGAGCATGGGGTAAACCTCGGAATTTTTTCTCAAATAATCCCGTTTTACTTTTTTATTTCCCAAAATGACTCACTGTTCAAAGTATTGCCCGGAATGGCCTCTTTTTTGAAACTCGCTACACCGTGTAGCGAGTTTGACTAGGGTTGGTCAAAACTCGCTACACCGTGTAGCGAGTCTTGGATAATTAATTGAGGCAGTTGGAAAATTAATTATGGCGTTTAATTACTCTAAATTCGCTACACCGTGTAGCGAGTTTTGACCGAAGTCAAACTCGCTACACCGTGTAGCGAAGTCTAATTATAATCCCTTGCGGTTCCCGGTTCACGCATTCAACATTTCAAAATCAAAAAAACTCTTTCTTTCTTCTCGAGACTCCATAGCTGCTGACCAAGAATTCTACCAAGGAAGAAGAAGAAGAACTTCGAGCCAAGCCAAGAAATTTGCCAAAAATTCATCCTTCTTCTTAATTGTAAGTTTAAACCTTCTTTTCTTTTCTATATTTTACTTATAATTTATGATTTTTTTTTAATTCGAATTTATATTGCCAAGAAGAAGAACATTGCAATTTAGGATTTTTTTGGTTGATTTGTTGTTGAAATATTGTTATTCCCATTTGGAGCGATTATTCCCATTTAAAACTATTGGTTCATTTTGGAGCGGTTGTTTTCTAAGAAATATAATTTATGATTTTTTTAATTCCGAATTTATATTGCCAAGAAGAAGAACATTGCAATTTAGGTTTTTTTTTTTTTTTGGTTGATTTGTTGTTGAAATATTGTTATTCCCATTTATGTGACTAATTTTTATTTAATTCGAATTTTTATTTAGTTTTTTTGGTTGATTTGTTGTTGAAATATTATTATTTCGAATTTATGTGACAAATTTCTATATGCCAATAATTTTTTTTTAGTATTTGTATGATTTTTGGTTGATTTGTTGTTGAAATATTATTATTCGATTTTTTTTTTTTAGCTTCTACATGCAAGAATGGGTATTCAAAATAAATAGCAAATTTGAAAAAAAATTTTGAATATTTTTGGGACGGAGGGAGTACAAAGTTTAACTTGTGTGAGATTATAGCAAATTTGATTACCGAGATAGGAACGTGAGCTTGTCAGAACAAGGTCAGTGGATTGTGCCCTAATGACTCTTATAAGTTATAGGTAATTAGAACGGAATCCTTAATTCGTGAAAGGTGTACATAAGGTGAAGCATGACGTCGAAGGAATTAATTAGGCGTCATATCAATCATATTCTAAACCACTAAACCCTAATTTTTCGTCACGAAACCCTAAACCCTTAATAGGAATTAATATACATATAAGAACGTCCCCAAATCTCATATACTTATATCCCCGAACCCTAAACCCTTAAAATATGATTTATTGTTCAAACATTTTATTAAAAAAACTTCATCCTATTATTCAAAACCACATGAGGATCACTCTTGAAGTATTACTTAGTATATAAATTTGGAAACCAAGAACTTCCCGAGGCACTTCTTGGAAGTGTGGGATAACTTTGGATTACAATGCCACGTACTAGTAATTACACTTATGTATTCTCTTATTTATTTTCTTGCCTTATAGAACAATAACCAACCTTCATATTGAAATAAATAGATGGAATCGTTCATTGATCCGGGCTATTGATACATGCATTACGACCGGCATGCGGAGCATAGGGCTAGAGTATATTTGGTCAGGGTGGCCGTATTGTAGTCCCCTCGTTTTTCGTCATGGTGCCGCCTTGCCACCTGTATTAGCTCCCGTGATTATGATGAGGCTGGCGAGTGCGGATTCATTGGAGTTCACTATATAGGCCGGATACGGTATGATTTTGCTTCTTTGGAGGCTTTGATCGAGCGATGGCGTCAGAGACCCATACGTTCCATCTCCGGTTGGTGAGATGACGATCACCTACGGGATATCGGCATGATTTGCGGGTTGCCGATTGATGGGGATCTTTGTTACCGATGATGGGTTTCCGATGTACATATAGGCGCGGTGAGTGTCGGGGAGTATTTAGGGGCCGCCCTGGCGACGCATATATAGATGGGAAGCGATGCAAGCTCCGGTGGATTACCGTGCGTTTCCACACACTTTGGTGACCTCCATGATGATCTTGCTCCGGAGATTGTGGATCGGTATGTACGGGCCTACATCTTGCTTGCCTTGGGTTCTACGATCATGCACGATCGTGCGAGCAACAAGGTTAAGCTATGTTATCTCCCTGCTGCTTAGGGATGTATCTAGGGTCGGCCCGATACAGGTTGGGGAGTCTTTGCGCTTGCTTTCTGTATCGAGAGTTATGTGGTGCGACAGGACCCTCGGACGAGACGGTGTGGAGGATTTCTCAATGTTCTACGGGTATTTTATTTCATTTTAATGTTCTTTATGTTTTTAAGTTTTATTTAAAATTTGCGGCATTATTTATAGTATTTGATATACATTTATTTGATATAGATTTGGGCTTGGGAGCGGTTGAAATGTGTGAGGCCGCGAATCCGTTCTCGAGTACGACGGCGGGACTACACCATCATGCCCCTCGGATGCTTTGGTATACATATATCATACTTTATTTTCTCGTCGTTAATGTTTTTATTTTTTTGAACAAAATCTTATAATTATTTTGTTTACGAAATTTCGAGTGGACTCGGGCGTCGGCGGATCTGAGAGAGGTTCTTGCACATAGCACTGCGAGGCTATCGGGATCAGTGGCCGGTATCTGAGGCTCACGTGGAGTGGCGGCCTTATGAGGGAGACACGCTCAGGTCTACTGCTCGGGGTGAGGAGATATGGTTGGCGAGGTCCCTCTCGCTATGCTTTGAGAGGGTCGAGTGGCATCTGCTTAGGATCGTGTTATGAGGCGGTTTGGCTTTGAGGCGGTTTATCCCCCACGGTGCGACACTAGCACAGGTTGCACCGTTCGGATCGGCGGGGAGACCTACGGTGAGATGGGGTGAGCACCGTCGCCCACTTGTTACACGATGGGCGGGCGCCGCGGACTACTTGGTGTCGGGGTGTTCGGCTTCCACGATATGACCTACACAGAGCCCATATATGGTATGGTATAGGGACATAACGTGTAGGTTTGTGCGACACCTCTCTCACATAGAGGTGGATGGATACCGATCGTCTTGCCCTGCTATAGAGTTTATGGTAAGTTTTTACATTTTCAAGTTTCTATTTCAAGTTTTTTTTTTAGCAAGACATCAATTATTAACTTATGTCTCTCGTACTTATATATATTTTTGATATGAAAACGGGTGCAGACCCTTCGGCGCTTGCATGTCGAGAATGAGGCGGAAGCGCATCCCGAGACAAGCTTCAATGCGGGAGAGAATTACACGGGTTCGCTGGGAGTTAGGGAGCTCCAGCGCCTTAAATCTTCTTTGCACCTCCCCACCGGTAGATCGCGTACGGGGGTACCTCGGCCGGCTCGGGTTAGACGTCGTCGGCAGGTAGGACCGCCACCAGAAATGGAGTTGCAAGATGAGCCGAGCGAGCCCGAGCCGAGCAAGAGCCTCGAGCGCGGACCCGGGCCGAGATGGATTATGAATGGGCGACACGAGACACGATCGCGATCGCGCTCACGGTTCGATCCTTTTCGAGTGGGAGTGGGTGGGGTGCGAGTGGGGGTGTCGGAGGGAGTGGGAGTGGGGTTGGCGGTGGTGGTGGTTGGGGGGTGCGAGTGGAGGGTGCGGAGAGTGGGAGTGGGGTGGCGGTGGTGGTGGTTGGGGGGTGGGAGTGGGGTGCGGGGAGGAGGTGGGAGTGGGGGTGGCGGTGGTGGTGGTTGGGGGGTGGGAGTGGGGGTGCGGGAGGGAGGGGAGTGGGGGTGGCTGGTGGGGTGGCGGTGGGGGTGGTGGGGGGTGGGAGTGTGGGTGGGTGGGGGGTGGGATGGGGAGTGGCCGGGCGAGACCCTTCCCCTCCACCATCAGCTATGGGCTTCGGCGCTTATGCGAGTGGGAGCGATCCCGAGGACTCCTATGTCACATGCGGTACCATGGTTTCTCCGATCCGGCTCGGATGACCCCAGAGCAACGGCTACGCGAACAGATGCTTAGAAGAGGGTCTCGGCTCCGTAATCCGACTCATCCCTACACTCCGTCTGCCTATGATAATAGGTAGAGAGTTCACTTTTTTTTATTATTATTACGTAATGAAACTTTGTTGTATTGGTTTAGTTTTTATTTGAATGTTTTTTATTTGTATTGAAACCTTGTACTATTAGTGTAGTTTTTATTTTAATATTTTTTATTTGTATTGAAACTTTGTAACTTTATACGGTTAGTTTAGCTTTTATTTTAATGTTTGCATTTTATTGTTATTTGGATGTTTTATATTTGTTATGTTTAATTTGATTGTTTACAACAGGTTTTATGGTTTGTAGTTTCAAGCAGATTTTTATTTGATTGTTTGGTTTTGGTTTTGGTTTTGGTTTTGGATGCACTTGGGATGGGCGGTCGCCTTCTTGATTATAACATTCGCCCAAGTAAATAGAGAGATTGCCAAGGGACGTAATAATTCTTTTGAAATCGCTAGACCGTGAAACTTAATACAATTTTTTGATTCGTCCCGCAATATTACACAGTAGCACATTTGTACTTTTTTTTTTCGAATTATGCCAAACATAAATTGAAACTTAAAACTTAAATGGAAAATGAACTTTTTTTTTATTACTCCCTAATATAATAAATATCATCAATTATAATTTATAAATATTCATTAAAATAACTAAAGTCATTTTTAGAAATTGGAAAATTACATTCAACTCAAATATAAATTACATTGGACTTTTCAAGTTTAATGAAAACAACATAAAATAAAACTGCAACTGAAACTGAATCCAATTCAAGCCAAACATAAATTACATGAAAAACATTATGCTACTCCCTAAGGTTCGGGCATCTACGACGATTGTGCCCTTCCTGATGGCATGATGAACACATACTCTTAGTTTATACGCTTGAAAGTCCATAGAATTACGAAAGCGTCTTGATCTAGGTCGTCCAGGACTTCGCGAACGTCGAAGTAGGGGATTAGGGAAGAAACTAGGCACCCAAACCATCCACGCCCCAATAGTCCTCATGCTCGATTGGTTCGAATGTCCCCTTCCATGTCTTGTAGTATTCCGACGGTGTAATATTCGAAACGAAATCTCGACCATCAACATTTTGTGCGAGAACAACAAGCAAGGAGATGGGAGCAAGGCATGCGATAGGCAACCCATTTACCACATGTGCAGAGTGCGCTCATTAAGTCGGACAATCTGTATATTTCCTCAGTGATCACCCACGACGTGCGGTTGTCACTTGATACACCCCCATTTCGTGATTGTTGAACCTCACGACGTGATGTGTTGCCGCTTTTACGGTGTTCTTCAAGTAGTGATAAGCGACTTTACGGCTGAATTGGTGTCGGGGATTGATGTTAGGGTTATCGGGATTACCTCTAAGGCATTGATTGCAAATCCATGCCTTACTTGAAAAGTACTCCACACAACGGTAGAAGGCGGTTTCAACAATTCTTTGTGATTGGCATCCCACGAGCTCCCTTCGTCACACCATTGAAAACCTCGGACATGTTGGTAGTCGCTGATGCCGTACACTGTAACCACCGTCGTGTGCCAATGTCCATTTTCTAGCATCCAAATGCTTTGAAACCATGCAATTGCCTCGGGCTTAATTCCACGAATACTCTCTAAGATAGATTTCAATTTTCTATCTTGAGTTGCTCTACCCGCTCTCGAACGGATACTTGACCCTTCCCTCTATGCTTTTCCAAGAAATTTGCTCGCAAATGTCTCAAGCAATATCGATGATGCACGTTTGGCCACCACGTATCTTCGGCTACGATCTTGAGAATGCCCCGATGACGGTCGAATATCAAGCATACTTCACGACTCACGATAATATGCTTGCAAACCAGGTATAAGAACCAACGCCAGTTCGGCCGATCCTCCTTTTCAACAACGGCAAAGGCAAGCGGAAGTATCTTTGTCTTGGGCGTCAACACCCATGTGCAATCAGTATTACCCCTTTATATCTACCATGCATAAATGTTCCATCAACGAAATGAGCGGCCGACAATGAGAGAAAGCTTCAATGCAAGGCCCAAATGCCCAGAATACTGTCGAAACACGGAGGCCTCACCGACCGGAGGAGGAGGTGTAGAGTACTCCACAATTGTCCTCGGATTGTATTTTTGAATGGCTGCTAAGACGCGGGGTAACCTCTTATAAGATTCCTCCCAATCTCCAAAAACCTCTGCAATACCCATACGCTTTCCACACCATGCCTTCTTGTAAGTAATTACCTTGTTGAACCTACTAGAGATGTGTGCAATAATGACTCCAACCTTGACATCTGAATCGGCCTTAATAACACCAGCGACTTCCCGACAGATAAACTTGGCATCTAGATTGGGGTGATCTTGACTTGCTCCGAGAATATAAGCGGCGGTGAGGAGCCTTATACTTGGTCACTTCCCAATAGCCAAACTTCTTCCTACTCACACGAACATAAAAATGACATGGATAATTTTTGAGCAGACACTCAATTACCCATGTGTTCGGTGTGCTCTTTCTTACCACTGAACTGCGATTGTTTTTAATATGGAACCTTTTTATATCAAATTGTGCCTCGTTCTTGCCAGAAAGCGTATCCCTTTAGCAATCGCCTTTGTTGTTCCGGATCCCAAAGCTGGAAAACTATGCGCATGATCGTAATCAATCAACCCTTGTTCTTGTCGAGCAGATGTACCAATATCACTGTAAAAGGGATAACTCGCTCTCTCATAGCTTCGATTTTGCGGCACTTCATAGTGAACAAGAGGTCCTTCCACATCATCATCAATCGGCCCATCATCACCGGCTCCCAATCGACATCGAATCACTACTACCCTCCTCATATTCATCATCGTCATCCTCTAGCATTGCATCTACATCGGTGTGCACTTCCTCTTCTTCATAGTCATCATCATAATCATCATTAACATGATCATTATGCCCAAATGCCCGATCATCATCATTAGCATGATCATTATGCCCAAACGGCCCATCATCATAATTTGGTGTTTGAGTTGATACAAGAGTTTGGGAACTTGGACCAACCCCATCATCACGGTTACCGGTTGGAGAAAACACCAAAGTACTCTGTGTCTTTGTGTTTCAAACTACGGATTGGATCGATTTTCAATTAATTTTACAACCACATACAGTGCAAATTTCCAATCCCCCAAATTTAGCAAGCGATCGAACATTACATCCATACACGCATCATCTTCAATATGGAAAGGAAAGTACTCACCAATCCCGCTATCAAAAGAATGAGGGCATGCAGCAAATGACTTTCAAATCAAATTGAGACCGATCTAAGTTCGCCTTTTTCTATAGCTCATCAATCAAATCATTGTATTTCCATTGGCACTTACCCCTTATTGCGCATTTTGGCCCCTTTTTGAAATGAGGACCATCAAACGGTTGTTCATCATCACCTCCCCAATAACACATAAAAATGATTGGACCCCGTTCATCTTTAACCCTACATTACGAAATCAAAGTGTTAAAACCTACATAACAAAACTCTTACATTTATTATATCTACAACATAATAAAACACGGTTAAATCATTAAATTTTATATCTAAACATAAGTCAAAATAATAATTAAGATGATGTTAAAACCTACATAACAAAACTCTTACATTTATTATATCTACAATATAATAAAACACAGTTAAATCATTAAATTTTATATCTAAACATAAGTCAAAATAATAATTAAGATGATGTTAAAACCTACATAACAAAACTCTTACATTTATTATATCTACAACATAATAAAACACGGCTTAAATCATTAAATTTTATATCTAAACATAAGTCAAAATAATAATTAAGATGATGTTAAAACCTACATAACAAAACTCTTACATTTATTATATCTACAATATAATAAAACACAGTTAAATCATTAAATTTTATATCTAAACATAAGTCAAAATAATAATTAAGATGATGTTAAAACCTACATAACAAAACTCTTACATTTATTATATCTACAATGTAATAAAACACAGTTAAATCATTAACTTACCTTGATTCTTGTTGATCTTCAACGACATTCGGATGAAATAAAATAATGTGAAGAAATTTTATTTTGAATTCAGCTGTATTAGAAAATGGTGATTGAGAGAATTGATTGAGAGAAAGAGAGAAAGCAAAAGTTGAGAGAAGAAGAGACAGTTGAGAGAAAAAGAGAAAGCTGAGTTCTGTTCTTTATAGAATCTCTCCTGCACATAGCAGGAATTAAATGACATTTGAAAGTCACGGGTGTGTTCAAAACTGGCTGGAAAGTGTTTTGGTTTATTATAACTCGCTACCGTGTAGCGAGTTTCAATAAAGCTGACTTAAACTCGCTACACCGTGTAGCGATTTCAGCTTTATTGAAACTCGCTACACGATGTAGCGATTACTACTCAGTTTGTCCCCCTAAAGATTCGTTTCAAAAACTGTTAAATTCTTTTTTTTTTTTTTCGCTCGCGAAGCTGTTTTGAGCAATAATTATAGGTTAATGTAGATATCATAATAAATATCTAAAAATTGTCACTTGAAGTACATATAATGGTGTAACATTAACAACTTTTAAATTTGAATTTGGACAATTAAATCAGCTTCAAATTATTGCTCAAAATAGGCTCGTAGTAACATCAAAAAAAAAATTTCGTTAAGTTTGTTTTGAGCAATAATTATAGGTTAATGTAGATATCATAATAAATATCTAAAAATTGTCACTTGAAGTACATATAATGGTGTAATATTAACAACTTTTAAATTTGAATTTGGACAATTAAATCAGCTTCAAATTATTGCTCAAAATAGGCTCGTAGTAACATCAAAAAAAAAATTTTCGTTCGCGAAGCTGTTTTGAGCAATAATTATAGGTTAATGTAGATATCATAATAAATATCTAAAAATTGTTACTTGAAGTACATATAATGGTGTAACATTAACAACTTTTAAATTTTAATTTGGACAATTAAATCAGCTTCAAATTGTTGCTCAAAAAAGCTTCGTACTTACAAAAAAAAAAATTAAATGTGTTAAAAAAATAATGACATGTGGCTGAATTTTTTTTTTAAATAATTTTTTTTCATGTTTTAAAACAAATGATGACATGTTGTTCAATAAAGTTTTTGTTTCAATTTTTTTTTTTTGCAACAAAACAAAACACAAACTGCACAAAATAATTTAAAAAAATCTAAAATAACATCACAAAAAACAAAAATATTTTTAAGTTAGTGGCCACATCCCGGCCACATAGGAAATCTTACATAAAATCACAAAAAATAAATATTTTTAAGTTAGTGGCCACATCCCGGCCACATAGGAAATCTTACATAAAATCACAAAAAATAAATATTGTCAAGTTAGTGGCCACATCCCGGCCACATAGGAAATCTTACATAAAATCACAAAAAATAAATATTGTCAAGTTAGTGGCCACATCCCGGCCACATAGAAAAATATTACATAAATTCATAACATATTAAATGCGACAGAAATTCAAATATTACATGTCCAATAACACAAATTAACAATCCTTGGGAAACACCTTAGAAACATTAGAAGGAACAATGTTAAGTAGTGTTTTTGAGCGTGAGATGGCCCAAACAACAGCCTAATAGATCAACAAAACAAAACATTTAGAACAAAATGTTAAGGATATATTTAGGGAGTGTAATGTTAAGGAAAATATTTCATACCTTAGTAAGTATCAGAACAGCACCTTCACCTATGTCACTTCCAAATTCAGTGTGCTTCAACACTTTGTCACCTAAGTAAGCTTCAATTGTGTCTGTCGGATCCTTCAAAATCACGTGAACATTGCCATTCTCAGTTCGTGTGAACTTCTTGACCACAACCACAACCTAAGACAACAAAAATATAATGATCAATTATTTATAAATTTCAACCTTAACTATAATTAAAATAAAATAATATACCTGTTCCACCCGCTCATATTTTTTAAGGTTCTCCTTGATCATTCTCAAGGGATAATAAGTACCCTCTGCAGTTAGATACTCCATAGCAGCAAGCCAAGCTTTGCCCTGAAAATAATCATCTTCTTCCGGCTCGGCAAGTTTTTTACGTATGGCCTCTTGGGTCGACTGAGCGGGAGGTCCCTGAGATACATGAGCTTTTCCGGTCCGATGCCGACGCATGGCTATCTGTACTTCACCAGCGGGACCAGGTATGATATGACGGGGTGGAGATTCTCTCTCTCGTTCGATTTGAGGCGGAGTCGGATCAAACTGATTTAAAAGTTGGGAGAGACTAGCGGGGTTACCAGGAAGTGGTTCTCGTCCAAGATACCAGCGGGGTTGATTTGGATCCATTTTGATATGTATAAATTTTGGATTGAGAAAGATAAGGGATGGACTAAGAAAGAAAGAAAAGGGAGAAATGGACTGAGGAGGAAGGAAGAGAATGGTTTGTAGGGAGAAGGGTTTGTAGGGAGAAGGGAGAAGGGTTTGTTTGGTTGGGACTGACGGGGGGTTTTGTAGGGGTTTGAAACTTTAATTAGACTCGCTACACGGTGTAGCGAGTTTGACTTCTGGTCAAAACTCGCTACACGGTGTAGCGAATTTAGAGTAATTAACCACCGTAATTAATTTTCCAACCGCCCTCAATTAATTATCCAAGACTCGCTACACGGTGTAGCGAGTTTTGACCAACCCTAGTCAAACTCGCTACACGGTGTAGCGAGTTTCAAAAAAGAGGACATTCCGGGCAATACTTTGAACAGTGAGTCATTTTGGGAAATAAAAAAGTAAAACGGGATTATTTGAGAAAAAATTCGTAAACCTCGCTTCTGAAACTCTATCGTGTAAATAACTGAGAAAGAGGAAAAATAAAGAAATTAATAGCGTAAGCGTAGATTCATTTAAATGAACGTATGGAAAAAGTAGTTTTGAAGTAAATTGTTTATGCTAATTGGAAATAATAACATAAAACAAACCTGCTTTAACCTCGCCAAAAATTTTATTCTTCCTGGTGTCTTTTATCATTCCATCAAGCTTGGCTTTAAAAATTCGGCATAACACGTCTGGGCGATCCTCAGCCTTCAAACCACCATTCTCAAGAAATCTATTAATTTCAGGCCATTTAGGATTACACGTTAATGTCAAGAATAAATCAGGATATCCAATCCATCTACAAATAGCCATTGCATCTTGATAATTTTGAACCATATATCTAGCGCCACCGGTGAAAGAGGAGGGTAAAATAACTCTTTTCCCTAGTTTCGTTGCATCACAGTCACCTTTCAAAACTACTTCTTGTAAACCCCTATACATTTCCGATCGCAATTGTTTCTGATGTAACCTAATATAAGTCAAACGTGAGCACTCAATCATCGTGTACGCATCCACAATATATTGCTGAAACAATCTCTTAGAGAATAATATTATCGTGGAGTCACCATCCCTTTGATGCAACCGGTAAGCAAAGTATTCTCGAATGCTAACCCTTTTCCTTCCCCCCGTGCCACCTCGAGAATTATGAAAGGAAATATCTTCTCTATATCCATCTTCACCATATGGGAACAATAAAGGATATTGCAAACTCAAATACGAAGGATTAAGCTGATTTATTCGTTCAAGCTTACCAGAGCGGCACTGAATGATAATATCCCTTTCAGCGGGTGAACTGTCTAAATCGCCAACAATTAAAGCAGCAAGTTCTGAAGCGGAAGGTAAATTATAAACCCTAGCGTCTCCAGAACGCCTACCTATCAACTTCAATTTAACTTCTTTGACTTCTTCTTCACCAAACAATTTCTCTTTTGCCATACGAAATGATTGAACCAATACATTGTTTTCATCCAACATTGATTTCAAATCTTCAACAATATCATCACGTAAATCACTAATAGAGCCTTCACACCTATTAAAAAAACCGATATGAAATTACAACCGCGTAGCATTAAGGAACGATAGTAAAGGTAGTAAAGAAGAAGGAAGAAATTTGTTAGAAATAAATATTACCTTACAGAAGCTTTACGATTAGCAACTTCATTATCTGTGTCATATATATATAGTTGCGCAAATTTCGGTTGTTCACCAGATATCGGCAACAAACTACCAATTAAATGGTAATTCTGTCCATGTAGCTTGAATACAGGAGGAGAACGACCTTGATTAACACTCCGATCAATCTTGCCACCAATTGATGTGAAACAAAACATGTTATTATAAAAACGAATATTTTGTCTATAGTGGTTGCTTCTTTCAGATTGACCAAACAACAATTTATCCAACTGAGCAGGAGGCTTCTTCATTGAAGGAAGACGGATTTTCCCTTGGTTGCAACATAAGCCATATTTAGGTGTTCGAACTTTATAAGAGCGAGACAATCTCTCCTCGTACCAAAAGTGCGCTCCACAAAATGAACAATTATAAGTTGGGTCTCCAATGTCCAGTAGCCTAGCAAGAAATATAAAACGAAGATGTAATATAACTGGATGACGCAGGTAGAAGAGGACTATAATAAGAAGACACAAATGTAGATAAAGTTTAAAAGAAAAAGAACAAGAGAAAAAACAAAATTACAATAATCAATAAACATAGACGTACGTAGTGAAGAAGATGAGTGAACAGTAGCTGTTGCAGGGACAACCTTAGCACGCTTAGTCGGCCAAACAGACCTATCTTCATTGCAACTTGAAATAGGTAATTTCGGTTTTGATGATGAAGCAACTGACTTTTTGTTTAAAACATGTGTGCTTGTAGAACTTAACCTAGAGTGAGCCACTATAAGAACCAAAAATAAGTTGCACTCAGATAGAATAATTATTTTCAAAAATAAAAAGAAATTAAAACATAGGGAAAAAAATAAATACATTAGAACGTAAAGAAAAGTGAGATTGGAAATTACAATTTGAAATCTCAGACAAAGGAAGACATTGTAAAGATGACGGCAAAGACGGTCGAGTTATGTTATCACCTGGAAATCATGTTAACTAAGATTAAAGCGAAGATGAATACAAATGTGAAAAGTTGAGGCATAAAATAATAAGTAACTAACAACAAAACAAATCACTATGCTCTTTATATTTCTTCAATTTTAACAAAAGGATATGCTATAGTAAAACATGCATGAAATCAAAAAATAAGTAGTCTTGATGATGAAAAGAATGTTTGGATCAGTCCAAATCTAAGAGAAGGTTGTATCCTAGCGATTGAGTAGCCTGAAGAAGATAACCAAACATGTAAATTTAGCCGGGGCTTTACCGGCGAAGACCCTCCGACGTGAGAGTAAATATTTGTATTTAGATAGATAAATGAAATGACAAAAGTTCGTAATCGTTTACAATAATACGAAGTAAAAAAAATGAAATAAGCAGAAACAATAAACATTTAACAATTTATTGTTTATTTAGATTCCGAGACGAAGGATAACACAATGAGGGAAGAGCTTAAATATACGTATGGATCACATCAGAAATCACATATTAATCGGATAAGCTCATATTCACCGGATATGTCCAAGAGAAGTAAAATGTGTACAGCCAAAACCTTCAAACCTTCCCCACACTGATGGTCTGTTAGTCCCTTTCCTTCAAACCTTCCCCACACTGATGGTCTGTTACATTTTCTGTTAGTCCCTTTCCTTCAAACCTTCCCCACACTGATGGTCTGTTACATTTTCTGGGAATATGTTCATCAATTGTATCAAAGATTATCAAAGTGGTGTTACCATATAATGTTTGTTTGACAATTAACTATTGCTAACTTGTAATGATATGTTAACATGACAGCTTACACATCTTCAATTGAACAATGAGACAATATGTTTATGTGAACGTACTAATTGTCTCAGTCTCACTATAAATTGCAAATATTGAATGCAGGGCCCTATAAAGTTCAATTCCCAGAGAAAACCACAGCATAGTAACAACTGAAAAGCATCGGTACGTAGAATCTTTAACCGTTATTTAGAATATTCAAAACTGAAATCCTACTTACATCTCCCAAATATATCTTTTTCCTAAAACAAATTTCAAGTAAACTATTTGTACCTGACATATGTAAATCTTTTTCCTAAAACAAATTTCAAGTAAAATATCCTGATGTAGGCACGGACTAATTGTAGATTAAATTTGTTGAATAGAATTACAATTTTGTAGAAGCTTACAAAGCTTATGTTGAAGCTTTACGTGAAGGTGCAGAAGAAGTTGCTATTGCGAAAAAGAATGAAGGGAAAGTTACATGTACTGGTTGCACTACCAAAGGGGATCAAGCAAGGGGAGCTCATATCCACGTCTCTGATCAACCTCAATCTCCTGTGAGTTACATTTTCATGCTGTGGACTTTGATTAATAATCTGCAGATGCTTTATTATTGAATTTGTTTTGATTTTAGACAATTTTGCTAAAGAAGGGGTTACAAATCTTTTTGTAGGATGATCAAGACAGAAGAATTAAGAAATTGTCGCGTCAGAGTATACTTGCTGAAAGGAAATCTGAAGTTTATAGGTCAAGTTTGGAGTCTGTATGGAAAGATATTGAGCAGCAGAGACAACAGATTACTGCTGAAGTTCATGAGGTAAATTGCGAATTAAGGATCATAGACAGAGCAGCGACAGAGAAGGAGAATACTACAATTCAATTTAAGCAAAAACAAACATGAGGTACACCCTACTCTTTTTCTAATTGCATAAATGATATGCTCTAACACATAGTATATCATATATAGCAGGAAGCACTTAATGGATGAAATACAATTGTAATTTACATAGAATAAAAACCGCTGACATACCTATCTCAGTTGAACTTTCCAAATTTGTTTTCTTCCCAAGAATAACAAAGGATTTTAACATCTTCATCTTCCTAATTATTCAGAATAGGATAGGCAGAAATTGACCTAGAGAAGGATAATTTGAAGGAGGTAGAACACTTAAGGGGGATGAATGTGGATACCCTCAGGCTAATTTCAAAATTCCCCCCCCCCCCCTTTGTATAAGAAAGTTTGAAATTTTAAAAAAGTGACATTTCACCTTGGTAAAAGGGGAGGAAACCCATTCCCATATATTTGTTGACCACTATTTCAAAAAGCACTTTCTACGTCACATTTTGACATATTCTTAAAAAATGAATTGCAAAGTGAAATTTACTTACTTATCTTTAAAGTACTATGTTGTACTATATTTCAAATATGCTGAGTCCTTACTAATTTTAAAGTAGGTTAATATAAAAAATAATTCAATAAAACCTTCAGTTCCTTCAGAATTCAGAATTTGAATAAGATTACTCGTTAATAGGAAAAAAAAAATGTAGACATCTCACACTAAAATGTAGAATTGGAAAATAAAAATAAGATTTATTGATTGCTTAATTGTGAACTCGGTATACTTGAACTAAAGAAATCGACAAAATTATCACAGTTGAAATTTTAATTAACAACCTTTTTTAATCATTTTGTTCCGATTACAGAATATTTTGTTCATATTAACCGATTTAGGTTTACCTGTTATACCCGTTGTAATCGTTCTTAAATTTTTATTTTTTTTTCAAATTAAGTTTTTAAAATAAATTTATAACAAAACATTTTTATGAAAAAATCCAAGTCCACGGTCAAGGCCGGCCAATGGTGCTTGATCGGTTGAAGGAATATGCTCTCGGTCAATGGTAGTTGATCGGTCAATGCGCTTGATTGGTCACAGGAAGACCGTTGTTATTTGTTAATAACTTTCTTCGCTTGATCGGTCAATGGTGTTTGATACCATTCCTTTGTAGATTCCTTGTAAACATAAACATTCTCCACACTTGAGTCCATGGAAATAGTTACAACATCATGAATAAACATAAACATCCTCCACACTGATCATTAATATCAGCAACAAAAATTTGCAATAATTAGTTAGGGACATTTTTAGACGAAAGGAATAAACTAACACACTTCATTGAGAAATAATATTTACAAACTTCTCCAATACTATATGGAGATTACAAACCAAAAGACTCCAGTAATTAAAGGAGCAGGATCGTAGGCTATTAAACAACTTAGCCGACACTAACTGATCATAGAGTAGAGTACTTAGAGGCCAGTATATACAACAAAAGAAGTTACATAGACTTTAGGCCGACTAATATTTACCAACAATAGCACAAAAAGCGCAACAGCTGACCGTACAAAAGCATACCCTTTTCAGCATAAACCAAACTAAGCACCTTCGGTTTTACCTTCCTTAGCTACCTTCTCTTCTTCATTTCCAGAAAATGCACCCATTAAGTTACGTTTCACACCAACAAAAACTTCAGTAGCTATTGATTTAACATTGACACGCTTGATAGGAGCCATAACATTATCTGCATCAGACCTATCTTCATTGTCCACAGTAGATACATTGTTAACGTTAGAGAACTAACTAATAAGCTGCACATCACATGTCATCTTCATAACTGGAAAGGGTCCTAGGTTGACACCAGTTGAAAAGTCCTTCAAATTAACTTTGAATAAAGCTTTCAAACCAACTATCCTTGAAATAGCATATGGAACACCCTGTGATTAAAAAAAAAAGTGATGGACATCAGCTACATGTGAATGACATATATTTGGACCAGAAGAAGTTTTTACAGTAAAGAAATGTATACCTGCCCAGCAGAGGTAGCCTGCAATTCTGAAGCTGATTTCCCTATAAGGTGAACACACTCTTTGTCCCACAAAATAAGAGAAGCAATACCCCAGTTGTCTGCAACACGCACCATTACCCTGTACCTTAGGGTTCCCACTGAATCAGCTAAATCGCAGTGAACGCAGTAAAAAGTTGAACCAGCTGTTGCCATCTTTTAAAAACATTTTTTGCATGACACGTAGAACCAACCTAACATGGGTTCTACAGCAACAACTTGACAATAAACCCAGAATTGGTCAATCTGGAAATAGAAACAAAGAGGATAGATCAGTATATTTTTTTGTCATTACTCAAACTATTTCAATTCAAATGTTTAAGTTATTTACCTCATGAACCCTAATCAATCTGTCCAATGTAAGAATCTTGTCCCTAGATGATTCAAGGTCAGCCCTAATGTTCATGCTAGATAGCATGATCAAATTTGTCACTGGAATGTCAACATGACCTTCATGCTCCAGACTTGAAAAAAGAATGAAGTCAGTACAAATCAATATTTATATTTATAATTTTCTGTAAAATAAGTTTAATGAAATAGTATTATCATACTGACCCTCTATGAAATTCCTCAATTTCAGGGACATTGGCAGTGAAAATAATGTTGGACACATTGAAAGTGTTTGACAAACGGACTTCACCACAGAATCTTTTAACACGACACATTTGCATAATCACAACAATTGGTCCGTGATGATTTTCAACATGATTGGCAAGTTTATCAGCAAAGTGGCCCCAGATAGTGCATGGTATAACATTTCCCCTACACAATTATAAGACAATGAAATCTATTTGATCAAGCAATAAAAAAGGAAATATATAAAAATTAGGAAACTTACTCCAAGTTTTGAAGAGTTATATCAAGCATTGTTGTCTCCCTTCCTTGCACCTCCCGAGTCTGCCTAGCACTCCCGCTTGAAAGCCTTCCTATCACATCTAAAATTTTATAAATTTTTAGTTAGAATAATAAATTCGTGAATAACATGTAGAACGTTCGTAGCATGCTCTGATCAAAGTTCTTACCAACTAAAAGGGTATCGTCGATGTTTTCCCACATGTCAAAGTTGTCGTACAGTTTGAAATCAAAGACATTTCGAGGGAAATCAGCATCAAATAATTCGACCACATTTGTTTTTGGAGTGAATATCATCTTGTATTCGCCAGATGAAGTCTTAAGCTGCATGTTGTTATTTGCCAAGACAATTCTTTATAGCGAAAAGATGTTCCTCCCTCAGGATGTTTTGAAAGCGGGGAATGAGAATTCTCTTTATGGATGCATGGATGCGAACACCCTGGAAGTTATAATTAATAGTGAGTGAATGACTTCCAAACACAGTAAAACAAAGAAATGAGAAATTATTCCAAGAAAAATTTTAGCCCTGGCTTTTCATTAATATTGAACCGGCTATATTTTAATGCTCTGAATAATTGTCCTTTCCCCGTACGGATTTGAGTACGAAAGGCCCACTCCAAACCGCGAATAGTCCCACGCGGGCTACGCGGCTTAATCCCGATCACTCCCTAAGGCCAATAATAGAACGCACAAAGGAATAGGCGCCAATAATAGAACGCACATCACCCGCTCTTGGCTTTTCTACCTCTTCCAAACAGCTGTGATATAGGGTCCTGATCGAGCCTAACCGAAGGGCAAGAGCAAAGAAAAGGCTACCGTCCTAAAAAAAAGACTTTGTCGTTCCTCAAATAGGGGGCTAGGGTTCGTCAGGGTAGAGAAGAAAAACGGCGCACGGACCGTACTCGAGCTTCGGATCAATGTCCCCAGAAGCAAGGAGTACGCCCGCGTGTACCAACGAGAACACCGAAAAAACCTAATTCAGCTCCACGTAAGATAGCCAAAGTACGATTGACCAATCGACATGATATATTTGCTCACATTCCAGGCGAAGGTCATAATTCGCAGGAACATATACCGGAGAAGTGAGACCGGGGCATTTTTAACCGTAAGGGCCGTCTAAAATGGAAAATTCTTATCTCGTATACCGACGCCTTGAGACTTTCCCACCTTTTGTTTCCAGTCTTATCTTTTTTGCAAAGAAAGGCGCTCTTAGTTCAGTTTGGTAGAACGTGGGTCTCCAAAACCCGATGTCGTAGGTTCAACTCCTACAGAGCGCGGTTCCATTCTTCTTAGCTTCAAATAGTTTCACTAATTTGAACAGGAATCTGAATTTGACCTCCCGGATATTAAAGAAAGGAGGAGGTCAATCAAAAAACGTGATGTTAATTAATTAAAGGTCCAGATGAAAGTAAAAGGGGGTTCTTACTTCAGAATCATGGAAAACACACTCAAAACTATACACATTGTTTGGATCATCTCGTACGTGTAGACTATAGGACCGGATCAACCTGACCTTTACAGCCTGATTGACATTGGAATGATCAAGTTGACTGAGCAATTTAAACAGTGGAGGCATTTTCACTCTTAAACACAGGGCTTAACTCAAGACTGAAATTATAAGAAAGGATAGGAAAGGATAGGAAAGGATAGGTATATATATGGACAGTGAGAAGGTGCCTTCGAAGTTGAATTTGAATTCAAATTTGAATGTGAATTCAAATTTTTGCTATAATGACCAGAAGTACTGAAGAAATGAAAGCAATATCTTATCAAAAATGGAAGGTTCAATTACATATTGTCATGAAGGGGACACCTGTCATTTTTCTTAGCTACTATGAAGCCATGTGTTAAAATTACCTGTGAATCACAATAACATTACACGTCCCATAACCATTTGTGTAGATTTGGGTCAAGGGCTACCTAGTTAATTAGTGTTTTTTGCATATTGGGATTTATATTTGGTGATGACACTATTTACTCCCTCCGTCCCACGTAAATGCAGACTTATTTCCATGTTGGTCCGTCCCACGTAAATGTGGACTGCCCAAAATGGAAACAAATATTCACTATTTCACCCACTGATTCTCTCTCCTACAAAAATATGTACTCAATTTAAATTATAAAAGAATAATACTTCTATAAAATAGTATAAGTTTAATTTAAAAAATATATATTACTTGTAACACAAAATGAATAACCGAAAAAAATACGACATTTTTTATCCAAAAAAATGGACATTACTTTATTCATCCCAATGAATATGAAAAAAAAAAATATTGCTTCATTATAAACATTAATTTTAGAGGCGAAAGAAATAATATTAATTTTTAAAAAGTGGATATAAAATAAAAATCTTGGGAAAAACCAGCCAATCCGAGATCGGCATGTGTCAAAAAAAAAAAATCCGGACGCCTGCACGAGCCTTTGTCGGCGGGTGTAAGGCACGCGCCAGTTTCTAGCCCACTTAGCGCCTGCCACGTCGAATGTGTCCTGCTTCTATCCGTCTTAAAAGATTGTGCATTTATAAAGACGAATATCGGGGAAAATGACCGTAATTTTTAAAATTGTGATTGAAGTGCATCTGAATATTCTAAGAAATATATATACTTCACACTTCATTAATTTTTCAATAAAAAGATATTGACAAATTAAATAGGAAAATTAACAAAGTATTATTAAGAACTTTATATTTTAAGGCCTGAATTTTTTTCCTGTGTCCAAATCAAAGAAAAGCAGTCTATATGTAAAGGAAAAAAAATAATGATTTTAGTTGTAAAAAATATTATAAATTAATAATCTTATTAAAGAAAGAGGTTTTTTTATGTGTCCAAATACCCCACAACTTTGGTGTAATTAAGAAAATAATATTAAAGAAAGAGGTTTTTTTATGTGTCCAAATCAAATGAAAATATTCTCTATGAGTAGAGAAAAAAATTATTATGAAATTTGATGTAAAAATTTTTTTAAACAAATTATTTTATTATTAAATAATTGAGGTAAAAAGAACGGGAAAAAAAAATTCGGGAAAAATATCAGCCAATAATAGAAAGACACGTGGAATTTCAATTGTTATCAGATATTTGGTGTTGATACTATTTACTCCCTCCGTCCCACGTAAATGCAGACTTATTTCCATGTTGGTCCGTCCCACGTAAATGTGGACTGCCCAAAATGGAAACAAATATTCACTATTTCACCCACTGATTCTCTCTCCTACAAAAATATGTACTCAATTTAAATTATAAAAGAATAATACTTCTATAAAATAGTATAAGTTTAATTTAAAAAATATATATTACTTTTAACACAAAATGAATAACCGGAAAAAAAACGACATTTTTTATCCAAAAAAATGGAAATTACTTTATTCATCCCAATGAATATGAAAAAAAAATAATATTGCTTCATTACAAACATTAATTTTAGAGGCGAAAGAAATAGTAATAATTTTTAAAAAGTGGATATAAAATAAAAATCTTGGGAAAAACCAGCCAATCCGAGATCGGCATGTGAAAATAAAAATAAAAATAAGAAAACTACGGACGCCTGCACGAGCCTTTGTCGGCGGGTATAAGGCACGCGCCAGTTTCTAGCCCACTTAGCACCTGCCACGTCGAATGTGCCCGACTTCTATCCGTCTCAAAAGATTGTGCATTTATAAAGACGAATAACGGGGAAAATGACCGTAATTTTTAAAATTGTGATTGAAGTGCATGTCGCCCTTAAGAAATATATATACTTCACACTTCATTAATTTTTCAATAAAAAGATATTGACAAATTAAATAGGAAAATTAACAAAGTATTATTAAGAACTTTATATTTTAAGAAGAGAATTTTTTTCCTGTGTCCAAATCAAAGAAAAGTAGTCTATATGTAAAGGAAAAAAATTAATGATTTTAGTTGTAAAAAATATTATAAATTAATAATCTTATTAAAGAAAGAGGTTTTTTTATGTGTCCAAATACCCCACAACTTTGGTGTAATTAAGAAAATTATGAAAACATTACTATATTAGTACAAATATTGAAAGGAAAAAAAATAAGAGGAAAAAATTATGAAATTAAAAATAAACATGTCATATATATTTACATTAACTCTTCATGAACATAATTACGATATTTATTTTCATAAACATTACTATATTAGTACAATTGCTATCTATATTCCTTAAAATATTGACATGCACTGAAATAAAAAATTTAAAAATGATGGCCATCTTTCACGATATTCGTCTTTATAAATACACAATTTTTTGAGAAGGACAGAAAAATCGAAAAATTTATTCATACACTATTGACTATGCTTCAATTTTTTTTTTTTAAATAAAGTAAATAAATTATTTGATTTATCGAACTAAAATATAGTCAATAACCATATTACCCCTTCCAACTCATTATCCTATACCCCAATTAGTATTATTATTATCATTTATAATTAAAAAAAAAAACTTCATGCTTTATTATTTTTAACTAAAAAGAGATTGAAAATTAAAAAAAGAAAGTGAACAAAGTATAATTAAGAAATTTATATTTTAAAAAAATGGTTTTTTTTCTATGTCCACATTAAATGAAAATATTCTCAATTTAGAGAGAATTCTTATTTTATGAATTTTGGTGAAAAAAAAATAAAAAAAAACTAATATATCTATATATAGATAGATAGAGATAGAAATTTGGAAGCCCAACATGAAATGTAAAAGAAAACATTAGTATATTAGTATAAATATTGAAAGAAAAAAAATAAAAGGAAAAAAGTATAAAATTAGAAATAAACATGTCATATATATTTACATTAACTCTTCATGAACATAATTATGATATTTATTTTCAATGTAACTAATTTAATTTTGAGAAGAGAAATCAAAATCCTAAAAATACTAACAATTGTGTCAAATGAAAAAAAAAATCTCCAAACCCTCCACTCTCTAATCAAACCCAACCCACTTCTTCGTCTCTCTCTTTTAAAATACTACTTTATGCTATCAATATTTCTTAAAATATTGACATGCACTTAAATCAAAATTTAAAAAATGATGGCCATCTTTCATGATATTCGTCTTTATAAATACACAATTTTTTGAGAAGGACAGAAAAATCAAAAAATTTATTCATACACTATTGATTATGTTTCAAATATTTTTTTTTAAATAAAGTAAATAAATTATTTGATTTATCGAACTAAAATATAGTCAATAACCATATTACCCTTTCCAACTCATTATCCTATACCCCAATTAGTATTATTATTATTATCATTTATAATTAAAAAAAAACTTCATGCTTTATTAATCTAAAAATACTAACAATTGTTTTTTTTTAATTTTATATTCTTTATTTTTATGATTAGTAAAATTATTATTATTATTATTATCATTTATAATAAAAAAAATTCTTCACACTTAATTATTTTTCACTAAAAATATATTGAAAACTAAAAATGATAATTAAGAAATTTATATTTAAAAAAGAGGTTTTTTTTTTCTATGTCTAAATGAAATAAAAATAGTCTTTATTTATAGAGGAAAAAAAATTATGAATTTTGGTGTAATTTTTTTTTTTTTTAAAAAAGTATATTTTTATTAAATAATTTAGGTAAAAAAAACGGGATTAAAAAGAAAAATCTGGAAAAATAGCAGCCAATCATGGAAAGCCACGTGGATTTTCAATTGTTATAATATATTTTCAATTATGCCATGGACAGAAATGTCGAAATTACCCTTCCTCATACGGGCGACACCTGTCCGAAAAAAAAAAAAAAGAATAACTTCCTCCGTCCACGCGCCAATCCCTCCGCGTGAATGGCACGCGCGACCTGACGGCTACATATTGCCTGACACGTGGTTTTTCATGCTTGTTATCTTCATTTTTGCCACCGTGTGAATTTACTTTTTTACCCTTGGTTTTTTGGGGGAAAACATTGACAATCCTCCTTTTATATATAGATAGATTTTATTCCATTAAAAAAAAAAAAACTCTAAATAAAGAGTTGAGATCACGGCTGCCACTTTTGTTTATTGTGTGTAAAACACATGAAGCAATAGTTGTGAGCGATAAGGGCCGACTTCAGCATGACGGCATCATTTATACATAATCATTGGATCACCTATGTTACACAATGTGGTACATAAAATAAAAATGGTAAAAGTGATTTCAACACCTAGCGAAAAAAAGTGTAAAAAAAGTGTAAACTCAATACTGTCAGTATTAGCGAGTTTCACCAAAATTAGTCATTCTTACAAAAACTTTTCAAGAGTTGTTATTTAGAAAAAGAATTTTTAAAAAAAGAATTAAATGAGAAAATAATTGTAATATTGCTACCAAGCAAAAAAAAAAAAAAAAAAAAACTACATAAAAAATTTGCAAAATGTGTTATAAGTGATTATCTATCATATTTGGCTTAAAAAAAGCAGCATCAATTTGATAAGATAATATAACTGTGAATCAATTTTTAAGTGTTTGTACCTTGTTAAAAATATTTTATAAGTATAATATTTATATGAATGAATTTACTTTTATAAAAATCAAAAAAATTACAGTGAAACTACTTTTCAGACAAAATAAATATTTATTTACTAGTATTACTCCAATTTGAAATTTTATTTTTTATATTTAATTAAAAAAATTGAGATGAAAAGAGTGGTAAATTTATATATTTTACAACCTCTATCATTAATAATAATGGTCAAAAGATATTAAACTTCTCTAGTGATTCATTGTTAGTATATCACTCACACACTTTTAATTTATGCTTATAAAAAGAGGTCTAAAAAGGGCAATATATTATGTAATTAAATTTTATGGACAATTAATTGAAAAGTTTGTAGAATTACAAATGTGAGCGTCTAAAACAACAGACTAAATCTTCTGATTAGATGTTGTTCTAGATTAACCAAATGTATCTCGTTTGAACACTGAAAACAAATTCGCATTAAGAGCTTGACAACAAAAGCTTTGTTTGGTTCTAAACAAAAATATCATTCAACGTTCGGGCTACGATCTAAGTCCATTCCTTAATTCCTTACTAGACTACTAGTACATGCCCGTGTCCAGGGATACGGGTTTTTTTTTTTTTAAAGTACAAAATGAAAAAGGAACAAATGTATGAGGACAAAATGGAAAATTCGTCGCTTGACACTATTCATAGTACTGTAGCACCTCTTTCCCCATTTATACTATAGATTCTCATCATCAGTATCAGTGACCCCAACTCAATCCAATCTTAAATAAAATATTAATTTTTCTCACTTTCATATACACAACTCTCAACCTTATATAATATATACTCCCATCAGTGATCCAAGCTCAACCCAACCTTTTAATAAAATATTTATTTCTCTTTACTCCAACTTACCTAAGCCAAAATCTTGCAAAATACTTATTTTTTTAAATATTTCTAAAATTACACGTACAATTATTAAAAATAATTATCCATACAATTATAAAAAATTTATGAATTTTGATATATTTTTTATTTTATTATTTTATATAATTATATAAAATATATTAATTTTAAAAATATATTTATATAAACACATATCACCCTAGGTTGCCCATTTCCATGACTTTTTTTTTGTACACATGTCACCCTTTCATTGGGTGACATGCGTCATGACTTTTTTTTTTTGGTTGACCCATGGTACTCAACAATGGAAGTCACCGATGGGGATAGTCTTAGAGTATCCACGACCACAATCTAAATCCATTCCTTATTAGTCTCTACAGTGAAATTTTTTTCGAAGTTTTTTGTTTTAGTGAAAAAGCTATTATTAAAAGCTTTTTACCATTATTAAGACTTTTGCAAGACTATTTGCTAAAAAGCTGCTATTTTAACAAAAAAAAAAAAAAAAAACTGTTTGTTTTGAAAGTTCATTAACACACCAATTTTTTCATGAGAAAAACTTTTAACTATAGGTTTAATTTTGACTTGTGGGGTCATAATTAAGTTAAGAAGTAATGTTTACCGTTGCGGAAAAAAGTTTAAATTTTTTTTGTTATTGATTTAGCAATAATGTGGTATGTATGGCCCACAAAAAAGTCATAAAAGAGCTTTTATCATTGTGGAGGCTCTTAAAAACAATATGAGTCAATTTATACTTGAAATTTGTAATCAATAAAATTCGATAAATTATTTGAGACATTTCATTTATATCTTGTGTAAGAGTTTTGAGATATTTTCGTTATAAGTTAAGGGTTAAAGTAAAATTTAAAAGTTCAAAAAAATATTGATTTAATTTAGAATGCATTAAATTATCATCTCCATTTCAAATTGAATAATTCTTTTTTTTTCTAAAATGAATTAAAAAAAATCTTGAAAGAATAATGTCCTTAAATATTTTTACTATTTTTTATAATTCATTATCTATTTCTTAGATTAAAAAATTGATAGTGAATAACAGAAAAAAAAACTCAGAATTATTTTACTAAAATAAATATTTTAAAAATAATTCTTAAATTTAAAATAATTATTTATTTTGAAAAAGAATAGTATTTTTATTTAATTTCATAACGAGTAGGTCTTGTGAAAAACTAGTTTTCTCAAAATATTATGAAAAAAACTAGTTTTTAGCATCTTATTAATTAGGCTTAGTGTTTAAAAACTAGTTTTATGAAAAAACTAGTTTTTCACAAGATTTCGACTTTCATAACGGAGAGTATATTTTAACTTTTAATAATGTGTTTACTTAAATACCCCCTCCGTTCCACGTAATTGCAAACTAACATTTTGGGTATGGGAATTAAGGAAAAGTAGGAGAGAGAAATAGGTGGAGGAGGTGTTTGTGAGTATGAAGAATTAAATAGGAGAGAGAATGAGTGAGAGGAATAGTTAGGAGAGAGAATGTTGTGAGTGTAAAAATAAAGTAGGAGAGAGAATGAGTGAGTGAAATAGTGAATATTTATTTCCATTTTGAGCAATTTGCATTTACATGAGACAAACCAAAATGGAAATAAGTTTATATTTACGTGGGACGGAGGGAGCATTTTTTAATAATGTGTTTACTTTTATTTTATTTATTATTTGGGGAAGCGATTTTATGAGGCGATCCACAAATAAATAGAAGAAAATCAACCTTTCACTCCACCCGATTTGACAACTCTCCTTCCGTTTCTTTGTTCGTATCTATCGACATCTATATATGTGGCCCCACTCTCTCTCTCTCTCTCTCTCTCTCTCTCTCTCTCTCTCTTTCCTCTTTTGTCGTATTCCCTGTAATTTGAGAAGATAAAGAATTTTTAAAAATATAACTTTTAAACATTAATTAACTAGTTAATAACCCGTTGAATAAACATTAACTAGTTAATAACACATCAATATTCGACGGGCATAGCAAAATTAATTAATTATAAAATATAAGTAAATAAATATCTAAAATACATACTTTCTCCGTATCATCTAAAAATGTACAAAATTAATTTTGCAAAGGAATTAATGAGAGTGTATAGTAAAGTAAGTGTTGTGCGTGTAAGAATTTGAAAGCCTTGGCTTTTGTTTATTCACAATGATTCAATATATAGTTACAATTGAAGAGTCCTAATTGTACAAGGATTGTGAGATCCTATCTATACATGGAAGAGATGTTTTCCTAATCTATGTATGGAACAATATTTATCAATTACAAGAAGTAAATGTAGATTAGGAAACAATTGTAATTAGGAAACAATCCATGTCCAAGTATGTAAACTGTGAGGCGTTGCTGAGGAAGCTTCTGAGCTGTGAGGCGGGCGCCCCGTGAAGGCCGAGGCGTGTGCCTGGGAACCAGAGGGTTGGGCCGAAGGGTGATGCAGGTGAGGCGGCCGCTTGGGCCTTGCTGATGCGGGCGCCTCAAGAGCAGAAGATGCGGCCTTGGTGAGATTCAATTGAGGGGGACGCCTGGAGTTAAATGGGGCGGGCGCCTCGTCTTGAGCCGTGGCCTTGGGCTGTGATTCAATAGTCTTGATACGCCCCCGCAAGATGAACGATCCTTGGAGAAGTCCAATCTTGGAGAGAAGATGTTGGAAGCGTATGCGAGGTAGAGGTTTTGTAAGGACATCGGCAAGTTGATCCGAACCCGCAATGTGTTGCACATGGAGAGAACCCGACTGAATTTGCTCACGAACAAAGTGAAACGAGAGGGCCACATGTTTCACGCGAGAGTGGAATACCGGGTTTGCAGAGTAGGTTGTTGCACCAAGGTTATCACAGTAAATCACAGGTGTAGTACGTGATGGAAATCCAAGCTCGGTGAGTAAGTTCCCAACCCAAGTAAGTTCAGATGCAGTGTCGGCGATAGCCCATAATTCGGCCTCGGTGGTGGACCTAGCAAGTGCACGTTGTTTCCGGGAAGATCAAGTGACCGGGTTTTTGCCCAGGTAGACAAGCAAGCCAGAAGTGGATACAAAATCATCTTTGTCTCCAGCCCAATTGTTCGGTCGAAACCTAACGGTTTATTTATATCCGCAAGCGCACGGGCTATTGTAATATAGCGGGTGCAAGTACGGGTCGATCCCACAGAGACAGGGTTTACTTTGGGATGATATTTGTCTTTATATAAATATATGGATAAAATGATTGGGGGAGATAAGAATTTGTAATAGAAAATACTAAGAAAATACAGAAACTACTCTAACATATAATGATAGTATTCTCGGGATTGAAAACAAATAAATATGCTTTAAATAAAGGCTTTTATCAAAATAACAAGGATGGTACATTAGGCTTACACTACTTCTGGTTAGGACAGTAGCGTTGTATTCTTTACTAATTATGTCCTAACTGTTTGAGATTTCCGTTTATGGTGCTCCCGCCCTGTCACAAACGGGCATTCCGGCTTATCTCTAGCTGACCATAATTAGAAAGAATCCATTAAGATCGAAAGTCAACGTACTTTCCATTCAAAGAACACCCCTAGGCCGTTGAACTACTCTCGTGATCAATGAAACCTAGTTCCTTCATATGGTTCCGTCAATCGAAATTCTCCGCTAGGTACTTCTCTCAATTGACTAGGGTTCCACAAATATAAACGTATTCATATTTGCAAGCAATTCAAGAATAATATGAAGAAATTGTTTTAAGATGAAAGTGCCAAGTCAAGGATGATACGCTAAGTTGTGCTAACTAGCACATGTATTTAAGATCCACCGGCCTTTCTCTCGAGGGTTCGACTTAGTGTAATCCCGTTCGTCACGCGGGAAATCGGACTCACCTCTCGAGGGTACCAAATAAATCAAAAATACCAATTAAGTCTATAATCTCACGTATTTTCCACTAAAGGATCATCCCTAGGTCTTTAAATCACTTTGTGTAATTTATCGACCTAGTTCAAATCTTAGAGTTCCGCTAATCAATTTTTGATCAACTGAGGCTATACAATTAAGAACGTCTCCCTAATTGCAAGAATTAAGATTTATAAGAGGAGAATTGAAATGACATGTAGAAGAAGCAATGAATATAAGTTATCGAGTTTCCAACTCCGAGAAATGGAGGATTACTCAAACCATTGAAGTAATAAAAAGAAGTAAGTAAAGAAATAAAGATAAGGGAAGAAATACTTATAATAAGAGAGACAATGGCTGGAAATAATCTTCATTCACAATCTTTAAGAGTACACAAGACTTGTCACGAATCATTGACACACCTTGAACATCGTGTATAAATTGCTAGAGTAATTTTGCTATACAATCTAAGTATGATATGATCCTTTCTAAATGTGTTTATCACTATTTTCAGATTTTCTGAATGTTCTAAACTGAGTACAAAGGCTTCTTTATATAGACATTTATGCTAAAGGTTGGGACTCTTCAAAGTGGTGCCTCCAAAAGGTGCCTTTTTGGAACAGGTACAGCGACTGCACGGCCGAGTCAAGGGAACTGCACGGCCGTGCGAGCTTGGCGCCAAAAATTATTTTGAACTGGGAATTGTTGCACGGCCGCTCCTCCTTTGTCTACACGGCCGCTCCGACTGAATTTTGGCCTTTATGCTTATTTCGATGTTGTCCCTCCATGGCTTTGATACTTGATTATTTCCAAGGCTTCCATTTGATCATAATTTGACTCTAAAACCTGTCTAAGAGTATAAAATCTACCAAAAGCATAAAATCGAAGATATATGATAAAAGAAGCTAAAATAACCTAAATGCAAACTAAATGATACTAAAAACTAAGGAAATGATTGATAAATAATGGGATAAATGACTATATAATAGTCACTTATCAAACTCCCCCATACTTAAACCTTGCTTGTCCTCAAGCAAGTCTAGGATAAAAAAGAAGATGGAGAGGGAGAAAATTGCAAATGATAAAAATATACAGTTGGATCCCTTAGAAAATAAATAAATGTTGCAAGCCTTATTGCCATGAAGATTTTGTCTTTCTTTTATCTTCTCAAACCTTTTATAACCTTAGATTATTTAGAAAGAAATTTAGGAAAATTTTTAAGAGAGCAATCTTGAAAAACAATAAATCATTATAACATAAATGAGATTCAATGAAGCAAAGCATAATATAGAAAAGATGAACTTTTGGATCACAAGATTGGCATATAAAGATACTTTTACTTTTCAAGAGTTTTTTTTTTTTGAAAAAATATTATTGCTTGAAAGTGTACAAAATAATGATCATTTTATTCACAAGTTAGAAGTATTCAAGGATTTGACATATACTTTTGAATCACAAGGATGGAGAGGGATGATGATAGTGGAAAATCTTATCAAGGCTTTAAACAACTTTATCATTCTTTTGTACGTGTTAATTTTTTTTTCAAAAGGCCTTAAGTAATTTTCGATCCTTTCAAGTAGGAGACATTGTGGCTGCGAACCCCATGTTCCTAATACTTAGATCAAGAATACTTTGGATATTACTTCCATTTGGCAAGGAAGCATCGTCGCAGCGAATGTCGTGCCCCGAGTTACTTAGGAAGTAATAAGCTTCTTTTTGCTTTTAAGGCTTGGTGACTAAGTCACTTTTTTTTTTTTTTTAGTAAGATAAAGTGCATAGCCTTGATTCGATTAGTGAAAATGGAAAGATGGATTTTCATGAGGGGTTGTGATTCAAAAAAAAATGCAAAACACCTATGAATATTCCTAAAAAGAAAAAAATCAAAAATTTAGAATGTACACTTTTGAAGAAACAATTCATAAGTCTTCAAAAAACTTTTAAAACAACCAAAAGCTCAAGATGATCGAAAAATTTCAAAAATTCTAAGTATGCCTTCCTTTACAAAATCCTAAATAATGCTATATTGATTTATGATGCCTTAATTACTTCCTAGAAAGTATCCCCAAGTTCTTTCCTAATGATTCAAAGATTATATAAAAATAAGAGAAGGGAAGGAAATATATTATCTAAGGCAATAAGCAAGCATAAAAATGAGCAATCATAGGGATTTTTTTTTTCAAAGAAGAATAGTATGTAATAAAAAAAAATAAAAAATAGATACGAGGAATCCTCCCCCACACTTGAAATTAACATTGTCCTCAATGTTTCAAGGACAATATGAAAAATAAGTCAAAGATGGGGGTGGAGGAAACGAAAGATGAACTTACAAAAGATGGTGCTTTTTAGAGAGGGTTGATACGAAATATGGTCGACTTCATATTCATATGCTTTGCAAAGTGCATGGCTTGCATCTCTTGTTCATCATTTTTTTCAAATATCTACAAAATAGAGTTAATACATAATAATAATAATAATAATAATAATAAAAATAGATAAAATAAAATAAAAAATATAAATAATAAAGACAAATATCAAAAAGTAAACCGTTGTCCCCGGCAACGGCGCCAAAAACTTGTTCGGTCGAAACCTAACGGTTTATTTATATCCGCAAGCGCACGGGCTATTGTAATATAGCGGGTGCAAGTACGGGTCGATCCCACAGAGACAGGGTTTATTTTGGGATGATATTTGTCTTTATATAAATATATGGATAAAATGATTGGGGGAGATAAGAATTTGTAATAGAAAATACTAAGAAAATACAGAAACTACTCTAACATATAATGATAGTATTCTCGGGATTGAAAACAAATAAATATGCTTTAAATAAAGGCTTTTATCAAAATAACAAGGATGGTACATTAGGCTTACACTACTTCTGGTTAGGACAGTAGCGTTGTATTCTTTACTAATTATGTCCTAACTGTTTGAGATTTTCGTTTATGGTACTCCCGCCCTGTCACAAACGGGCATTCCGACTTATCTCTAGCTGACCATAATTAGAAAGAATCCATTAAGATCGAAAGTCAACGTACTTTCCATTCAAAGAACACCCCTAGGCCGTTGAACTACTCTCGTGATCAATGAAACCTAGTTCCTTCATATGGTTCCGTCAATCGAAATTCTCCGCTAGGTACTTCTCTCAATTGACTAGGGTTCCACAAATATAAACGTATTCATATTTGCAAGCAATTCAAGAATAATATGAAGAAATTGTTTTAAGATGAAAGTGCCAAGTCAAGGATGATACGCTAAGTTGTGCTAACTAGCACATGTATTTAAGATCCACCGGCCTTTCTCTCGAGGGTTCGGCTTAGTGTAATCCCGTTCGTCACGCGGGAAATCCGACTCACCTCTCGAGGGTACCAAATAAATCAAAAATACCAATTAAGTCTATAATCTCACGTATTTTCCACTAAAGGATCATCCCTAGGTCTTTAAATCACTTTGTGTAATTTATCGACCTAGTTCAAATCTTAGGGTTCCGCTAATCAATTTTTGATCAACTGAGGCTATACAATTAAGAACGTCTCCCTAATTGCAAGAATTAAGATTTACAAGAGGAGAATTGAAATGACATGTAGAAGAAGCAATGAATATAAGTTATCGAGTTTCCAACTCCGAGAAATGGAGGATTACTCAAACCATTGAAGTAATAAAAAGAAGTAAGTAAAGAAATAAAGATAAGGGAAGAAATACTTATAATAAGAGAGACAATGGCTGGAAATAATCTTCATTCACAATCTTCAAGAGTACACAAGACTTGTCACGAATCATTGACACACCTTGAACATCGTGTATAAATTGCTAGTGTTAGGTCCTGAATGGTAGGAAACAGGCTAGAGGGGGGGGGGGTGAATAGCCTGATTAAAACTTTTTACTTAAAAACTCTTAGACTTAGTAAAAGGTTGAAGGAAACACACTTGCTAACCGTTAGATTAGTTTTGCACAGCGGAATAAAGGTTAGGCTAGGTTTTCAACAGGTTAGGTAGAGTTTTCAAAAGCAGTACATTAAAAATCCTTATGCAAACATGACAAATTATATTTCCAAGTAAGACAAACAAGTTGAGCAGTAGGTTGAGTCAATAGGTTGTGACCAGTTGAGAGAATGTCAACCAGTTACAACAACACAGAAATAAACAAACACACAGAAGAATGACACATTGTTTGAAGAGGTTCACAGTGTTAAATAACTGCTACGTCCTCTACCAAGTTTGGTCAGAACTTGGATTTGTGAAAGTGCACTGCTATATTAATGGTATCTACCTATTATAAGTTGCAAGCCAATGATTGAAGGCTGCCAAACAAAAGGTGACCACTAACGGATCGTGCTACAATAAAGACCTGGTGTTTTCTAGAGATGTGCTCACAAGTTGAGCTGATTTCTCTAGGGTGTTGTGTGTGAATCAATCAATGTGTTCCAAATGTAATCTAATGAAGGAACACTACACTATTGATTGAGGTGCACAGTGTATAAGTCCTACAGAGATGTCTAGTGAATAAGAGGACTTGAATTGAATGCTTTGAACTATGGAGTTTGCAGAATGGTAGTTCAGAGCAACTCACTCTCAAGAATCATAAATGCACCAACCTTCTTCAATGCTCCAGGGAAGCTATTTATAGAGAACTTTGAAAAGGAGCCGTTATCTTTGAAGAGGTTGCAATGATGACTTGATCAGGCATGCCTTTGAATTGAAGGATCTTTGCATTAAATGCCTGAGATAGGAGAGAGAAGATTTTTCCTTGAGTGGTTGAAAGGATGTGAGTACTGGTCATTTTGACAATCTATTTTGAGCTTCTGACAGCCGCAGGAATGTCACTTCAGCGTCTATTCAGCATGCTTGCCTTACCAACTTTAGCTAAAGGGATTGCTGGGTAGTTGGGAGCAATAAATGCTTCGGTTAGGCTAGGCTGAGGAAAGCTTGCTGAGGAAGCCTTAACCGGCAAAGGATAGGATGCAACCTGTGAAGGTTACATCGGCTAGATAGGCGACCGGTTAGGTTGACATAGCGGTTAGGAATTCAACCGGTTAGGGTGGCAAACCGAGTAGCTCACAGAAAATATCATGGGAGCAAATCTTCACACCTTCAAGTCTTCAAGGTCTTGAGAAAATTACATGAAATAAAAACACTGGCACTAGCATTAAGGGAACCTATCATACATAGAAAAAATTCTATTGGGTCTAATTAAAATTAGGGGTCCACATTAATGCTTGTTGTGATTGGGTTTAAGCAATTCTAAACCTAAGCATATATTTGACTAACAATCTCCTCCTAATTGCTTAAGTCCAATCACCCTAGGTTAGCATCATCTTTGACTTAGTAAAAGAATGACTAAATATTTATCTTTTAGATGTGTCATTCCCTAAGTCAAGTAACATCATAGATGTAACCTAAGAAAGCTTACAGAAAGATTGAAAGCTTAGAAATTTAAAACAGGATAAAGTGAAATATTTTTGAATGAGTAAACCTGCAAAATGAAATAGTTAGAATAGTTTGAACATTCAAAAATAATCAAAAGAGAATAAGGAAAGACAAGTCATTCAAAACAACAGAGTTTGAGGTTAAGGAAATCTCATTGATTAGTCTTCAACCGGTTAAGCAAAAGATGGAAAGACAAGTTCCTCATCGGTTACATTCTAGACTGGGGCAGCAGGATCATCGGTTGGAGGAAAATCCTTGGGGTCTGAAGGAGGGGTAGCCGATGGACTGGCCGGTTGAGTGCGAGATTTCTTGGCTGACTTCTTGGCTTCCTTTTCATCTCTCTTCCTTTTCTTCCTAGCAGACTTCTCTGCATCACGGTCAGCTAGCATCTTCTTTAGGACTTCATTTTCAGTCTTAAGCTTGATCCTCTCAGTGTTGGTCTTTCTGAATAATGAGGCTTGATCGGCTAGCTTCTGATTCAGCTTCTTGATTTCTTCGGTTGCAAGCTTGAGATCGGTTTGGGCATCCTTGGCAGTGTTCAGGAGTTCCTTGTTCAACTGGGTCAAGGCACCTAGCTGAGTGGAAAGATCAGTTATCTTGGCATCTTTATCAAACAAATCGGCCACATAGTTAGCTAGGTCCTTTGCATAACCGTGCTCCATTCTGTCTAGCCTCTTTTCTTCCTCCTCCTGATTGGACTTAACCATACTCGCAACCAGGGCATCATAAAGTTCACAAAGATCACGAACAACAACAGGACGGTTGAGTTCATCTTCAGGAGCTGGTTGAGGAGCATCAGGGGACGGATCAGCATCATTATCGGTTGAAGAGCCATCGGTTGAAGAGCTAACCGATATAGCTGGAGGATCAGTTGGAGGAGTAGTAACAATTGTCAAGGCTTGAACCGGTTGTGGGATGAACACTTGAATGGCAAGGGAAGGATTTGGTGGAGAAAGAGGAACGACAGGAGGCTTCTCAGTTAGATGAGCAGAGAGGGGAATAGAGCGACCGGTAAGAGATGGAGTTGGAGAACCGGTAGAAGCATCGGTTGAAGAATCGGTTGGATCACTGACATGAACTGGACCGATCCTAGAGACTTGACCGGTTGGAGAAAAAGTAATCTCCTCATCAACAGATATTGAAGAAGCAATAGAGGGACTGAACACAAGGAAATCATTGGGATCAGAAGAGAATAGGGAGTCAGACTCAAGGCTGAGAGTAATAGCATTCTGAACATCATGGGCTTCATCAAATGCGGAGGCAATAAGATCTGCAGCAGTAGGAGCCAATGCTAAAGCATGTTGCTTTGATCGAATCAAAGGAATAACCCTGAGAGCTAGGAGTAGAAGGGATGCTTGCCGAATGTTGCTCCATGGCCTAGGATTGCCATTTCTCAAAATAGAAAGCTGAGGCACATTTGGCATTAACCCAACTCTGTGAGTAACCTCGTAGCACCATCTCACAATACGTAGCTCCAAAACCTGAATAATACGGTTGTTGACCGAAAGATAACGCATGAAAATGTTGGGAGAGGAAAATGTGCATTCATCCGGTCCAGAGGCAGGTTGAGCCACTCCACCTTGAATTCTTATGTGGCGAAGTCTTTGAGATTGGGAAGGAGAGACTGTCGGTTTCTGCTTTGAAGGGAATTTGGTGATCAACTGTTGATCGGTTTTGGAGGGCTTGACCGATTGACCTTTGGGTGGAGGAAACCGAAGACGAAGTTTGAGTGCAACCGGTTTCTGGGCTTTGGAACTTGTTTCTCCAGGGCCAACGGTTCTGGACAGGTAGAAAGGGACATTAACCTCTTTTTCTTTCAACTTTTTGAGTTCATGGGAAAATGGAGGAGGATCAGAAACCAACTTATACTCAGCACGGCTAGAAATCTTCTCATGGGGTTCAAAGAGTGGAATACCATGAGGGGATCGAGGAATGGAAGATCTGGTTGTGTAATAGTTCAAGGGAGAGAAGATGTCTTTTTGAAGAACGCAAGGATCAGCATAAGTCGGTGGGATAGCAGGATCCAAGATATCAAATTCTTCTTCATCCGAAATTTCTTCCACAAAGAAATCAGAATCTCCATCAGGAGCATCAGAAGTAGGAATAGCAGAAGATGGAGGTACGGACCGAGTCTCCTCCTCAACTCTTGGAGGGCTGGAAAGCATAGACTGAATTTCTCTTACTTGACTGTCAAGAATTGAAGCTTGAAGAGCTTGAGCAGTGGCAAGAGCATCGGCTCGGTCTTGTAGCCGTTTTTCCTCTACATCAAATAGACTAACAGCCACAGCTTGCTGTAGAAGGACATCATCAGGATCAATTGGTTGAGAAGCTCTAACCGGTTCAGAAGATACAACGGTTGGAGGGATTGAAATCGGTGGAGGTGTCATCGGTTGAGTAGAGGCTGGGATGTCGGTAGAGCCTCCTCCCAAAGGAGTAACCGGTGACGTATCAGTAATGCCTCCTCCCAAGCTTCTAACCGTTGCCATCGGTTGGGGAGTGGTGAAAGCTTGATTCGAGCTCTCCATCCGGTCAGGTTTGTCCTCATCATCATCATTATCAGTACTTGAACTGGAAATAGATTCAACAACCTCTTCAGATTTTTCTTTTTCTTCCTCCTCATCTTCAAACATAGCATCAATCTCTTCATCAGTAACCGTAGGCCATTTGGTGGAGGTGGACTGAACTGCAGAAAAGAAATCGGCTAAGGAAATATTTCCAGCCGCCTTGAATTCATTGTCCAAATCCAGTAAATTATCCAACACATCCATCACATTTCTGATAAGCTGATTCTTCCTTGGGCCAAGGCAAACCGGTTCAGAGTCAAAGTTTGGAAGAGAATCAAACTCCATTTCATATCTCCCAGACTGGTAAAGATCTGTCTCAATCAAGGTATCTTCAGCTCCATAGAGAATAGCAAAGTCAGCCCATACAGCTTGGACCATCATGTCCTGCCTCATTCTATCTTGAGCTAAGAAAACAGCATTCCATTTGAGGGGAAGCTGATCAAAAAATTTGTTGTATATCTTGATAAGACTGCGCCTAGAAGCGGAAAGATCAAAATTTCTGAGTCGGCAAGGTCTGCTGAAGTACACGCCCTTCTCGATATGTCGGTTTCCAAAATCAATATAGTCTTGGATGTTGCCAGCCGGTACGGAAGACTTGTTGATTTCATGGAATTGAAGCAACTTCCGAATAAACGGCGGCAAATGATCAATAGGATAAACCCAACTAGGAGAGGGAGCAGACTGAGGGTTGATAGCCCATGGATTGTTATGGAAAATGTGGAAGGTAGGATTTCTGATCGGTTGGCATCGCCGGTAAGAGGGATTAGAGGCGTGACCGGTGATAGGTATGTCATCGGTCAAGGTGTCATGGCTAAGTAAACGGTTGGGGATAAAGGGTATGAATGAAGAAATATCAGCTTCAATTCTCTTTCTCCTTTCTGCATTTTCCTTGGCTATTTGGGAAGGAGTTTTTGGGATTGGCTTTGATTTTGAAGTGGCTGGAGGAGGAGTGACTGGTTTGGAGGATTTTCTAGCAGACTTTTTAGGTCGGATAACAGTGGAGATGGGTTCTCTGTCTTCAGTATCAGGTTCAGGGGATTTTCTTTTAGCCGGAGAAGGGATCGGTTGAGAAGGCTGAGGTTGAGAGACCGGTTTGGGGATATCGGTTGTCTGCTTCTTCTTCGGTTGAGAGGTCTTCTTCTTAGCCGGTTGGGCTTCGGTTGGAGCAGCAATGGGGGCCATCGGTTTGGCTTCTCTAAGAATCCTTGCTTGATCGGCCTTGTCGAAAGCTTTGACAAAGGACTTAGGAACAGAAGGCTGACCACCAGAAATGGTAAAGATAGAAGGAATTCTCATGAGGATTCTACTCATTAAGAGATAATGAATGGGCTTGGCCTTGTTAGATCTGGACAAGGGCTTCTCCTTTTGGAATTTCTTGAATGCAATGAGGATAACTCGATAGATGAAGGAGCACCAGTTGAATCTCCTTTGAAGCATAACGGCGGCCATCGCTTCCCATTGTATCATAGTGATACAATGATGAGAGCCAGACCGGCAAATCACACATCGGTCAATGACTTCAGTTAGGGCATAGTGAACAGCGTCCAAATCAGCTTTCTTGTTCCCTTCACCGGTCACGAATGGATCGGTTCCACGGACGGTGGCCCAGGCGGCTTCCATATCCTTCGAAGTGACAGAAGAGGAACCTGTTGAGGGAAGAGTAGGGAACGCTTCGGCTATGGAGGATGGGGAGAAATCCACAGAAAAACCACCAACAGAAGAAGTAATGTGAGAAACAACACCGGGCTTGGGATTATCATCAACTACTCCATTGTTGAAGAACTCATTGACAAGCTCATACAGAATATCATCATTCCCCTCTGGCATCAAGAACGGCAACAACCCGGAAGCAACTAGCATGGCTTGGAGGGTCTTCCCTTCTTCAGATTCGAAGAAGCTTGGTAGAATGTAACCTCCGAAAATGTCTTTCTTAGTCGGTTTGGGAGCCATCTGTCAAAAGATTTAGGAATCAAAAACATTCTAAGTTAGAACATATTTCAAAAGAAAACAATGTAAGTGGGATTATGATTTTGAAAATAGTTCTAGTTCTTCAAGTTAAAAGAATTTGAGTATTTAGAAAAACTTTACCAGAAAGGATTAGAGTTCGAAGAACAAAGAGAGAATGGATTTTGAATTCTTGAAAGTTCAAAGCTTTTGCAGAGAGAGAGAGGAAATCGGAAAGTTTGAATGAAGTATTGTATTTCCTTATATAGTAGAGAGAGATAGAAGACGGAGAGGTTTCTTGTAATAAAGAAAACGTTTCAACTGCATGGCACAGATATTTAAAAAGATATTGAACACGATTTTAAATATGTGGGATAAAAACTAGGTACGTGTGTGCAGCAGTTAAACCATAATGCAATAATGACAAAAAGATAACCTTTTGATAAACTGGAATGATACAGAAGTTACCTTTTTGGTCACAAAATTTTAAATTTGACCAATCATCAAGTACAAAAGGACAGTAGTAGGAGGGAGTGGGGAACATCAATGATGCTTTGTCAGTATAGGGAAAGGCGGTAGACGGCTGATAGGATTGATGGGACTTGTCGGCTAGGTGATGATCAATCGGTTGAGCTGACGTCACCACAATAGGCTTGACCGGTCAGGATATGATCGGTCAGACAAAGGAAATTGGTCGGTTAGGATAGAAGGCTTTTGCATTGGTTAGAGACCATCGGTTAGGGGATGCTTTTAATCGGTTAGGATATCTTTCATACCGGTTGAGAGTAGGACAAGAGCATCGGTTGAGCATAAGCAAATGAGGCATCATCATGATCGGTTGAGAGCTTTTACAGACAGCAAGGTTAGCACAATAAATTAACGAATATCAATCATGCCTAGTTCTCCTCTAAGGAATTCAAATCTTTTAATGTCCAATGGTTTTGTCAAAATATCAGCTAGTTGATAATCAGTATGGACTTTTAAAAGAACAATGTTACCCTTTTCAACGTGATCCTTGAGGAAGTGATATTTGATGTCTATGTGCTTGGTCTTTGAATGCATCACAGGATTGTTGGAGACTGATATGGCTGAGGTATTATCACAATAAATAGGACATACTTCTTGAGGGATTTCATAGTCCACCAGTTGTTGCTTCATCCATAGAATTTGTGAACAGCAACTTCCAGCGGCTATGTACTCAGCTTCAGTCGTAGAAGTGGAAATTGATGCCTGTTTCTTGCACGACCAGGAAACCAACCGGTTACCTAGAAATTGACAAGTTCCACTAGTACTTTTCCTGGTGACCCTACAAGCTGCAAAATCACACATTCTAATAACCAATTAGTGTAAATGATGAATCTTTTCGGATACCACAAACCTAAGTTGACAGTTTCCACAAGATATCTGATGATTCTTTTGATAGCCTTGCAAATGAGATTCTCTAGGGTCAGCTTGAAATCTAGCACATACACATACGGCAAACATGATATCTGGCTACTAGCGGTTAAGTAGAGAGAACCTATCAGGCTCGGTAGAGTGTCATATCTACTTTCTTACCGGATTCGTCTTTGTCTAAGTGTACATTTGTGGCCATGGGAGTGCTTTGAGGATGAGCGGAATCAAGTCCAAATTTCTTGATAAGGTCTTTGGTATATTTGGCTTGATTGATGAAAATACCTTCTTGGGTTTGCTTGACTTGAAGTCCAAGGAAAAAGGTTAGCTCACCCATCATGCTCATCTCAAATTTGCTCTGCATAAGTTTCTCAAATCTCTTGCATAATTTTTCGTTAGTAGATCCAAAAATTATGTCATCAACATATATTTGAACTAACAATGAATGACCATTATGCTTTGCAATAAATAAAGTGGTGTCGATTTTACCTCGCTCGAACTTCTCACTAAGTAGGAATTTGGAGAGAGTTTCATACCATGCTCGAGGTGCTTGCTTGAGGCCGTACAAAGCTTTATTCAATTTGTAGACATGATTAGGCTTCTTAGGATCTTCAAAACCGGGAGGTTGATCTACATAAACAAGCTCTTGAAGTTCACCATTGAGAAAGGCACTTTTCACGTCCATTTGATATAGCTTAAATTCTTTGTAGGCTGCATAGGCAAGAAATAACCTAATGGCTTCTAATCTAGCTACGGGAGCAAAAGTCTCATCATAGTCTATTCCTTCCTCCTGTCTATATCCTTTTGCCACTAATCTGGCTTTATTTCTTATAATTTTTCCAGACTCATCCAATTTATTTCTATAAACCCATTTCGTTCCAATCACTGTTTGATCACTAGGTCTAGGCACTAATTCCCAAACTTTGCATCTATCAAACTGGTTAAGCTCTTCTTGCATAGCTTCTACCCAGCTGGGGTCATCAAGTGCTTCATCAGTCTTCTTTGGTTCTATGTTGGAGACTATAGCAGAGGAAAATAAACCATGTTGTTCTTCTAAGTTTCTTAATTGGCCTCTAGTCATTCTAGGTCCAAAGACATCACCAATGACATTTTCTAAAGGATGATTTCTAACTGATCTCACTTCCCTAGGTAGGTCTTGCCTGACCGATTCCTGTCTTAAGGTTTCTATGGGAGGAGTGGAATCGGTTGAGGGAGAGGAGACCGGTTGAGGTGATCGGTTAGGTGAGGGTGACTGATGATGGTGATCGGTAATTGGAGATGAAAATGGTAAGTTGGTGGGTGAAATTGGTTCAGCTTCAGGTGATGAATTGGGAGTTGTAATATGAGGACTAGTTGGTAAGGGATCGGCTGGCTGAGTTTGACTAATTGATTGCCTAACCGATTGAGGAAAGAAGGAGTCATCAACTAGGTCTCTATAGGTTACACCACTAGAGGCTGACGGTTGAGCTGGAGACTGATTTGCGTTGATGCTGGTGGATTGATTAGAGTTTTGATTATCTGTTTCACCTGTCTCAAAAACACCAGAACTATCAGTACAATTTGGAGCCTTGTCAGACTCTAGCAAATCAAATTCATCAAAAGTAACATGAACAGATTCAACAATTTTCAACAACCGTTTATTAAAAACTCTAAATGCCTTACTGTGCTTGGCGTATCCCACAAAAATGCCTTCATCAGCTTTTTCATCAAATTTACCTCGGCGTTCTTTACCGTTGTAAAGAACATAGCATTTGCAGCCGAAGATCTTGAAGTAACTAATATTGGGGATTCTGCCACGCCACAGCTCATAAGGGGTCTTGTTGTGAAACTTGTTGACCAAAGATCTATTCTGGGTGAAGCAAGCTGTGTGTATAGCTTCGGCCCAAAAATACTTGGGGAGCCTAGTTTCGGATATCATTGTTTTTCCAGCTTCGATCAATGTCCTGTTCTTTCTCTCAACTACACCATTTTGTTGCGGTGTACCAGCAGCTGAGAAATTATGGTCTATTCCGTGATCATCACAAAGAGCAGCGATCCCAAGATTTTTGAACTCGTTCCATTATCTCGATCTCATACCGATGATATCACATTCTTTTTGGGTTTGAAGTAGACGGAATAATCTGGTAGCAACTTCATATGTATCATCTTTTGAAGCAAACCTCTCTACCCAGGTATATCTTGAGAAATCGTCTACAACAACCAAGGCATATCTCGCTACCCCCAAACCGGCGTAGTTGTGGGGCCAAATAGATCCATATGTAGCAGCCGGAGGCACCTAGAAGTGGACATGCAGGGCTTGCTGTGGAAAGATTCTTTATGTTGTTTTCCCAATTGGCGTGCTCTACATTTCCTTCCATGATCAGCCAGACACCCGAGGTAAGCCGGCGACAAGATTTTTATTGGCCACTTGGATAGATATTTGAAGTTCAGGTGACCGAGTCTCTTGTGCCATAGCCAGGAATTCTCACTGATGTTCTTAGCTACAAAACAAACATTAGTAACATTCGAGACATTGTTTAAATCTATAGCATATACGTTACCTTTTCTATATCCAGTGAGAAGAGTTTCACCTGTAGCAATGTCTTTCACATAGCAGTTGGAAGAATTGAAAACACAATGCATACCTTTGTCACAAAATTGAGAAATAGAGAGAAGGTTGTGTTTTAGACCATCCACCAAAGATACCTTCTGTACAATTACTGTACCTCTTTTGATGGATCCTCGACCGATAATTTTACCCTTTGCGTTGTCACCAAAGACAACTGGAGGACCAGATGCTTCTTCCAGATCGGTTAGGAGATCGGCATGACCAGTCATATGCCTAGAGCATCCACTGTCCATAATCCAAACATCCTTACCGGCATCGGTTGAGGCCATTAAGCATTCCTGAAATAAAACAGTAAGCTTATGGTCCCCCTTATTCTTTTGGGTCCAAAGAGTTAGTTCCTCTTTGGCAGCCATACCTGGCCACCACCTGAGCTTTTAGACTCAGTGGGTCCAGATAGGTGCTTCAAGAGGCATTCATAAGCCTTGTGACCAATAAAACCACAATTTACACATTTATTAGAAGATGGCTGAGGAGGCTTAGATGAATTGATGTTCAATTTTGCCAATGCTTCAGAGGGATTAACTGATTGAGCAGAGACAGATCCTTTGGGGACGAAGGTGATGGAATTACCTTTGTTAACCTGTTGCATCGGTTTAGGAATGCCTTTACCGGTTGGGTTGCCTTTACCGGTTGGGTGACCAGTGACGGTTGATTGACCGGTCATACCCTTACCGATGTCGGTTACCTTACCGGTTGAGGATTCCTGACCTGCAACACTATCAACAATTTTAATTCCACCTTTGCTTTTGCCATCACTAAGTGGAACATATTGTCCTAACTCAGGATCAGCTACCTCGGTCCATTGAGATTTGTTTTTGCTCAGATAGGCTTTCATCTGTACCCGTCCATTAGGATAGGTGTGAGGGACAGATTTGAAAGGTTTGGTTAACTCCTTCTTAATCATTTTGGATTGAGCATCATCAAATTTGCCTATCAAGTTCTCAGAGACAGACTCCTTAACTGGTTTGTCTTTGCTGTCGATGTCATCACTGCTGGAGTTAAAACTTATACCAGTAGTTACATCTCGGTTAGGAGATAACTGATCTTGAATGATGGTCTCCACAGCAATTCGTGATTTTGAAAACGTGTCAATGGTTTTACAAAGAGAATTATTTCTTGACACAAGATCAGCAATTTGACAAACAGAAATGTTTAGTCTCTCAGTGAGTTCTTGATTGTCCTTCTTCAACTGATCTGACTCTAGCTTAATTTCTTTCAAAGTTTTTATTTCAGCTTTCAAAGAATCATTTTCAGTAGTGATCACTTTAAAATTATCAACCATGATTTTGTGAGCTTCATTTAATTTTTCAAAATCGGAGAAGAGCTCATTCATCACCTCTGCCATTTCAGACTTTGACATATTGGGCATAGGGTCAACAGTAGGCTGAGAGGAAGAGGATGATGGTTCAAAATTGGGATCAAAATTTGGTAGTGAAGATATCGGTTGAGGGCTAGGTTCGGTTAGAGGCTTTAAGTGAATCGGTCGGGTCTCAAGCGTCGGTTGATAGGAAGCAATCGGCAAGGCTTGAGCTTGATAGGTCGGTTGGATTGGTTGCATCAGCGGTCTGAGAGTGGGCAAGGTTTTAGACTGACCATAAAGGGATCCACCTATGTTTTGAATTTTGAAATTATAGGGGTTACCTGCATCTGCCTTGGGAGTAGAAATGGGTTCATCAAAGAATGTCAAGGGAGATCTCATAGGCGGAGTCTGATCAACATAGGATGATTGTTCATTAGAATTGGGGTGTCTAAAAATAGGAGTTTGCAGGGAGATGGGTTTTTCATAGGTTCCATCCATAGCAACAAAACTGACATCAGCATCTTCATCTGAGTCAGCATAGTCAGCATCTTCATTCTCAGAGTCGGTCTCAAACCGCATCGGCATAGCTTTTTCAGTTCCATCCTCGGCAACTAAACTCTTAGATTTAGATCTAGGGAATTTCTTGAATGGTTTCTTCCTCAAAAATTCATATTTAGGTTGAGGGCATTTGGAGGCAAAATGGCCGGGTTTTCTACAATTGTAACACACAAGCTCACCTTGTGCATTCTTTCCATCGGTTGAGGTTGAGGTTTGGCCTTTCTTTTGGAAATTCCCAGATCTATGGAAGGATGAGGCTTTGGGTTGAAATGATTTGCTGTGGGATTTCTTAAAATCCTTAAATTTTCTGTAGTTTCTGGCGAATGCAGCAAATTCATCCTCTACCTCAAGAGGTGTGATAGAAGAGGTATTGGATAGAGTTGGTTGAGGCTGAGATGTTGAGGGAGAATCATTGGTGGTAATTTGGCTGGTAAGCATAGAAGAACCAGGGAAGATCTCGGTCTGAGCTGGCAGAGATAGATTTTTAAATTGTTTTTGAACTCCACTCAGCCGGTTGAGCTCTTCCTCATATAGAAACAAAGTAGACACAATGTTCTGGATATGAGTAGTATTCAAATCACGGCATTCTTTCAAAATGGCAACCTTCACATGCCACAAGTCTCCAAGAGAATTGAGGAATCTCATGTTTAGGTCTTTCATGGTATAGACTCTACCTAAAGATGCACAAGAGTTACTCACCTCGCAGAATCGGTCGTACGTTTCCTTCATTGTCTCATTAGGATTCTTCTTGAAGGACTCAAACTCAGCAACGCTTTTGTAGAGTCTGTTGTCCTTGGCCACTTGATCTCCTTCAAAGTATCTGAGAAGACTTTGCCATACTTGTTGAGCGGTCTCATAGCATTGTACTTGTTTGTACAGTCTGTCATCAAGTCCTGAGGTTATTATGTGCAATGCTTTTCGGTCTAAGGAATCACAAAGTTTTGTCATCCTCAGTCCATTCTTCACGAGGTTTTGGCACATAAGTTTCATAAACCTCAAAGTCTTGTTCGTACTCTCTATCCTGCATGATCCATGAGAGGAGTTTTGGGTGCTCTTGTTGCAAGATTGATTTTCAGGGGTGTCATTGGACCATCTCTGACTACAGTAGTTAACCTATCATCTATTGAATCCAAGTACCGCATGATTCTGTTTTTCCATACTGGAAATTCGTTATCGTTCAACATGGGAACGGATGTCAAGTTGTATGTTTGCATAATTTTTCCCGCCATTTTGGAATTGGCAATTCAAGCGGTTAAGCTTGGAAAAATGATTTTTGAAAATTGTAAGCTCTGATACCAATTGTTAGGTCCTGAATGGTAGGAAACAGGCTAGAGGGGGGGGGTGAATAGCCTGATTAAAACTTTTTACTTAAAAACTCTTAGACTTAGTAAAAGGTTGAAGGAAACACACTTGCTAACCGTTAGATTAGTTTTGCACAGCGGAATAAAGGTTAGGCTAGGTTTTCAACAGGTTAGGTAGAGTTTTCAAAAGCAGTACATTAAAAATCCTTATGCAAACATGACAAATTATATTTCCAAGTAAGACAAACAAGTTGAGCAGTAGGTTGAGTCAATAGGTTGTGACCAGTTGAGAGAATGTCAACCAGTTACAACAACACAGAAATAAACAAACACACAGAAGAATGACACATTGTTTGAAGAGGTTCACAGTGTTAAATAACTGCTACGTCCTCTACCAAGTTTGGTCAGAACTTGGATTTGTGAAAGTGCACTGCTATATTAATGGTATCTACCTATTATAAGTTGCAAGCCAATGATTGAAGGCTGCCAAACAAAAGGTGACCACTAACGGATCGTGCTACAATAAAGACCTGGTGTTTTCTAGAGATGTGCTCACAAGTTGAGCTGATTTCTCTAGGGTGTTGTGTGTGAATCAATCAATGTGTTCCAAATGTAATCTAATGAAGGAACACTACACTATTGATTGAGGTGCACAGTGTATAAGTCCTACAGAGATGTCTAGTGAATAAGAGGACTTGAATTGAATGCTTTGAACTATGGAGTTTGCAGAATGGTAGTTCAGAGCAACTCACTCTCAAGAATCATAAATGCACCAACCTTCTTCAATGCTCCAGGGAAGCTATTTATAGAGAACTTTGAAAAGGAGCCGTTATCTTTGAAGAGGTTGCAATGATGACTTGATCAGGCATGCCTTTGAATTGAAGGATCTTTGCATTAAATGCCTGAGATAGGAGAGAGAAGATTTTTCCTTGAGTGGTTGAAAGGATGTGAGTACTGGTCATTTTGACAATCTATTTTGAGCTTCTGACAGCCGCAGGAATGTCACTTCAGCGTCTATTCAGCATGCTTGCCTTACCAACTTTAGCTAAAGGGATTGCTGGGTAGTTGGGAGCAATAAATGCTTCGGTTAGGCTAGGCTGAGGAAAGCTTGCTGAGGAAGCCTTAACCGGCAAAGGATAGGATGCAACCTGTGAAGGTTACATCGGCTAGATAGGCGACCGGTTAGGTTGACATAGCGGTTAGGAATTCAACCGGTTAGGGTGGCAAACCGAGTAGCTCACAGAAAATATCATGGGAGCAAATCTTCACACCTTCAAGTCTTCAAGGTCTTGAGAAAATTACATGAAATAAAAACACTGGCACTAGCATTAAGGGAACCTATCATACATAGAAAAATTCTATTGGGTCTAATTAAAATTAGGGGTCCACATTAATGCTTGTTGTGATTGGGTTTAAGCAATTCTAAACCTAAGCATATATTTGACTAACAGCTAGAGTAATTTTGCTATACAATCTAAGTATGATATGATCCTTTCTAAATGTGTTTATCACTATTTTCAGATTTTTTGGATGTTCTAAACTGAGTACAAAGGCTTCTTTATATAGACATTTATGCTAAAGGTTGGGACTCTTCAAAGTGGTGCCTCCAAAAGGTGCCTTTTTGGAACAGGTACAGCGACTGCACGGCCGAGTCAAGGGAACTGCACGGCCGTGCGAGCTTGGCACCAAAAATTAGTTTAAACTGGGCATTGTTGCACGGCCGCTCCTCCTTTGGCTACACGGCCGCTCCGACTGAATTTTGGCCTTTATGCTTATTTCGATGTTGTCCCTCCATGGCTTTGATACTTGATTATTTCCAAGGCTCCAATTTGATCATAATTTGACTCTAAAACCTGTCTAAGAGTATAAAATCTACCAAAAGCATAAAGTCGAAGATATATGATAAAAGAAGCTAAAATAACCTAAATGCAAACTAAATGATACTAAAAACTAGGGAAATGATTGATAAATAATGGGATAAATGACTATATAATAGTCACTTATCACCAATCCACATCACAGAATGCATGAAGAGAGGGAGGAGACTCCGCAAAAATCTGAAGACCAAGATGCATGGTGCCATGAAGGTAGCGTAGGAGGCGCTTCAATGCAACCCAGTGAGAAGATTGGGGATTTTGCATGAATTGCGCAAGCTTGTTGACCGAGAAGGCAATGTCGGGACGAGTGAATGATAAGTACTGAAGTCCACCAACAATAGCACGGTATGAAGTGGGGTCAACAACTAGAGTGGTAGTGGATCGAGTGAGGGGAGGAGATGTGACCATGGGAGTGGGGAGTGGCTTGCAGTCAATCATGTTGTGGAGGGTGAGAAGGTCATGGATGTATTTGGTTTGGGAGAGGAGGATCCCGGTATGGTTAGGAACGACTTCGACACCCAAGAAGTAGGATAGGGGGCCAAGGTCCTTGATGGAGAACCGGTTGGATAGGTTGGAGATGAATGACTGAAGGTGAGAGGGGGAGGGGCCGGTGACAATTATGTCATCAACATAGACAAGTAGGTAAATTGGGGATGGGGATTTGTTGAAGATAAATAGAGAGGAATCGGCTAAGGAGGGTTGGAAGCCATATGTGGTGAGGTAGGGTTTGAGTTCTTGAAACCATGCCCGGGGAGCTTGTTTGAGGCCATAGATTGCTTTTGACAAGCGACAAACAAAGGATGAGTTGGAGGAGTCCTCAAATCCTGGGGGTTGTGTCATAAAAACGGTTTCAGAGAGAGTGCCTTGAAGGAAGGCATTGTTGACATCGAGTTGTCGAAGGGGCCAATGGTTGGTTGTGGCAAGGGAAAGAAGAAGCCGGACTGTGGCTGGTTTGACAACGGGGCTAAAGGTTTCGATGTATTCAATACCGGGTTGTTGGTGAAAACCTTTGGCTACAAGTCGGGCTTTATATTTCTGAATGGTGTTGTCGGGGTTGTATTTAACTCGGAAGACCCACTTGCATCCGACAATGTTATGGGCTAAAGTAGGTGGAACCAAGGACCAAGTGTTATTGCGGGTTAGGGCTTGGAACTCGTCAATCATGGCATTACGTCAATGAGGAATGGATAGGGCTTGTTTGGTGGTGGTGGGAAGGCTTATGGGGGAGGTGAGGAGGGAGAGATTGGCATACTTGGGATTGGATTTGGTTATTCCATAGGATAGTCTAGTGGTGATAGTGCGAGTAGGGGATGGAGGAGATGGAGGGTTGGGAGAGGGTCATGGGGTATCCGGTTGAGGTGGGGGGGGGGGTTGGTTAGGGGGGGGAGGGGGGGTAGGAAGAGTTGGTGTGGGAGGGGTGGGGGGAGGAGGGGGGTGGGGTTGGGTGGAGGTTGGATAGAGGAGGTGGTGGTTTGAATAGGGAGAAACAAGGTGTGCCATTCAGAGGGAGGAGGAGCGGAATCAGTGGGGGGTGTGGTGGTGAGGGAGTTATATGGGAATGTGGTTTCAACAAAGCGGACATGGCGGGAGGTGTAGACTCGATGGGATGTGGGGTCAAGGCAGTAGTAGGCACTTTGTGTGGGCGAGTAACCAACGAAGATACAAGGGATGGATTTTGGGTCTAGTTTGTGGGTGGTGTATGGGCGAAGTCATGGGTAGCAAAGGCAACCAAAACTACGGAGCTTGGTGTAGTTTGGAGGGGAGCGGAAAAGGCGAAAGTAGGGGGAATCATTGTTTAGGGTGGGGGTGGGTAGTCAGTTTATGAGGTAGGTGGCAGTGGTGAGAGCATAGGGACAAAGGGTGAGGGGTAGGTTGGCATGGGAGAGAAGGGTGAGACCGGTTTCAACAATGTGGCGGTGACGACGTTCGGCGTACCCGTTGTGTTCAGGAGTGTGAGGGGGTGTAGTGAGGTGAGTGATGCCGTTTTGACCAAGGGTGGGGGTGAGTTTGAGATATTCACCCCGTTATCGGAGTAGACCTGAATGATGGGATGTTTGAAGTATTTTTCGACTAGGGCTTTGAAGCGGAGGAAGGTGTTGTAGGTTTCAGATTTGTGTTTGAGGGGGTAAAACCAAATATATTTGGTGAAGTGGTCGACAAAGATGACATAGTATTTAAAGTTGTCAATTGAGTAAATGGGAGAGGTCCATACATTCGAGAATATGAGATCAAGGGGAGCATGGGAGACAAGAGTAGAAGATGTAAATGGCAGCTTGTGACTTTTATTGATAAAGCAAGAATTACAAGGGGATAAACTAGAGGAAATAGATAAACTGAATTTACTACGTAATAAACTAAGAACGGGGGAAGAGGGATGTCCTAATCTATGATGCCATAGCTGCGATGAGAGAGAGCTTGAATGAGCTTGAATGGGCGGTGGGTGCCAAATGTAGACGCCATCCTCAAGGTTTCCATGGATGAGTGTTTGACTCGTGGCTTTGTCCTTGATAAGAAAAGAAGAGTGTGAGAATTCAATAATGGCATTGTTGTCACGACAAAATTGAGACACGGATAGGATATTACGAGTAATGAGAGGGACATGTAAGACACTATTGAATTTGAGAAGAGAGGAGGATGTAGGGAGAGAGAAGGAACCTATGTGAGAAATCGGAAGAGTGGAACCATCGCCGATGATGACGTCGTCACTGCCGTTGTAGGGTGTGTGTAGGGCTAGGTTGGAGAGGTAATTGGTAATGTGATTGGTGGCACCGCTATCTATGAGCCAAGAGGGAGGTGGAGGGGGGTTGTTATAGGCGGCAGTGTGGGCTTAGGATGTTGTTGATTGGGGAATTGGTTTTGGTTTGGGCGAGGGGGGATGTTGACGGTGGGGTGTTCACGTTTGAATTTTTGACATTGGGAGATGACATGGCCAATGTTGTGGCAATATTGGCACTTACCTTTGAATGGAAGGTGAGAGGGTGGATGGGGGGAGGAGGATGGCGAGGGTTGGGAGGGGCGATAGTTGTTGAAGCGGCTTGATGATGGGTGGGCTTGGGCAGTGAAGGCGGTGGTGGGGAGGGAGTTGGTGGGGGAGGATTGTTTGATGGTGAGTTCATGTTGGATGAGTTTTTCATGGAGGGCTTTAAAGGAGATGGGGTTATCACGAGCTCGGGTTGAGTCTATAACGGGTTTGAATGTTTCATAGTCTAGACCTTTGAGGATGGTGTAGGTTATGTCTTCGGAATCCATGGGTTTTCCTAGTATGGCGAGTTTGTCGGTGTAGGATTTGACGGCATTCATGTATTCCGAGATGGAGAGTTGGTTTTTGGTGAGATTGGCAAGGTTGTCTTTTATTTGAAGGATGTGGCCTCGGGAGGGGTTAGCATATGTGGTTTTGAGGGTGGTCCAAGCTTCATGGGAGGTGGTGGCTTAGTGGACTAGGGGAGCTACGGTAGGATCTAAGGTGCCTATGAGAGCCCCAAGGATGAGGCGATCTTGGCGAGACCATGTAATGGCAGCCGGGTTAGGGGTGGATATAGTGGTAGCGGGTTTGGCCGGTTCATCGTCGGTTTCCGCGACGACAGGATTGGCGGTGGTAATGGTATCATCGGGTTTGGGGTGGGTGCCATCGACAAACTTTAGAAGGTCGAGGCCAAAGAGGATAGAGGTGATTTGGGAAGCCCATGTAAGGTAGGTTAGAGGAGTAAGGGAGCGGCAGTAGGATAGATTGACAAGGAGGAGAGGTTGATCGGGTTCGACGGAGTTGGGGATGGAGGAGGAGGGGCTGCCGGCCATGGGAAGAAGGGGAGGGGCTGCTGAAAAAGTTGGGATTTAGGCTATTGATCTTGAGAGCTCTGATACCATGTAAGAATTTGAAAGCCTTGGCTTTTGTTTATTTACAATGGTTCAATATATAGTTACAATTGGAGAGTCCTAATTGTACAAGAATTGTGAGATCCTATCTATACATGGAAGAGATGTTTTCCTAATCTATGTATGGAACAATATTTACCAATTACAAGAAGTAAATGTAGATTAGGAAACAATTGTAATTAGGAAACAATCCATGTCCAAGTATGTAAACTGTGAGGCGTTGCTGAGGAAGCTTCTGAGCTGTGAGGCAGGCGCCCCGTGAAGGCCGAGGCGTGCGCCTGGGAACCAGAGGGTTGGGCCGAAGGGTGATGCAGGTGAGGCGGCCGCTTGGGCCTTGCTGATGCGGGCGCCTCAAGAGCAGAAGATGCGTCCTTGGTGAGATTCAATTGAGGCGGACGCCTGGAGTTAAATGGGGCGGGCGCCTCGTCTTGAGCCGTGGCCTTGGTCTGTGATTCAATAGTCTTGATAGTGTGTAGGAAATGTGACATAGGAGAAAGAATGTGGGGTATGTAATATTAAGTGGATAGTTATTATAACTATAACAAGTGAATTTCATATCTTTAAATTGGATACATAAAATGGAATTTTGCGTCTTTTCGAATAGGACGAAGGGAGAATAAAATTAATCAGTAAGTTTAATTTTATCTTTATCACTCAGTTTTTTCTCAACTAACTCATATAATTGTCACGATTTTAAGATAATATGTATGCGGTTGTCCCATAAAACATCCGTAATCTTGATTATTGGGACAAATGCTTCATTTGATTGAAAAAAAAAACATTTTTTTTGTATATATTGCAAATTTTTTTTTTGGAGATCTTGGGGTAATAAATGATTTTTTCCCTTGTTTGTATGTAGAAAAAAAATTACATTTTTTCCTTTTTTAATTAGTAACCCCCCCCCCTCTCAAAAAAATTCAAACTCCTCTCGACATGTCCAATACAACTGAAAATCAAATATAATAATTATTCTTATGCAAAAAGAAAATAAGACTCTATCACGGTTGTGAGAAAATCATTGGGCTTGATTTTTAATCATATTTTAGACTATAAATCATGTCCCCGTGAATTACAAATATAGTTTGAAATAGATTTGCGTGAAAAAATATATTCTAGTCTTATGATTACACTGCATATAGATACTAAGGTACTCCAAGTCTTTCATTATGAAAGCTCTTGAATTCTAAAATTAATTGTTCATAAGAATTGGCTATTGTCACTGATATTTGTTTATCCACTACAATCATTATTTTATAGTAAATTAATATTTTATTTAACATAATTGTCATTAAGATGAGACTATTTATACTACAAAATTTACTTATCAACTACAACTGCTACTATATTCATTAAAATGTTTGTTATTTTTTTCTCAATAGCCAAAATAATTTATTTTAAAATTCTGTTAAGATTATAAGTGATTTAAACACAAATAGATATGTGTTGATACGAAAAATTATTTAAATTTCACCTATTTCTTTTATATAAAAGAAATCAAATATTTGTAGTTATGTAGAATAATTATTTATTTTCCTATTTTGGGTCTCAAATAAACAAAAGAGAAAGAAAACATGATTAGATAAAACTGGTGAAGATATTAATATACTGTATTAAACAATAAATTTTTCAATTGAAGTAAAAAATTTAAGTCGTCAATATATTAATTAATATTGTATTTTTTATCGTGTATTAACAAAATTAAATGATGTTATGTTGGAAATTCTATAATATTGATCAATATTTATTGCTTTCAAATATTAAAATAAGTGTGACTTAAATATCAATTATATTTCCGTATAGAAGATAAAAAATATGAAATATATGTTGGCATGATAACATATAATTGGATTGTTTTACCATTAAAAAATAAAATCTAAAAATACAAATAAAAATAAAAATTAATAAAAACTAAAATTTTAAAAGGATTTTTTTATTCTAAAAATTTATTTCAATATAAAATATGGTAAGTATTTTGAAGGGAAAAAAGGCATAATCAAATTTAATAAAATTTTGAATTTGAAAATGTAGTGGATAAGTAAAACTTGCAGTGTGCATGGTATTTCTCTAAAATCTTTCATTAACTTAAAATGTCAAAGAATATTTATATCAAATTGCAAAAAATGTAGTGGAAATGCAATTACTGTGTAGAGGCAATAGCATCTTCCTTTCATATGTCATCAAAATCAAACTCATTTATCAGTATCAAAAAAATTGCTTGAGATAGAAAAGGAGTTAGAAAAAATGAAAATTTAATAGAAAAATTAACTTATGAAATCTTAAAATATGAATATACTTATCAATATAAAGTGTTTTTATCAACCCATCAGAGGACAAAAGTAGTACCTAAATAGTAGTATACCCATTTAGTGCTTGTTTGGGATAAGAAAATCAGCATCCTGGCATGACATCTTGAGCTCGCAACTTGAAACTACAACTTGACCAAAAGCACATATTTGCAGGACTGTTACGGAACCTATTTTCCAGGAGCCAATATTGGAAGCACAAGACGCTATGGACCAAGTCAAACGCATGAAGAGTCACTTATCCAACATACTTCAACGTCAGCAAAGAATTCCAAGGCTATCTCCTCAACAAACTGATCCAAGATTCTAGGGATCTTTGAAGTTGTTATCTCCTTCTTATTTTTTATTTAAAGAGATAAAAACACATGTATACACACACGCTCACGGATGAATACTCTATGTTCTCACACACTCGATCATACCACAATATCAATAAAATTCCATCTTTCGAGGTTTTGTTCCGACGAACAAGTTGTTCAAGGGTTTTCCTCGTTAAATACTTTGTCTTTTGAATCTTGAATCTTGAAGTGTTATATTCCATTGTGCCCAATTTGATTCCTTGAAGTTGAATTGCATAAATTTGACCAAAATAGTTTGGCGCCGTCTATGGGAACTTTGGTCTTTTAATTATTGAAAAGATTCGAGATGTCTATTGGAATGTCTTCTCCTATGATTTCAATCGAAACAGGTACAAGGGTTGAATCAATCCCTATCACCTCTAGGGTGCAGACTTCGACCCTAATTATAGGAGGAACATCAACTGGAGCTGTGCAGGAAATCCCATTGGATATCGCTTCCAACCTGACCAACATGATGAGCGAGCTAAGGCGGCAGATAATGCTACAAACTGATACCTCCACGATGTTGATGAACAATGTCTCCAGATTGCAACGTGAAGTCTCTACCCTCCAAGCTGGTTCGTCTGGAATGCGTCAGAATGCATCACCTAGTATTTTTCAGGCTGTGAATCCTAACACAGGATCCAATATGTTCACCCCATTCGTACCAAGGAGACTTGGTTTTGATGTGGACACTGGGATGCTGACTGATAATGTGGGGTTCATTCCAATGATTAACGCCGCTACAGACAGTGTAGTGACCAATTCTGAAACCATCCAGACAACCTCAGCAGCATTTGTGACTCCTACTCAAGGACCAACAGGGAGTGTTAACCCTCATTTTGATTTTAATGCTTATTATGCTGCTGCTAAACATGATGCAGGAAACTCGGTGAACAGGCAGCTGCAGGAGTTAAGAGAAATGGTGATGAATGTACCCGGAGTAACTTTGCCATACCATCAAGCTTCTCCAATGTGTTACAATGAATCCCGCTTTGCCCCAGCTATTGCCAACATGGTGATACCGAATAAGTTCAATGTTCCTCACATGAAGCAATATGATGGGACAACCGATCCATTGGAGCACATTGCCTTGTACCAAGAGAAGATGGATGTGATTCACATTCCTCTGCAGTTCAAAGAAGCTTGCCTTTGCAGGGGCTTCAGTTCCACCTTGATGTTGGGTTTTGGGGTTACAAACGCAGCGGAAGAACTTTGAAAAACAACAAAACCCTAGCCCTTAAATCCGTCTAGCATGAAGAGATTAGAAACATGAAATAGAATTTACATACCTTAATGCAATTTATTTGTTCGAAAATCGATCTTCAAAGCGAATCTCAAATCGAATCTCAAAAACCGTTGATGAAGGTTTTTGATCTTCTCCTTGTTCTAAACCTTGTGATGAATCAACGATTGAAATCTTCAAGCTTTTGGTGATAAAGTAATCACCCTCTATCGGTAATTCACACGCGAACGGACCAAGAACGCTTCTTGTTGGATTGCTAGATGATCCCCGATTATTGAAACGCTTTTCAATAATCAATGGCTGTTTGGTAGAATGAATATATGGAATTTGATATTTGATTCGTAATCAAAATCAACCAATTAGTGTTTCAAAAAACTCTAATTTTCATCCCCTATGGCTGGGGCAAAAGGATTCTATTTATACTTGTTATAAATCCCTAACCTTTATGGAAAATAGTCCTTTTTCCAAGCCAAAACGGGTTTCCAGCACCGCCAGGACGAGTCGTCCCCAGGGGCACGAGTCGTGAGCACGACTCGTCCCATAGGGCACGAGTCATCCCCTAATTGCAGCTCTCTGATACAGTCGTCCCTGCCTTGGGGAATAGTTGGGCCAAAACGGGATGAGTCGTCCCCTGAGCCCAGATTTCACCCTTTTAGCCATTTTCAATCCGTTCTTTTGTGTATGACCCTTTAGAAATTATATTTTATGTTGGTAGTGAGTTGAAACATCAACCTCACAAGACATAAGTAACTTCTAGCAAATCATTATGTCCACCCAATTAAATATAACATCAAAGCTTGATTCCTTGATAGATCTAATGTCACAATCCCTTTGTCCACAATATCAAATTGAACATGAGTCATGGTCCATGTCAACTCATCTTGCTCAATGCTTTCTCGATTCCGAATATGTTGATAATCTAAATGCATTTGATCTCTATCAAATCACTTGAGTGTGGCCACACATTTCATCAACATCATTCATCAAGAGGCCCAAGCAAACATCTCTCTCAAACAGAGAGGGACAAATCCCGTCTTGACTTATCATTCTTCCCTACAAGAATCCAGTCGTGCCAACATAGCCCTTATTGCTATCCGATTAAAGATAGTGTTAGACTATATCAAACACAATGTTCATCATGTGGAAGATGATGATAATCTCAAATTCAAAGGATTCAATGACACGACTATCATGAGATTTAATCATGACACATATGAATATAGACCATGTCATAAATCTCATCGGTAGGTCATGTCCAATACTTGTTCTCTAGCAAGTATTCATAAGTGTAATGTGCATCACATGCATATAATCATCTCCATGATTATCCACTACCAACTTATACTAGTTATTCACAATAACTAGGGACGCAGTTCAATATAATAAACATGTAAACATATAATGAACCAAATAAACTTTCTCTATAATAAATGATAAAGACGATTACATAGCGATTTAAGTTATAAGTCAAACATAACTAAACGCCTAGGGCACTACACCAACACTTGATGGGTTCAGCCTTGAGATGGCTCATCAACCAACCTTTAGGCTCTATTGGATCTTATGCTCAACTTATTAATATGTTTACTAACCAATTTTCTTGCAACCGGGTCTTTGAGAAATTAACCAGTGATCTCTACAGGATAGTTCAACAACCTGATGAATCATTGAAGGACTACCTAAGCAGGTTCAACAAGGAAGCTGTTGACATTCCCAACCTGGACATGTCCTCAACAACTGAAGCCTTCAGGATGGGACTCAAGAAGGATTCCCCTTATTATGAAGAAACAGTAATGACTCCTGGAAGGAAACCGGAAGAAGTCAGAACAAGGGCAATAAAATTCATCAGGTTGGAAGAAGACAAATTGATGCAGGAGAAAGCGAGCAAGAAGAGCGTCACTCCTGAGCATTCTTGTGGCAAGATAAAACATCTCATTCTAGATCAAATAGTGGAAGACCCTACTCTAAACTTGACCACTCTAGCATTAATATTGTTAATGATAATGATGATGATGATGAATCACAATATCCAAGAATTGATGACTACTGTTTCTCTGTTGACATTGCAGGGGTGATAAACGCTATGGATAACCTGGGTGAGAAAGCAAGATGGCCCAAAAAATCTGGCAAGCCGTCTGTTTGGAAGGACAAATCTAAATGGTGTGCATATCATGAAGACTTTGGACACACTTCTGAGAACTGCATTGCCCTGAGAAAAGAAATCAGCCATCTTCTATCTAAGGGGCTTCTCAAAGATCTACTAGGTAGACGACGTAGGCAAGCTGACAACCAGGAGCAACAAGCTGAGAATACACCAGCTCCTCCTATTCCAACCAAAGTGGTCAACATGATCAGCGGAGGGTCAGACATCTGTGGTACATCCTATTCAGCTGCCAAGTGCCATGCTTTGGACTCGAAGGAGGACAGGTTGAACTTGCCAGCCAGACCCTCACGGAAAGTTAGCGGTCAGAAGATAACATTTGATGAAGAGGACAAGGGTGACATCCTGGACCCTCACCATGATGCTCTAGTTGTGACTTTACAAGTGTCCAACTACTTGGTGAAGCGTATTCTGATTGATAACAGGAGTTCTATCAATATAGTAACAACTGACAGCCTGGCAGGAATGGAGATTCCACTCCAACATGTTACTAGAAGTTCGTCTATTCTAGTTGGATTCAGTGGAGAAACCAAGCACACTTATGGAGAAATCAAGCTGCCAGTCTATGTTGAGGGGGTAAATTCTATGGAGAGGTTATGTGTCATAGAGTGCAAGTCATCCTACAACATCATTCTAGGGAGACCATAGATCCACAACATGAAGGCGATTTTGTCAACCTATCACCAATGTATCAAGTTGCCAACACGTTGGGGAGTTGTCAAGGTAAAGGGAGACCAACAAACGACAAAGGAGTGTTACAAGGTGTCTATGAAGGCGACGAGCACCCATAGTCTAGCAAAGCAATTAAAGAAGAAGGCACGAGATGTTCTGGAGGTAGCTGAGCATGATGTTAAGGAAATTCAACTTGACCCCTCCAATCCCGATGTCAAGGTTCTAGTTGGACCAGATATTCTTCCAGAAATTGAAAAGGACATAGTAGAGTTCTTGAAGTGTAGGGCCAAGTGTTTCGCCGGGAAGCATGAAGACATGACTGGAATTAGTAAGGACATCATTACTCACAAGCTGAACATTGACCCTAGCATAAAGCCTGTCTACCAGAAAAGAAGGAAGTTTGCACATGAACGCAACCAGATCATAAGGGAAGAGGTTAATAGATTACTGAAGTCCAAGATGATCAGAGAAGTTGATTACCCAAGGTGGTTGGCTAACATAGTAGTCGTGGAAAAGAAGAATGGCAAATGGCGTATATGCGTGGATTTTACAGATTTGAACAAGGCTTGCCCGAAAGATCCATTTTTTGTGCCCCACATCGATTCTTTGGTAGATACAACAGCTGGCCACGACATCCTGACCTTTATGGATGCTTCTTCAGGATTTCAGCAAATACAAATGGAGCCCTCATATCAAGAAGACACCGCCTTTATTACACCAGAGGGAATTTATTGTTACATCGCGATGTTGTTCGGGTTGAAGAATGCAGGTTCAACTTATCAAAGACTGGTAAACAAGATGTTCAAAGATCATCTTAGAGAAACTATGGAAGTCTACATCGATGACATGGTTGTGAAGTCGAAGCATATTAAAGATCATATTGACCATCTTAAGGAGGAGTTTGAAATTTTAGAAGCTTTCAAGATAAAGCTTAATCCCTCGAAGTGCAATTTTGGAGTTAGAGCTGGAAAGGTCCTTGGCTACATGGTGACCAAGAGGGGCATTGAAGCAAGTCCTGAGCAGATCAAAGCCATCATCAATTTGGAGTCACCCAGAACAATAAAGGATGTACAAAGGCTTACAGGCAGAGTTGCATCTCTTAACAGGTTTATCTCCAAGTCATCTGACAGGTGCAGGTTGTTCTATGATGTACTCAGGAAAAAAAAGTTGTTCCAGTGGACAGATGAACATTAAGCAGCCTTTATCAACCTTAAAGAGTACCTCACATCTCCACCATTGCTGTCTAAACTTGAATAAGGTACCTTTATTCTTGTATCTTGCTGTGTTCGAGAGTACAGTCGGTGCAGTCTTGGCCAGAGAGTAAGATGGTACACAACATCCTATTTACTATGTAAGTAAGTCTCTACTTGATGCGGAAACCAGGTACTCCCATCTTGAAAAGTTAATACTTGCTTTAATTACTGCTTCTACTAAATTACGCCATTATTTTGAGACTCATGCTATTACTGTCAAGACTAACTATCTTATCAGGAATGTGATGAGAAAACCTGAGATGTCAGGTAGGATGGCCAAATGGTCAGTACAATTGAGTACTTATGACATAAAGTATGAAGCAAGGTCTACAATCAAGTCACAAGCTTTGGCAAATTTTATGGCAGATTTTAATCCCAATTTGTAGCCTGAGGTTGAACTTGAAGTCCAATAACTTGAAGGCATTTTCCATCCTAGGTATTGGACGCTATACACAGATGGAGCTTCAAATACCAGGGGTACAGGTCTAGGAATAGTCCTAAAATCACCCCAAGGAGACCTAATCCCTTAAGATGTAGCGTGTGAGTTCAAGGCGATGAATAATGAGGCTGAGTATGAAGCCCTCATCATGGGTTTGACTACTGCTTTAGATCTAAATATTAAGCATATTAATGTGTTTATTGATTCCTTGTTGCTAGTTAACCACTTTAATGGATCTTATACAGCTAAGCTTGCCAGAATGACAAATTATCTTGAACGTGTTTAGATGTAAGCATGACAATTTGCAGATTTCACCTTCGAACAGATCCCTCGAGAAGAAAATTATGAAGCAGATGCCTTAGCCAACCTGGGTTCAAGTTGTAAAAGCATGTTGAACAATACCATCCCAATCATCTTTGTCATGCATCCAGCCATAGATCAACCTGAAGTGTGCCAAGTTGACGACCATCCTGATACGAAAACCAACCCTATTAGCAATTCCACATCTTAGACACAGCCAATAGTTAATTTCTTACAGGATGGGACAGTGCCAAAAGATGTAAAAAATTCAAGGTCATTCAGAATAAAGGTATCAAGATTTATTTTAATAGATAATGTTCTGTTTAGAAAGTCTTTTTCAGGAATATACATGAGATGCTTATAACCAGAGCAAGCTGAGGAATTCCTAAGGGAACTACATGATGGTGAATGTGGCAACCATGCTGGGGGCAAGTCACTATCATCTAAGGCATTAAGAATAGGTTACTATTGGCCAACCATGCGTCAAGATGCAGTCAAGTATGTCCAGAAGTGTGATGCATGCCAAAGACATAGTAACATCCTACATCAACCTGCTGAGCCACTTCATCCTATTTTATCACCTTGGCCCTTCATGCAGTGGGGGATGGATATAGTTGGCAAGCTGCCAAAAGCACCTGGAGGCAAAGTGTTCATGTTAGCCTTAACAGATTACTTTTCAAAATGGATTGAAGCTGAAGCTTTTGTGCAAATTAGAGACAAAGAAGTAATATCATTCCTGAAAAGGAACATTATAAGCAGTTTTGGAGTTCCATCGGAGATTATATGTGATAATGGCTCTCAGTTCATCATCTAGAAGACTCAAGACTTCTGTTCAAGATGGCGAATCAGGTTGATAATGTCAACACCGGTACATCCTCAGGCCAACGGTCAAGTTGAATCTAGTAACAAGTTGATAATAAACAACTTGAAGAAACATCTTGATCAAAAGAAAGGAAGATGGGCTGAAGAATTACCCTTAGTACTTTAGGCGGACAGGACTACTCTAAAAACTGCAACTGGACAGACCCTTACTCCTTGGTGTTCGATGCTGAAGTTGTTATCCCTGTAGAGTTCGCGATCCCAACAGCCAGATATGGTCTAACAACTCCGGAGGACAACCAGCTTGTTCTTGCCGAAGACCTGGATACCGTTGATGAACTACGAGATATGGCAAAAATCAGGATGGCAGCTTACCAGCAAAGGATCGCTAAATCTTACAACAAAAAGTCCGTATTAGGAGATTTCAAGTTGGAGACATGGTCCTGAGGAGAGTTTTTCAGAACACAAGGGAGTTAAATGCAGGTAAGCTTGCAGCCAAGTGGGAAGGCCCCTTTCTGGTTGATGCAGAAGCTGGAAAGGGGGCCTATAATCTGTCAACTTTAGATGGCATAAGGATCCCAAGAAGTTGGAATGCAATCCACCTTAAGGTTTACTTCATGTAAGTCGTAGCTTGTCCATTCAATAATCGAAACTCAGGTACAATCTATTTTACTTTATTTTCAATTTATGTTATTTCATTTTGATTTATACTTTTTCAAACTCTTACTGACTTAAGCATCGGAGGGGTGTTAGCCAAGCTAACACCCACCCCTAACATGTTCCTATTTTGCAAGGTAAACTTTAGGTATGTATCCAAAGGTAACATAATCAGCATGTTCAATTCAAGTTGTAAAGAGACTCAGGATAAAACCAAGCAGTGCTTCAGGTTGCCGAGAGACCAAGCTGTTAGAGCATTTTTACAATTAATCTTCAAAATTGTTGCATGTTGAATCAGATTCACACATACAGTTCAAGATTACATTCAAAGCATAAGGTACACACCTTTCTAAGGTTTAAAGATATTGCATCTTTCTTAAGTTATTAAGGTTATTTACACCTTCGCTTGGGCACACGTTTTTCATGCTTTAGTTAAGTTGTGGGTGGGCCAATGTGTCAAGTACATATTGATTACCTTCTTGAACTTAATTAAAATTATGAACTCAAGTTGAAACAACAGGTTGTAACATTAACATGTTACCAAATGAACACAAGGTTTATTGATCAAAAACATCTATTCATTCATTCCATTTTGTAGCTTCCACTTGCAACACTTTCCTATTCTATTACATTCACAAAATATTTCTAGGTTGTAACATCAACATGTTACACCTAGAAATCCAATTGTTTCTTAGAACCAAAATACCAAATAGTCTGATCCTATTCCTTACAATTGAAACATCCAAAAGTTTCCACCATGCTATCGCAAGTCATGGGAAAATAACAAGTGCACCAAAAGCACGTCCAAACAGACATGCAAAATCTTTACATCCTAAAGAAAATCCATTATCTAAATGAGGACAAACCCCTCGGCAAAAATATCAAGTTACAAACCATAAATTGTTTTTGAGGACACCCCTCAATTAATATTTAAAAGCAGCAAAACACAAATTTAAAATTGTTTCTAAACACCCAGACAAATTAAGATAGTTTTTCAAACTTGCATAACCTTACCCTCTTCTTTCTTCTCTTCTTCTTGAGTTTCACCAACTTGTTCAGCCTTCTCTGCATCTTGAACCTTGGAATTCACCTCATCAGTTTCCTCACCAGCAATCTTCCTCAGAGCTACGTACTCTTCATCCAGGTCCCATTATGTGTGCTTGCCAGCTTGATATTCTTTGATCATCTCGAGCCTAGCATCAAAAACGGATTTGGCAGCTTCAACCATCAGATCATTGTGTGAGCTCACTGTCTTTCGCTTCAATTTCTTCATTCTTCTTCTTTAGCATATCTAGGGCAACCTTGAGATTCTCTTCCACCTTCGTCCTGGCCTTGAATGAAGACTCAGTCTTGTCCTTCCATAACTTGATCTCACTTGCCATCAAGCCAGCCACAACCACAACCTATCATAAGGAACAAATGGCTTTAGTCAAAACAGAAATAGAAGTAAATTCATAAAGAACAGTATATTACCTTCTTCTCAAGCTCATCCTCGCTTGGCACCGCTATCTCCACATCAACCACTTCTTGCACTCTCTTCCTCTTGACCATCACCTTATCACCAACTTCCAACTTAGGCACCTGGGGCACATTGCTTCCCTCAGCCTTCACTTTACCTTTATACTTCGCCACCAATTTACTTGCTACAAATCCAGATTGAGAATGAGTCACTGCAAGATAAGAGATCAATATGTTAGCACAACATGAATTACAAGCACAAATTCAAATTGAGAAAAGGCTTACCGGAAGACATTTTGTGGCTACACTCCTCAGGCAGCTTGATAGATTCAACAACCTGTTTCTCAACACTCAACGCAGCTGACAGTGGAACAAATTTTCGAAGGTTCTCCGGCATGGCTCTGATCTGCTTGACAATTTCCAAAGAGTCTGGGCGACCTGGAAACAGCTTGGCCAACTTGGGAACTGCAAAATAGCCAAAGAGTCGGTAATAAGTTAAAATCGTAAAAGAGCAGTTAAGCGAAGTAGCAAGACTACCTTCCTTCCTCTACTCAAACACCATTTTGTCACCACCAGCCAAACTACTCTGCCTCACATAGAAAAATCTGTTTTTCCAGCCTCTATCTTTATCTAAAGATTCTGCCAATAAACCTTGTGCCCTAGATTTAACCCTAAAACCATACCTAGATGACCCGTGTGACCTTATGTCATAGCAACATACTAATTCCTCCATTCCAACCCTCAAACCAGTCAAAGCACTCAATTTGTCTAACATCTCTAAAATTCTCCAACCTACGGGCATCAATTGAGTGTAGACAAGTTTGGTGACCTCAAAGAAACGCATGATTAAAAGGGAAAAGGGGAATTTTAAGCCTATTATGAAAGGATATAGTTAATGTTAGATCATGTGTTGTCATGAATGTTGTTCCAAGTGTTGCAAACCAGTGTTGCCACTGGTGTTGCCACAAGTGTTGCCATTTGGATTTGGCAACACTGAAATAGTTACTGTATTTTTCACAAATAAAAATGTGGAAATTAATGTTTAAATAACAGTAGTTAGTCTGCTTAAAATGAGCTGGAAAAGATCAACAGAAACTGCCCAGGCGTGATTCACGAAGAAGAGGAGAAAAATTAACAAATAAACATGTGTTTATTTGTTTAATTAATGACCAAGCAAAAAGAGATTTTATTCAGCTATTCAGGGGGAGAACAAGTCAGAGTACAAGGCATCTAGAGCTGAGAGGTACAAGCAAGAGAAGCAAGAGAAGACCTAGTCTCCTACAAATGAGGCGAGAAGGCTAATTTGGAGGAAACAAACTCCTAGGCTGTTGTTGATCATTTTGAGTAGGCTCCAAGACTTTGTGGCCTATAAATAGTGCAGTGGATCTTCATTAAAGATCATCCAATTCAGAAAATGCAAATCTGCACAAGAAATAGAATTCTGCTCTCAAGTGTTGCCATTCAAGTGTCGGCAACACTCAATCCAACACTCGAGAATTTCATATAGATTTTTATATTTTTGTGAGGTTTTGAGTGTTCATTTTCAGAGAGAGTTCTTTTATATGTTGTTCCTTATGTTAATGATTGTTTATCATTAAGGAACTTCTTCGACCTTATATTGAATTCATATTATTAATAGAAAGGTCTTGCCCTCCTGGCACCCATCAAGTTATATATTTATATAACTTGATAAAAATTATATTCTTGTATATTGTTTTAATTCTTCCGCTGCAAATTAGATTTATTTCTATTTATTTGTGTTTTTCTAGAATTGGTGTATGTGTTGTTGTTAGTGTGGCTAACACTAAGGACAACACTTGTGAGTTTCGTCTCACCTTGTGAGTTTCGCCTCACTTGTTCTAAGCCATAGACAATTTCAATTGGTATCAGAGCCTAGCACTTGATATACTAAGTGTTTAGATCCTTTTGTCATGGCTTATGATCCTGCAAACCCTAATCAAAAGAGATTACCGGTTTTAGATGGATCAAATTATGCTTATTGGAAGATTCGCCTACGCTCGCATATCAAATCAATTGATCTTCGAGCTTGGCAATCTATTTTAAATGGTTATTCTGTTCCAATGCTTCCTCCGGATGACGATGGCGACGTTCAAGTCAAACCTGAATTCGAGTGGACAATTGAAGAGAATAATCTTGCTAGTTTCAATGAAAAGGCACTAAATGCCATCTATGAATGGGTTGACATGCACATGTTCAAACTCATTCAAAATAGTCCCTCTGCAAAAGATGCTTGGGATACTTTACAAAGATTTTGTGAAGGAGATGGTAGTGTCCGAGAAACAAAGCTTAGAGGTCTCACTAGTAAATTTGAAAGATTAAGAATGGGTGAAAATGAAGACATCTCGTCTTATTTTGAAAAGTTGATTGATATTTCAAATGCTTGTCAAGTATTAGGGGAACCTTTTACAAATAAACAACTTGTTTCAAAAGCTATTCGTACTCTTCCCGAACGTTTTAATATTAAAGTTTCAGCTATAGAAGAGGCCCATAATCTTTCAACTATGGACATTAACTCCTTAATGAGCATTTTTGAAAAACTTTGAGATGAATCTCAATGAACAAACCGAGGCTTCTAAAGGCAAAAATATTGCCTTAAAAGTCGAATCTTCGGACACATGTGTGGATGATGAAGATGAAGCCTTCGAGGAGTTAGATGAAAACACTAGTGTAACTTTACTTGCAAAGAGATATAATTCTATGCTTAGAAAATTTAACAGTGTGCAGGTAAAAGCTAAGGACCAATCGGCCAAAACCTCTAGTTTTGTGCCAAGGAGAGGTCCTCCTCCAAATCAAAAGGATACCCCACCTAGGTGTGCATCCTCGGAAAAGATCCGGTCCGATCCTAAATACATTGAATCTATTCAATGTCATGCTTGTTCCGGTTGGTGTCACTATGCCAATGAATGTGCTAACACCTTGAGAAAGGCGGGCAAAAACTTGTGTGTATCTCTTAGTGATGGAGAGGAGGAAGGAATGGAGAAAGAAGAAAAGACGGAGCAAGTGGTCATGATGGCCACGGTAGAGGAGCTACCTTCAACAGAAAGTGTTACTTCAAGTGTTGTTCCAGATTTGACAACACTTGACACAACACTTGTGACTTCTTCAGAAAGTGTTGCCCCAAGTGTCGTCCAGGAAATGGAAACACTTGACACAACACTCAGCAGGTATGACTCTATAAATGATCTTAGTTTGCATGGTTCTGCTGATTTAAATTCAGAGGAGTTTATAGAGGATAATTTTGATAGAGATGAGCTCATTTGTGAATTAAAAAACCTCTATAAATCTCTCCTCGTGGAATGGAAAAAGGAGAACAAGATGGTGGTTTTCTTGAAAAAGGAAAATCATGATCTTAAAAACTCCTTGACTCGGCTAGAGGTTCAACTTAGTAGGAGAGACTTGGAACTTGATAAAATCAAGGCCAAACTCAACCTAGCCGAATCCACCTTCAAAAAACTCAACACGAGTTCATCCAAATTGGATGAAATACTCAATTTGAGTAAGCCTCTGAAAACTGGACTTGGGTTTCAAGAATCACTAGAAAGTATTACCTCTTCCTTGTTTGATGTTAAAACTAAAAATTGTTTTGTAAAAGAGCGTGTCAAGGAAAAGGGTAGTACTCCTAGTGATACTTCTGATCAATCCAATGAATGTGGAAACTGTCACAAAGCTGGACATATAAAATCAGATTGTTTTTTCTTCAAAAGAAAATGTCCAGTCTTCAAGTGTTGCCTCAAGTGTCGCCAATTTCTCAGGGCAACACTCATGGCAACATTGGTGAACAGAAATCCAGATTTTCAAAAAAGGCTTGGTTACCCAAGGAAAAACTGAAATGCTATATTGTTTACACAGCTTTAAGGACTAACATTGGAGGAACTTGGTACTTTGATAGTGGTTGTTCACGTCATATGACGGGTACAAAATCATTTCTAACAGAGTACCAACCTATTCAAGGAGGCTCAGTGACTTATGGTGGTGGAGGCAAGAGTGAAATAGTTGGAAAAGGAACACTGGATATTGTTGGTTTTCCTCCTTTAAAAAATGTCTTGCATGTAGATGGTTTACTTGCTAATTTAATTAGCATTAGCCAATTATGTGATGACAATTTGGAGGTAAAATTAAATAAAAATACCTATGAAGTGTTTGATAACACTAACTTTTGTGTCATGACTGGAATAAGATCAAGTGATAATTGTTACCTGGTTGGTAATAAATCAGTGTGCAATTTGACAAAACTTGATGATATAAGGTTATGGCATCAAAAGTTAGGTCATTCTCATTATAGGAATCTTGAGAAGATTATCAAACACAATGCCGTCAAAGGTGTTCCTAAACTAAACCTCAAAGACACCGTGATGTGTGGTGACTGTCAAAAGGGTAAGCAAACTCGTGTTGCTCACAGTGTTGGACAACACAATGAGCAACACTCAGGAACAACACATTGTTTTCAGCTTCTACATATGGACTTAATGGGTCCTATTGAGGTAGAAAGCTTGGGAGGTAAGAAGTATGTTTATGTGATAGTTGATGATTTTTCTAGGTATACATGGGTCTATTTCTTAAGAGAAAAATCTGAAACTTTTGATAAATTTACTCACTTAGTCTCTAAAATCAAAAACATGTTTTGTTCTCCTATTTTTCGAATAAGGTCAGATCATGGTAGAGAGTTTGAAAATCTCTCCTTCTCTACATTTTGTAGTAAAAAGGGGATACACCATGAATTTTCAGCACCTAAAATACCACAACAAAATGGTATTGCTGAAAGGAAAAATAGGAATTTAATGGAGATGGCTCGTGTTATGCTAATTGCTAGAAATATTTCTAAAGGTTTTTGGGCCGAAGCATTAAACACAGCTTGTCACACTACGAATAGAGTTTTCTTAAGACCCGGTACTACTATGACACCCTATGAGATTTTAAATGGAAAGAAACCTACGGTTCACTATTTTCACGTATTTGGTGTTTGTGCTATATTTTAAACGACCGGAAATACTTAGGAAAACTAGATTCTAAGAGTGACAAAGCCATCTTTCTTAGCTACTCTCAAAACAGTCATGCTTATCGTGTCTATAATTTGAGGTTAAAAGTGATTCAAGAATCGGTAAATATTGAATTTAACGATTACTTGAGTGCTACTGAGAGAACCGATGATATACCTCGACCTTCTTTGGAAGAAGTCGAATAGAGGGCCGGAACCGAAACCGATTCGGCCGTTGCCGCCACAGATTCAAGTGTTGCTCCGAGTGTTGCCCCGAAATGGCAACACCCGAGGCAACACAGAGAACAAACAGTAGCTGGAAATTCTGAGAGCAGTGACTCAGAAGAAGAAGATGGATTGGTGTGCCATCAAGGCAGGAGAGATCCCCCAGCTCGTATTAGAAATTATCATCCCATTACTCAAGTAATTGGTGATGTTAATGAAGGGGTTCGAACAAGAAATAAGGAGCCAGTTGACTACAGAGATATGGTTAGGTATGTGTGTATGTCCTCCACATACTTTAAGGTAAAACACTCATGTTTCGTTTCCTCTCTTGAACCAAAAAATGTGATTGAGGCTTTAACTGATAAATTCTGGATTCAAGCTATGCAAGAAGAGCTTGAACAATTTACCCGTAACGAGGTTTGATGTTTAGTTCCACGTTCTTTAAATACAAACATTATTGGAACTAAATGGATTTACAAAAAAACAAATCTGATGAATTGGGTAATATTGTTCGCAATAAAGCTCGTCTTGTGGCTCAAGACTATACACAAGTGGAAGGAATCGACTTTGATGAGACCTTTGCACCTGTGGCTAGAATTGAGTCAATAAGACTTCTTCTTGCTATAGCCTGCTACCTCAAAATCACATTACACCAAATGAATGTCAAAGCGGCGTTCTTGAATGGGTACTTAGATAAAGAGATCTATGTTGAGCAACCTAAAGGGTTTGAAGACCCATTTCACCCAGACCATGTATACAGACTTGATAAGGCCTTATATGGCTTGAAACAAGCTCCTCGTGCATGGTATGGGCGTCTAACAAGTTTCCTTCTTGAATATGGATTTGTTAGAGGAGAAGCCGATAGGACATTATTTATTCTTAGGGAAAATAAAGAGCTTGTCATTGCTCAGATCTATGTTGATGACATAGTTTATGGTTCCACATCTAAAACATGTTTACAAAATTTTGTGGAAGCTATGACATCAACATTCGAGATGAGCATGATAGGAGAACTTAATTATTTCCTAGGATTGCAGGTGAGATAGTCAGATGATGGAATCTTTATCTCTCAGAGCAAGTATGCTAAGAGTCTGGTGAAAAGAATTGGATTGGAGAGTGCAAAGAGCTCTAAAATACCTATGGGATCATCTCTTAAGGTAACCAAAGATCAGGCAGGGGAGGATGTTGACCCAACTCTGTATAGATCCATGATAGGTAGTCTTCTTTATCTTACTGCCAGTCGTCCCGATATTATGTTCAGCGTAGGTGTATGTGCTAGATATCAGTCTGCTCCTAAAATTTCTCACCTAAATACTGTCAAGAAAATCATTAGGTATGTGTCTGGGACAAGTGAATTGGGAATCTGGTTCACCAAAGACACTAATACCAGCTTGGTTGGTTTTAGTGACTCTGATTGGGCAGGGGATATAGATGATAGAAAGAGCACTAGTGGGGTTTTTTTTTTCTTGGGTAATAATCTTGTGTCATGGTACAGACGCAAGCAAAATTGTGTCTCTCTCTCTCTTTGAATCCGAGTATGTAGCGTAGGAGTTGTTGTTCACAATTAATATGGTTGAAACATATGCTTGACGACTATGGTCTTGATAGTAATATCTTGACCATGTATTGTGACAATTTGAGTGCTATAAACATTTCCAAAAATTCTGTACAACGCTCACGCACTAAACACATTGATATCCGCCATCACTTTTTGAGAGATTTAGTAGAAAAGGACTTGATCCAAATAGAGAATATTGATACTAAACATCAACTTGCTGATATTTTGACCAAAGCCTTGGACCATGAGAGATTTTCAAGTTTGAAAAAATCTCTTGGTTTATGCTTTCTATAAATCTGCTGTTTCAAGTGTTGCCGTCAGTGTTGCCAACACTGACAGCAACACTCTGTATTTGTTGTATATTATTATTTAATTTTTTTTCCCAAATGGGGGGCATTTACTAACCTTTTTGTTCTAGTATGTGTACATTCTTAAGGTTAACATTTTTTTTCATAAAATACCCCTTCGTGCTTAAAGTGACAAAGTCACTTATATTATGTTGATATTGAAAAAGGCAAAGCTTGTTAAATATTCCCAAAGAGAGTATAATGTAGTTGTTTTATACTAAGTATTAGGGATATGGAGCTCGCTACTACAGTGTACCCTACTTGAAAGGTATAAAACTTACTACATATAGCTTTACACGTTTATAAAAAACTCGGGGCACGGAGCTCGCTACTACGATGCTTCCTTGTAAATAAAGAATGTGTAAAACTTGCTTAAAAATTGCCTAAGGAATAATAAAATATATATGTTGAAAAAATATCAAGGGAATTTTATTTAAAAATGTTGTCTTGTGTGTCACGCAACATTCCTAGTAACACATTAGTAGATGCTACATTATTTTTTTATTTCTTATTTTTGTTTTTGTTAATTAAATTTTAAATTTCCAAAAGTCTATTTCCTTATATTAAGAGTTTGTGAAATTTAAAAGGTTTTTAGCAAAAATATTTATTTTTTGTCTAACTAATTGTAATTTAGAAATATCTATTTTTTAAAATTCATCTCTTTGAACTTTGAAAAACACAATTTTTTGGATATTGCTAAATTATGTTTAGTTATTATATATTTAAAAATTAAAAAAAAATTTATAAAAATTAAAAAAAAAATATTTTTAAAAATGGCGGATACAGTGCATTGGGTTTGTTGGGTTTGTTGGGATAAAAGGGTTTTTAATTTGATTTGAAGTTGTCAAATCAAATTAAACTCTCTTTTTTCACTCATTAAAACCCTCCTCCTCACTAAACCCTCTCTCTCTTGCTTCTCTCTCTAGGCGGTACCAAAACCCTTTCCTGTTCCCTTCTTCTTCGTCTTCCTCGATCCTCCATGGCTAGCCCCAAGAATTCTTTCCAAATTTCTTTCCCCATGGAGATTTCGCCTCTTGCCCCTTCGAGTGTCGCCGTCCCCATGGAGATATCACCTGCGACACTTTCGGCCACACCCTCAACCTCACCATCTTTGGACATTATTGTGTACAATCCTCCTCAAATTCCCATTCCTATAAGCCTTCCTGAAACTACCCCCTCTATAGAACTCACCTTCGCCCCTCAAAAGAAAACCCAAAAGAGAAAGGCGATTGATGCCTCTTCATCATTTCGGGGTGGTGTGTGTCGTCAATCTGAAAGGATCAAGACGTTGTTCAGGTCAAAGATACCTTCCAACACGGCTGATGATCCTGTCAATGTGGAGGATAGTTCAAGTTCATCGCTCAACATTTCATTTGAGGACAATTCAGACCCAATCTTTAAAGAGACTAAGGAGCCCTCATCATCTTCTGATGAGGATGAGGAAGCTTGGATGGATGATGAAGAAACTCTAGCTGAAGCTCAGTCCTGGATTGTAAAGAAACAGAAAATTTCTGCCAGTGTCGCCCCAAGTGTTGCCAATTCAATGGCAACACCTGAAGCAACACCTGCTACCAAGTCCAAAGCCCAGTCAAGTTCACCTTCGTATTCTCCCATTTCATGGCCTGAGGTACACACTCCTACTCCCTCTCAGGATTCAAAATCTGAATATGAGTCTTTTGGATATTATGAACGCCCATTTCTTTCCGAGGAATTTTATAGTGAATCTAGCTTAGATAAGTGGGTTCAAGATTCTGAGAAAAAGATTCTGAATGAAAGGAACATGTTTGTGACTCAATTCAAGGATTAGGAGTGTATCAATTTTTGGAAGATAGAAAATTTTTACCTACGGTTGTGAAAGTGTCCGGTTATATTGAAAGTGTGGTTAGGAATTTTTATGCTCATCTTAGGGAGGATATTGATGATAGGAATACCCCTCATTATGGAAAGATCTTTGTTAGGGGCAATATCTATGATTTTAATCCCTTGATCATCAACAAAGTATATGGCCTCCCTAATGTTGAAGATGAGAGTTTGGAATTTGATCCTAATACCTTAGCCACCTTTTTAACTGGAGGGAGAATCACCATTTGGTCTGATCACTTTAAGTCTACCCATCTTACTTCTTTGTTTAGCGTGCTTCACAAAATTTGTATAACAAATTGGCTACCTACGGCCAATGAAAACACGGTGACATTCGAGCAAGCCACTTTGTTGTACAAACTAGGCAAGAAACAAAGAGTCAACTTTGGGAGATTAGTGTTTGTTCACCTTTCTGCATGGGCCAAGAAAAGAAAGACCTCTTCCTTCATTTTTCCTTCCCTTATATTTAATGTTCTTTTGTACCAAAACCTTAAGCCTTGGAATGCCGATAATATCTCTGAGAAGCCTGTCTATTACAGAATTACCAAACACTTTACTGAAGGTAATAGGCACAAAGATTTGCCATGGGTTTTGGTTACAAATTCTCCTCTATTGGCTGCCCCTGCTTCGAGTGTCGCCCCTGAAACTGGCAACACTTTAGGCAACACTGCTCCTGTAATGGTTGATGCTGCTATGGTTTTTAATTTTTTCAATAGTCAGGTGAAGCACATTGATTCGGTAATTCAGGGGTGGCTGGACATGCGTACTGACATGATGAAAATGGTGGATTTGATTTCTTCCAAAATAGGGGGAGATCAATCAAGGCCAAGGCGTGATGATGGAGCGGATGGAGCTGGAGCTGGACCAAGTGGTACAGCTGAGGGAAGTGAAGGAGCTGAAAATGCAGAAGGTTGATGGTTGGTTCGAATGGTACTTGATTTTGGTGGTTTGATAACAAAAACAATGTTATTTGTTTTTATTTGGTTTGTAGTGCTTAAACAATTTTAATTTTTGTTTTTTTTTCTTTGTTTCGGCTGGAATTTTCTTCAAACTTTGGTGGATGGTTTTTGCTAAATGGTTGGATGGTTGTTTTAAGATTTTAATAAATATTTTGGTTAGTTATTAATTTCGTATTAAGGGGGAAATAATTAGAAATTATGTGACTTCATTTGCCTGAAGATTGATGTTGCCACTCGTGTGAGTGTGATATTTTGATTGAAAACGATTTTCAAAACATTGTCTGAAGGTTGATGTTACCTCTATTAAATCACGTGGCATTTTTTGATTTGTTTTGTTAAGTTTGACTAAATGTTTTGTAAAGATCATCACATTGGTATTTTGTGAAGAAATCAGTAACTAAGGGGGAGATTGTTAATGTTAGATCATGTGTTGCCATGAATGTTGTTCCAAGTGTTGCAAACCAGTGTTGCCACTGGTGTTGCCACAAGTGTTGCCATTTGGATTTGGCAACACTGAAATAGTTACTTGAATGTGCGCTCGCCCGAAAAATAAAAATAAAGGTAAAAGGAGTCGCCACGCCATGCTTTTAGAGGTGCACATTGAAAAACCTTTTTGAAAGAGAACGGGTTCGGGGGTCAGGTTACGTGTTGGGAAGAACCGAGAGTTCACCCAACACGCCTCGTCCGTAGACGAGTCTTTCTAATTTAGACATCCAAAAATTCGAAAGAACGTGCAAACGATGATAAAATGCAAGTGCGATAAACATGAATTTTATTGAATTGGCAAAATCATTACAACTTGTAGACCAATTGTTCGGGAGGCCACATCCCTTTACAGTAATAAGAACAAAGACATTACAAAGAAAACAGTCCTCTCGCAAAGGATCATCTATGTCGCGTGACATAGGGCTCCCTTGTCCAAATATGTCGCGTGACACCAATGGTCACTTTGCAAAGACTCACAACTAATGCACTACGTAATTACCGATGAACACAAAATTACAATCAAAACCAGATCTAGGCATTAAATGACATGAACATACTACTGAATATTCAAATAAACAACTAAAACAAATTACAACTGAAACATGGTCCCTGCAGATGGTCATGACATGTCGCGTGACACAGGACTCCTCATGTCCAAGTGTGTCGCGTGACATAGGGTAACCATCTGCAGGTACCTCACAAACTGAGATGCAGATCCAACTGATACACAACAATTATACCAGAATCAATAAGAACAACATGAATTAGATACGAATCGATCAAAGGAGTGTGGATATGGGAGATCCACACTCCCTTGACATCCAAATTGCAAATCTAAGTAGATCACATCATAAGCAAGCAATTGGACTCAAGTATAAACGATTTAAACAGAGAGATTGCAGTTGCCACTTGATAATCCGAGGCAGATGGAGCCTGATTATCAAGTGGAGAAGAAGGAAGAACAATTAAACAAATGAATGAGAGAGAGAGGAGGAGAGATTAGTTACCCTTGTAGTCCTCAACTCTTACACCAAGTTAGGTGTAGGAGTCTTCGATTCAGCTTCTGGGATGGAGATCTAAGCACAAACTGAGAGTTGAATTGGAAGATTTGAAGTGTATGGAGAGGTAGGAGAGGAATTGGGTTGAAGAGAGGTGAGAGGTGAAGGATTTGGAAGGGGATTGGGTAATTTTGGTGAGGGAGGAAGAGAGAGAGAGTTTTCTGAGGCAATTTGTGTAGAGTTACGTTAGGAGGCTGAAATTCGGATCTAAAACTGAGAGGGGTAGGGTCTTATTTATAGCTGCAGTCCATGGTAGCCTTGTGTCGCGCGGCATAACGTAACCACTTTCCATGCTTCGACTTGTCGCGTGACACAAGGTGACCATAACCGTTTTTTGCGCCAAATCTGGTTCTGGAACCTTCTTGGATAATACCCAAAAAGTCCAAAACAGATTTATTCCTTTTTAGGTCCCTCAGCCTGATCAAAGTACAAAAAAGTACCTCCTTCGCGTGAAACTTATGAAATGTTTCCGGAAGTCTCGGGATGAACCGGGAATTTACCAAAATGCCCCTAAATGCAATTTTATCATGTTAAAATGCATCTGGAAAGGTCGCGAATTGGATTGGCGTACTTACAGAGCCCCTCAGCAACGTCACTTATGGAAGAAGTGAGGTTGTCGATAAAATAAGATCCAATCCCAATGAGCGGTTGGTGAATAAGGCGGAGGGCTAGATGGTGATCCGGGGAATCAGATGGCTGGACCTTTTGAGAAAGGATTCCTACGTATCCCGGGGAGGGAATCAAGCCAAATCATATTTCGGACTATTAGGGGAGTCACCCGAGGACACGACTGTGTGGTTGTCACCCAATACTCGACTGTGCGATTGTCATCCAATACTCGACTGTGCGGTTGTCACCCAATACTCGACTGTGCGGTTGTCACCCAATACTCGACTGTGCGGTTGTCACCCAATATTCGACTGTGCGGTTGTCACCCAATACTCGACTGTGCGGTTGTCACCCAATATTCGACTGTGCGATTGTCACCCAATACTCGACTGTGCGATTGTCACCCAATACTCGACTGTGCGGTTGTCACCCAATACTCGACTGTGCGGTTGTCACCCAATACTCGACTGTGCGGTTGTCACCCAATATTCGACTGAGAAATCTGTAGCTGCCGGAGGGACTGATGCTATGGTTTATGCTGTTGGGGATCGATGTAGCTGCCGGAGGGTCCTATGCTACTAACTGCTGCTGACGGTTACTGAGTGCGGGGCGGTCTCTTGTCGACTTGTTCGGCTTTGGGATCTGGGACTTTGCTTGATATGACGGGACTTTTTGCTTGTTGGGCAGCGGATTCTTGTTGGTATTCTGGTGACGGGGTTATCTTTATTGACGATTGACTTCTGTGTCCCGAGCTTTGCTTGGTGAACCAGGGACTTTGCTTGCTGAGCAGCGAATTCTTATGGATGGTTTGACGGTGGGGCCATTGATCTTGATGTGCCCTGCTGGGGAGATTCAAATAGACACGGACTTTTTGTCTCGGCTTTGCTTTGAGGGACAATCTTTGAGGTTTGCTCAGTTGACTGTTGTACCTGCAGGGAAAATGACATTCGAAGCACTACAATCTGACTATGCTATTTTGTTAGTAAGGATTAAACTATGTTAGCTTGTTTGCATGAGTCTGTTTGTTCTGGGAACGAGGGGAAAGGTGTATGGTTTATTGTATTGACAGGTCAGCTTTTGCCGTGTTTATACATAAGTTTCTGGGACTGCTTTGGGGTAATTGTGTATAGTGGTACATATGGTGGGGGAAAACCCTCTCCCGTGCAGTAACATGTGGGTACAAGGTGTATTGCAGCGACGACGGCGAGATAGAGAATGCCACAGAAAAAACCACTTGCAAAACCTTGATGCTTCCTGATGCAGACCAAACGTGTCGCCCGACATTATGTGTCTGTTTGTCAAGATATGTCGCACGACTGGACGGAGCTCGTAACAGTGCCCCTTTTTAAAATCAGTTCCGGCTTCATTTGCAGGCATTGTTCTTTCAGCAGGAGGACACCAGTAGCCTCAACTTGACAAACAGGCGACTTCTGCAACAAAGGTTGGAACTTTCAATCACCATGGAGCATAATAACGAGGAAATAACTTCTCGGGAACATCAATTTCGTCAAGACTTTATTGGGATTTTGCAATTTCACCAAAAGCATCATGGGAAAATCATTGACAAGCGATATGGTATGCCGTGCCTCTTGCCTCTGAAGAACTGGAGAGTCGATTGGGACTTGCTCCGAGCAGCTTCGCATTTTTGGGACCCGGAGAGGCATGTGTTTACTTTATCATACAATGATCTGACGCCAACTATGGAGGATTTCAGAGCATTGACAGGCTTGGGTGAGGTGGAAACTGTAGCATTCCCTCGAGATAGACGGCCGGTTGTGGAGAAGTTATCGAATTTCCTGTGCCTGCCAGTAGATCAGGTGGCATCTATGATTCTGAATGGTGAGCTTGTAGACTTAACCCGGATGGCTCGGCTGCGATCTTCCAGTCCGGCGCTATTTGATCTTTCTACCTCTCTGGACATGTATGTATTGTTTACCCTGTCAGCCTACTACTTCTGTGGACATGTCGGAGTCTGCTCAGGTGCACTGCTGGAGGTCGTCAGACATCTTAGGGGTGACCGAGGTGTGGATCTTCATCAAATTCGGTTCAGCCAAGGGGAAATGGACATTGTACCCCTGCTATTAGCTGAGACTTACCATGGCCTTGATAGACTAGCCGGGGGATCTGATTTCATGGGCGCGGGCAACCCCACTTTGTTATCTTTATGGCTTTCTGAAAGATTACGCTTGATTGGGCCATTACCGGAGGGTCAAACAGCGATGCCTTGGGTGACTAGACAACGCAGATTACTGAGGGATGCGGCAGCTGACAATTGGCAGGTGAGGTTGACACGATATAAGACTGCTGATTTGAAATTCTGGATTCCGGCATGGGGATTACAGACCATGAGGGACGTTCAGGATGGATCGGTGGTAGTCAGACTGCCAGGGTTACATGTGTCTTCATTCTGTGTCCCATCACTGGTAAGCAGGAAATATCGGTACCCTAAGCAGATTATTCGGGCTTTGAGAGAAAGGCTGACGACTGATGCTATTCCAATGGTCATGACCGAGCCCCAGACTATGCATTTCTTTAGCAGATCCTTCTTGGAGGGTTTTCTTCCCACACGGACGCTTCTTCGTCAGGCCAGAGGGTTTACATTCTTGACCACGGAGTATCTGATTTGGTATGAAGAGCAACAGGGTCCCGTGCAGCTGGCGATAGAGGCTCGCCGTAGGGGATACTTAGGAGTAGACTACCCATCCAGCCGGTCTTTTCGAGATGCAGAGGCCCGAGGGAATCCAGATAATGTTACCAACGATGTTGCTGAGGATTATCGGAGGCGAGAGATCCGGAGAGCTGCTCTGAGGGATGATCCAGAGGTGAATGCTCGCAGAGAGGCCTTGCGACAAGAGAGAGCTGCCAGGGCTGCTTTGAGGGAGACTGGTCTGATCAAACCATCGACACGCAATATACCAGAGCTGGGGCGAGCTCAAACCGACTTATTTGACATTCCTAGGCCAAGAACCTCCCGGGGACCAAGGAAAAGGAAAGACAGAGGTACGAGTTCGGGAGCGGGGACGAGCTTCTAGACACCTTTCTGAGAGATAGAAGACTCTTTATTTTTCTTTTGCTTGTATTTGGGAGAGACATTTATTTGAACGGAATTTGAGTATCCTTTGATTACCTTAATGCAGACAAAATGGATGTTGAAATTTTATTTCTTCTCTTTTTTTTATATTCGCAGCAAGTTATTTGAGTCAAAAGTAGGCCGTGCTTGAACTCATCAAAAAGAATATTAACTCAAAATGAACCTTTGTAAAGCTTTGTAACTGTAATCAAAACACATTTTGGCAAGATATAAGACTTTGCAGCATTTTTTTTAGACCGAACCACAAGTGGTTGCCTACGTTCCCCTTTTGTAAGAGAACTAAGGGGCTCAAGTCTCTGTAGTTCGACTCAATCAACTTTGTGTTTAGAGAAAGGGGAAGACAGAAGGGGGACATGGTGCAACCCTGTTTTTTTACCTAGACCGCCCTTTTTAGGGTTTTCGGCCTAGCTGGGTATATTCTTTTAGCACCGGGCGCATCCCTTATTTTTGCATGGACTGCCTTTTGAGAGGTTTTCAGTCTCATCTGGGACAATTTTGTCGCGCCTTTATTTTCATTTCTTTCTTTTTTTTATATATATTTTTTATTTTTATTTTATTCACAGAGGGGGAAAGAAGACTCAATCACACATAATACCGCCGCAACTTGTCTCCGTTGACGGGGTGCAAAAATGGGTTACCATCCAGATCCGTTAGCTGCATTGCTCCTCCGAAGAATATCTTCTTGACTAGAAACGGTCCAACCCAAACAGGTGCCCACTTACCCAATGCACTGCTCTGATTTGCAGGCTTCATCTTGAGAACCAAATCACCAACCTTGATGTCCCTGGGCTTCACTTTCTTGTCAAAAGCACGGGCCATTCTTTTCTGGTATGCCCGATTGTGCTCCATGGCTTTTAATCTGCGTTCATCTAACAGTGCCAACTCGTTGTATCGACTTTGGAGCCAATCAATCTCATTCACCTCATTCTCAAGTAACACCCTGAGGGAAGGAATTTCTAACTCAATGGGCATGACAGCCTCCATTCCGTAAGTCAAAGGCGTATGGGGTTGCACCGGTAGCAGTTCGAATTGAAGTGCGGTAGCCCCATAATGCTAAATGTAGCTTCTCTGGCCAATCCCTTCCTCATTCGGCCATTTTCTTAATGATCCTTTCCAAATTCTTATTAGCAGCCTCAACAGCACCATTCGTCTGCGGTCTGTATGGCGAAGACTTGTGACGTTTGACCCTGTATTCAGTAAGCAGGCGATCAGTTTCTCCCTCAAAATGGGTTCCATTGTCAGAAATAATCTCATTTGGGACTCCGTAGCGGCAGAAAATCTGCTCCTTTATGAAGCGAGCCACTTTTTTAGCTGTGAGCACTTTGTAAGATGCAGCTTCTACCCACTTTGTGAAGTAATCCACAGCAACTAATACGAATGAGTGCCCATTACTCCCAGATGGAGTTATCTTCCCAATGACGTCAATTCCCCATGTTGCGAAGGGCCAGGAAGTTGTCATACAGTGGAGATCATGAGGAGGGATATGGTTCAGATTGGAGAATCGCTGGCATTTGTCACAAGTTCGCACAAATTGAATACAATCAGTTTCCATAGTAATCCAGAAGTAGCCCAGTCTGATAATGCTATGCATAAGGGATCGAGCGTTCATATGAGGTCCGCAGGCACCATTGTGAACATCTTCCATTACTTTCTGAGCCTTTTCTTTGCTGATACAGAGCAGGAGAGGGCAACCTTCCCTTTTCTTCCACAGCTCATTGCCAAGTATAACGTACTGAGCCGATAGCCTTTTCAAAGCTTGCAAACTCTTGGCATGAATACCCTTTAGGTCTCCTTCTTTATCGACGGGGAAAGATGCTTCACCATGCTTGAGATATTGGAAAATTTGATTGTACCACGGCTCATTGACGGTTTCAATCTCTATTTCACAGCAGTATGCAGGATTTTCTCGCCTACCGACCCTGAACGGTTTAATTGACTTTCCTTCTGGGATTTCTACCAAGGAGGCCAGAGTAGCTAGGGCATCGGCAAATCTGTTCTTATCTCGCGGCAGAAATTGGAATGACACTTCCTTGAACTGGCCGACGAGCTCTGCAATGTAAGCGTGATACCTCTGGAGACATGGATCTGAGGTTTTCCATCTGTTGGCGGCTTGATTTATTATCAGTTGGGAATCACCAAACACTTCCAACTCATCCACATGTCGCTCTAGGGCAGCCTCAAGACCAGCTATGCAAGCTTCATATTCGGCCGCATTGTTGGTAACCGAGAAATTCAGCTTGATAGCTATGGGGGTATGCATATCATTCGGGTCTACCAGTACCATCCCGATGTCGTTACCTCTTTTGTTTGCTGCGCCGTCGAAGAATAACTGCCACCGATTGCCATTTTCTATAACAAGGATCCCTTCATCTGGAAACTGGAGATCTGGTCCTCGGGGTTCTGTACTGGGGGAATCAGCCAACTGATCTGCCAGAGCTTGTCCCTTGATTGACTTCCGGATCACATATTTGATATCGAACTCAGCTAAGAAGAAAGTCCACTTTGCCAATCTGGTGGAAATGTTGCCTCTATCACCTTGAAACAGGTATCTGATCGGGTCCATCTTGGAGACCAGGTGCACTGTGTGGGATAACATATAATGCTTCAATTTTCCGACCACCCAAACCAGAGCTGCACATGTCTTCTCGAGGGCAGAGTAATTCAACTCGCTACCTTGGAATTTACGACTGACGAAATATATGGCATTCTCGATCTTGGAGTCCATCTTCTCTTGCGCCAGCATGGCTCCGATAGCTGTGTCTGTGACCGTTAGGTATAAAAGTAAAGGCTTGCTCCCGTGAGGTGGGCAGAGAATAGGAGGATTAACAAGGTAAGCTTTGATTCTCTCGAAAGCTAGTTGACATTCTTCGTTCCAAACCACTTCCTGATTCTTCTTCAATAGCTTAAAGATTGGCTCACATATAGAGGTCAACTGGTTGATGAATCTGCTGATGTACTGTAGACGGCCCATGAAACCTTTCACTTCGGAGACAGTTCTGGGTGGCTTCATCTCGACAATTGCTTTGACTTTTCTGGGATCTACTTCGATGCCTCGCTCTGTGACCATGTAGCCCAAAACTTTACCCCGGGTAACCCCAAAAGTGCACTTGGCGGGATTTAGCCTCATGGAATGCTCCCGAAGTCTGTTGAAGAACTTCCTTAAATCCGTGAAGTGCTGTCCATCCGACCCTTTTGAGTGAATAATCATATCGTCCACATACACTTCAATCTCCTTGTGGATCATGTCGTGAAACAGGGTAGTGACGGCTCTCTGATAGGTAGCCCCAGCATTCTTCAGACCAAACGGCATTACTGTGTAACAATAAGTACCCCATGGAGTTGTAAATGCTGTCTTGTCTTGATCTTCCTCGGCCATCTTAATCTGGTTATAGCCCGCAAAACCATCGACAAAGGATTTGACTTCGTAGTTCGCAGTTGCATCTACCAGCATATCAATGTTGGGCAAAGGGAAGTCATCTTTGGGACTAGCCTTATTAAGATCCCGGAAGTCTACGCAAACTCGAACCTTTCCATTCGCTTTTGTGACCGTAACTATGTTTGCCATCCAAGTCGGATATTCAATCACTTTGATGAAGCCCACCCGTAGGAGTTTCTCAATCTCTTCTTTGACTTGTAAGGACCACTCGGGCTTGATCCGCCTCAACTTCTTCTTGATCGGCTTAATCTCTGGGTCCATGGGTATCCGGTGCTCTACGATAGATGTATCCAGCCCATGCATATCTTTGTAGGACCAAGCAAAGACGTCCATAAACTCTTTAAGCAACTCAATCAGGGCAACCCGCTCATCTCCGGAGAAGAAGCTGCCAATTTGTGTTTCTTTGGGTTCTTCGGCTGTTCCCAGGTTCACCGTTGTCAATACCTCATCGGCAGCTTGGGCCCGGCTTTCCTTTTGTTCGCAAACCTGCTTTGAATTATTTTCTAAAATTTGCTCATCTATTAAGTCTGCATTATCTTCAATTGAATCTGGCTTAATTATTTTTAAATCTTGATGGTTAATTTTAGTTAAGCGTTCAATTGTTAGATTGGCAATCACGGGATACTCAGAAAGGTCGACCATTTTATTCAAAGCATAGGGAAAAACAGTGTTTACAACTCGAAGACGGTCTTCTGTCGTGAGGACATCGGACCGATCGGAGGACTCAAATTCAATCACAAGGGACTCTGGGGACTGACTCAGGACACGGGGAACAAATTTAGACTCAGAGGGACAAGGACGAGGTTTGAGCCCAAGCTTTCCAATCATAGTCTCCCTGTCTGCAACCGGTCCCTGAAATGAAGTCCAGTTCTGTAGCGGCCCCTCTGCGATGGTCTTCAAACTGTTCAGATCTGCAACTGGCCCTTTCTCAAATTCCAGCACAGCTATCACCTCGCTATCAGAGGAAAAGTCAATCAAATCTCCGAGATCTTCAACAAGAACAAACCCTTCTGCAGGCAACTTCTCTGTAGACACACCACCTTCGGGTTCAGACAGCCCCTGATTCTCAAACAATTCTGCCAAATCACCGTCAATATCTAAAGGGTCCGCACCACGGATTTTGTGCACAACAGATTCATCCAGAGCGAGCTTCTCGAACTGGTTCACATAATTAGGTCCCCAGAAATGATAGCTGTTCTCGAAAGTAGCGGTGACACCTGGCCTTCTAGGCATACTCACAAGCATTTCCTTCACAGGGTTTTGACTGCTGGCAAACCTCTGAATCGTTTTCAACCTTTCTCCCATTTGGCTCAGCTTCGGCTCTGGGCACACAAACATTTCTCCATCCTCTTTGACAAAGTGTTGGTTCAAAGACCAGCTGTACGGGCGCATCTCAGGCCTCTTGTACCTCTTACCAGCAGCTGAGGTCATCTTTTCTTTGAACGCTTCAGTCTTATCGTACGCTTTGTCTTCTTTCGTTATAGCATACCCCAGGCCTCGCCTGTTCCTCTTGGCTTCTGGCATCGCAAAATGACATGGCCCCTGTTGACGTTTTCCCAGCCCCAGACCAGGGATATAGTTCATGCCTCTCATCATTTTTAGCACAGGAGGGATCTTGTCGGAGGAGGTCGTCAAGTCTATGGTGCAGACCTGCCCTTTGGGTTTCTCAATCGTAAAACCACTAAGCATCAAGTTTTCCTGGTCGAGTTTGATTTCCATCACTGGCAAGGTATTGGTGCTGGTTTCCCCAATCGTGACGCTATCACCATAAATGGTCGTCAGGACTCCGTCTTGCACAAACTTTAGACATTGGTGGAGAGTGGAGGCTACGGCTCCAATTTCATGAATCCACGGTCTGCCCAATAGCGCTGAGAATGTGACCGGAATATCGATAACTTGGAAATCTACCATCATCTCTTTACTCCCAAACATCAAATTCAGAGAGACTATTCCCAATACTGCCCTAGACGTGGAATCGTAGGCCTTTATGGTTTGATTGGATGGTTTAAGGTTCTGCGCGTTAATGTCCAACATACTCATCATTTTAGCAGGGAGCACATTCATGGCTGACCCATTGTCTACCAACACATGGGGAATCCGCCGTCCTTCCAGGGGTACCGTGATGTGTAGGGACTCATTATGCTTCGCACCATAAGCAGGCAGGTCAAGATCCGTAAAAGTAATGATGTTCCCATACTAATCAGCTGACAGGCTTCGTCTGGGGTGGCATTGACAGATACTTTCATTTTGGACAAAGCTTCTTCTAATTTCAGTTTGTGAGGGTAGGATGATGTGAGTAAAGACCATAAGGAGATATCAGCTTGGGTTCTCTTCAGTTGTGTCAGGATTGGGTCTTCCTGAACTTCTTCATTTCTTGTTGGTCTGTATGGGTTCTGAGAGGACTGGGGATTCGCAATTGCAACTGCTTTACCTTTCCCGGATGGATCTATGTTATCTGCTCCTAACATTCTCCCTGACCGAGTCAACAAATTAATTTCTTGATCTTTCTCGACCACAAAATCTTTACTGGCCTCCTTGAGCTCTGTTAGCGTAATCGGAACAGGACGAGTGCTATAAGGCCATGCCGCCTGCCTTATCTCATTTATGGACAATGGAGCTTCTATATTAGCCGCTATCCTGAGTTCCTCTAGAGAGATCGGGGAATCTCTAGGAACCATGGAGGATATAGTGTTGGCAACCACATGCTCTTCATAATCGTCATAATCAACAGTATTATTCAAACCATAAAGATCATCAAGATACAAAACATAACAGAAATTATCTTTCATTTCACCAGAAAATGGGGTTACATCAGTCACAATCTCATTACAACCAGCACTATCATTTTCATCTATTGACTTCCCAAACTCTATTACATTAACAAAATAGTCTTGGCCAAAATCCATGAGGTTCACGGTGTTGTTAGGCAGCGGGTTGCTGACGACATTAGGACGAGGGGATTTTTCAATTTTCTTCTCATCTACAAGCCCTTGAATGATTCTTTTGAGGGTGAAGCACGTATTGGTGGTGTGCCCTGGGAATTGGTGGAATCGACAATACTTGCTTGTATCAAGGTTAGGATTGGGACTAGCAGGCCTGTAATTTTCTAGTGGCTTTATCATACCTGTCCTGAGCAATCCATTGTAGACCTCCTCTGTAGTCATACCCAAATCATCAAACTTTCTCTGTTGCCTTGGCTGAAATCTTCCACCATTAGAACTGTTATTACCCCCTCCTTGCAGGTTGTTGACAATGTTATCTTTAACTATTTCTCTTCCTTTTGGTGCCATGGCGGAGACTGGGTTTGCTGTCCGGTATCTGAAACTTCCACTACCACTGTTTCCACTAGCATTCGCATTCGGGGTCTGATTAAACAATCTGTTTTCACTTCTAGCTCCCATCCCGACCATCTCTCGCAAATCTGGATACCAACCTTTCCCGATGGCTTCCCTGAGTACTGGCTTCACACATGATAAGAAGATATCTTTTTGGTCCTGTAGGGGAATGGGCTCTGATAGCTCATTAAGCTTAGCATTCCAACGCTTATAAAATTCTGTAATTGATTCATCAGCCTTCTGGATAGTCCCCACTAAATCATCCCGGGTAGTACGCCATTCTAAGTTGCCTCTGTACTTTTCCAAAAAGGTTTCCGTAATCTGGCTCCAAGTAGAGCGGCATTCTTGTTTCAGGGCCAAAAACCATGTGAGAGCTGGTCCTTTCAAAGTCAAATGAAAGTGGGATGCCATAAACTCGGGCGTGCAGCCCATCGCTCCCATAGTCATTACATAAGTATCCACATGAGTTTTCGGACAAGCAGTACCATCGAAGTCCATTTTCGGCATCTTGAATTTGTGAGGCAAAGGCGTTACCTGGGCTGGATCCACCACTCTGAGACCGCTAGAACCTACAGTCAGTTTGTCTATTTGCTGTTGCATCTGCTTCAATAAGGCCGTTACTTAGGGTTAAACACGGAATGCGGGGATAGCGGGAGCTACTGTTGAAGACGGTATGGGGAAATCTGAATTAGGCCCAACGGGCAAAGCGGCTGGTGGGAGACCGGGGGTACTGGGGATACCAATGTTACCATCCAACAAACTAACAGAGTTGGGAATTCTGTTCCCGTACATATCATAGACATTAAACTGCATGCTGGGGTTCTGGGAACTGTATTGCGCTGACTGACCTCTGAATTGACCAAGAGAAGAAAATCCTGTACTGACACAAGGGGCCGAATACGGAGTGGAACCATAAAGATGCTGAGTAAGGGTAGAGCACACTGCAGGCTGAGGAAGACTGCCCTGGAGCTGAGACTGCTGATACCTCGAAACACTGTCTTGGCAAATCTGATTCCCTGACAGCCGATACTGACCACTCTGCTACACATTATACTGACCACCCTGATAACTGTCGGGGTACACATTAAACTGAGGTTGGGAGTAACTGGCTTGGAACTGAGACCCATACTGAACCTGTGGCATCGGGACATTGGGAGCCGGAGAGGAAGTGAGATCAAAGAAATTCACTGGATGACCAACACTCTTGCTAAGACCTTGCTGAGCCACTTGATTATATGCTTGGGAAGAAGGGGGAGGAAATTTTCCTTGGACACTCATAATCATTCCTGGAGATGGCATTTGCTCGGGGCGTGGGACATAGCTTGTGGGAGGAGGCATAGCATTGTAACTGAGTGGAGCAGGCTGGGCAGGAGAAACAGATCCAATCTCGTTATTGCCCTCTTCAGTAATTTCTTCATAGGAACCGTCTTCTCTACGGAGCATCGCTATTCCCCGGGCCCTCATGGCCTCAACAAAGCGGTTATGAGCTTCTTCTTCTCTGATTTTGGCATTCTGAGCTGACAGGCGGGCCTCACGCTCCCGGGTCAAAGCGGCTTCCAAATTTATCCTCAACTCATCTGTAGACAGATCATTCAAGCTTGGATGACTTATCGGACCTGAACCTCTAGCAGACTGAGCGGCAAACACATCTCCATTCCCTGTTATTTCTGATTCTGTACTGACTAAAGCTTCGGAAACTGCTAGAACTTCTTTGACAACCCGAACTAAACGAGCTCCCGGTACAGATGATCGACTCCAACTCGCCCGACTCCAACTCCCCGTAGCTGCATGGGTATATATACGGGTTTATGAGGTAGGGAAAGAAGTGGAAATACTGGAGAGGGAGAAGAAACGGAGAGAATAGACTCGCGCAAACAATTTATTTATCTTTAAGTATAAATCAGTGATTTAAATCCTAAGAACGGTTGGGAAAGGCTAATCCTTTATTTACACAAACTATACCTTGGGGAAGCCTAGGGACACAAGATTCAAATTACATTAAATGTTTTTCATTTGAAATTAATAATAAGTAATGATACCTAAACAAAACCTAACACGACGTGGGACGGACGAGTAGCCCCAATTTCTAGGTAAATTTGGGCAGCATAACGGGTATTCTCGGGGAATTTCCAAGAAAAATCTGGCATGACCTCTCGTCGGTGCATGGTGACAATGCGGCATGATCTCTCGTTTAGGACACGCCACGGGAGTGATATGTCCTCACGCGAAACCATATTGCATTGGCAACATGCCCACAAGTTGCGGGGTTTTGAGGAAGGTAAAAAGACTTATTTGGAAATTTCAAAAACAACTCATTTCGGTGTAGTTTAAAATGTTGTATCAAAAACCAACCGTGGGTAAGGTTTAAGTGTGGTGCCACCTAAACGCACTAGGGGAATGGGTTTGACATTAGGCGCTCAAACGTAGGCGAATATTATCACCGTCCGCGATGCCGTCAATCGCATCCGAGGGTTCTAAAGCTATGTGACGTAGTGTGCGGATGACTATATTCTTTTATTTACAAAAAACAAAATTTTCTATTTATTAATTTTATTATTTAAGAAAAGGAAAACACACACACTCTCTCAGGTAAGAAAAAGGGAACAACAGTCAGCTGAGCAATCTTTCTCTTGATTCAAGGGACTGCCCTCAAACCAAAACCTGAAACCTGTCCAGTGACTATTCTTGTCGCGTGACACAGAACAGCATGGGACAAAGCTGTCGCACGACCAAGAGAGTCACTGAACCACACCTCTGCAAAACTGAGATTAGCCCCTGCCTCCCATTGGCAAGGGATGAAACAAACCAGTAAAGCAACATATAAAAACCACAAGCAACACACAAAAGGCATACAAGTTGTAAGATCTCATAAAATGCATGTATCGCACATAATTATCAAGGATGCACATAAAAATGAATACATTGGATGTCTAAACGAACGAAAGCATGACCCTCTTAGTTTTTTGAAAAAACAGGTTTTCAAAAAGCAAGTCCCCAGCGGAGTCGCCACTGAATGTGCGCTCGCCCGAAAAATAAAAATAAAGGTAAAAGGAGTCGCCACGCCATGCTTTTAGAGGTGCACTTTGAAAAACCTTTTTGAAAGAGAACGGGTTCGGGGGTCAGGTTACGTGTTGGGAAGAATCGAGAGTTCACCCAACACGCCTCGTCCGTAGACGAGTCTTTCTAATTTAGACATCCAAATAATTCGAAAGAACGTGCAAACGATGATAAAATGCAAGTGCGATAAACATGAATTTTATTGAATTGGCAAAATCATTACAACTTGTAGACCAATTGTTCGGGAGGCCACATCCCTTTACAGTAATAAGAACAGATTACAAAAGAAAACAGGTCCTCTGCAAAGGATCATCTATGTCGCGTGACATAGGACTCCCTTGTCCAAATATGTCGCGTGACACCAATGGTCACTTTGCAGAGACTCACAACTAACAGACCACAGAATTACCAGATGAACACAAAATTACAATCAAAACCAAATCTAGGCATTAAATGACATGAACATACTACTGAATATTCAAATAACCAACTAAAACAAATTACAACTGAAACATGGTCCCTGCAGATGGTCACGACATGTCGCGTGACACAGGACTCCTCATGTCTAAGTGTGTCACGTGACATAGGGTAACCATCTGCAGGTACCTCACAAACTGAGATGCAGATCCAACTGATACACAACAATTATACCATAATCAATAAGAACAACATGAATTAGATACGAATCGATCAAAGGAGTGTGGATATGGGAGATCCACACTCCCTTGACATCCAAATTGCAAATCTAAGTAGATCACATCATAAGCAAGCAATTGGACTCAAGTATAAACGATTTAAACAGAGAGATTGCAGTTGCCACTTGATAATCCGAGGCAGATGGAGCCTGATTATCAAGTGGAGAAGAAGGAAGAACAATTAAACAAATGAATGAGAGAGAGAGAGAGGAGGAGAGATTAGTTACCCTTGTAGTCCTCAACTCTTACACCAAGTTAGGTGTAGGAGTCTTCGATTCAGCTTCTGGGATGGAGATCTAAGCACGAACTGAGAGTTGAATTGGAAGATTTGAAGTGTATGGAGAGGTAGGAGAGGAATTGGGTTGAAGAGAGGTGAGAGGTGAAGGATTTGGAAGGGGATTGGGTAATTTTGGTGAGGGAGGAAGAGAGAGAGAGTTTTCTGAGGCAATTTGTGCAGAGTTACGTTAGGAGGCTGAAATTCGGATCTAAAACTGAGAGGGGTAGGGTCTTATTTATAGCTGCAGTCCGTGGTAGCCTTGTGTCGCGCGGCATAACGTAACCACTTTCCATGCTTCGGATTGTCGCGTGACACAAGGTGACCATAACCATTTTTGGTGCCAAATCTGGTTCTGGAACCTTCTTGGATAATACCCAAAAAGTCCAAAACAGATTTATTCCTTTTTAGGTCCCTCTGCCTGAGCAAAGTACAAAAAAGTACCTCCTTCGCGTGAAACTTATGAAATGTTTCCGGAAGTCTCGGGATGGACAGGGAATTTACCAAAACGCCCCTAAATGCAATTTTATCATGTTAAAATGCATCTGGAAAGGTCGTGAATTGGATTGGCGTACTTACATTACTGTATTTTTCACAAATAAAAATGTGGAAATTAATGTTTAAATAACAGTAGTTAGTCTGCTTAAAATGAGCTGGAAAAGATCAACAGAAACTGCCCAGGCGTGATTCACGAAGAAGAGGAGAAAAATTAACAAATAAACATGTGTTTATTTGTTTAATTAATGACCAAGCAAAAAGAGATTTTATTCAGCTATTCAGGGGGAGAACAAGTCAGAGTACAAGGCATCTAGAGCTGAGAGATACAAGCAAGAGAAGCAAGAGAAGACCTAGTCTCCTACAAATGAGGCGAGAAGGCTAATTTGGAGGAAACAAACTCCTAGGCTGTTGCTGGTCATTTTGAGTAGGCTCCAAGACTTTGTGGCCTATAAATAGTGCAGTGGATCTTCATTGAAGATCATCCAATTCAGAAAACGCAAATCTGCAAAAGAAATAGAATTCTGCTCTCAAGTGTTGCCATTCAAGTGTCGGCAACACTCAATCCAACACTCGAGAATTTCATATAGATTTTTATATTTTTGTGAGGTTCTGAGTGTTCATTTTCAGAGAGAGTTCTTTTATATGTTGTTCCTTATGTTAATGATTGTTTATCATTAAGGAACTTCTTCGACCTTGTATTGAATTCATATTATTAATAGAAAGGTCTTGCCCTCCTGGCACCCATCAAGTTATATATTTATATAACTTGATAAAAATTATATTCTTGTGTATTGTTTTAATTCTTCCGCTGCAAATTAGATTTATTTCTATTTATTTGTGTTTTTCTAGAATTGATGAATGTGTTGTTGTTAGTGTGGCTAACACTAAGGACAACACTTGTGAGTTTCGTCTCACCTTGTGAGTTTCGCCTCACTTGTTCTAAGCCATAGACAATTTCAGATATTCTAAAAAACACACCCATTAACAAGAAACACAATCTGAAGCCAATGTAGGGTTAGGGTTCATAAACACTGCCCACTCCAGAAAAACTTTCGTCAAGATTGTAATATCTGACAGAGTAAGCTCACAATTCTCCTGTGTCACGCGACAGAACTTGCTTCTGTCACGCGACACTTCTTGCCCAATCTGGGCAGTATCAGTTTGTTGAACAATCATGCTAATCTATGAATGTGTTTACAATCTGATGTGTTTATGTATTAATCTGGATGCTATAAAATTAAGTTTATAGGGCTATGCTAGATTAATTCATTGTTTATGCATGCTTAGTTAATTAAAATTTGATTTTATTAATTGTTGCGATGCATGATTTATGTGTTCTTACGTGTTAAGAATGTTTTATGTTTAGTTGAAACATTGCATTGTAGTTTCCTAATATGTTTAGATTTAGACATTAAAATTTTGGTTTTATGATTGTTTATGAGAAACAAGTCATTTTACGCGAAATTTAAAAGGAAACTGATTGTTTATAAAAGGTAGTGATTATGTTGCCAAATCAGAGCTGATTTCTGATTGTGCATGTCTAGAAAAGTTCTGTCGAAAGAGAGATTTGGTACTTAAGTAGTCTTTGTGACTCACCTATCTTCCAGGGAACTTACCTGGTGCACGATTATGAATATCTTTGCTGATATGCTTATAATCTACTTTTTAAAGAACCTTCATTTAACTTTTAAGTTCTTTATGCCAATTCATGATTAAAACACTTGAGACCATTCGGATAGTTTTGGGTGGGCTAGCCATAGCAAGGTACTTTGATTCTATTCGAATGCGAGCAAGATGAGGAAATGGTGGTTCCTATACGTTTAAAGTGAAAGAACTTAATTGGGTTATCAAAATGGTTTTGGACCCAAGGCATAAGATGAGATTAAAATATGCCTAGACATATGATGTCTTGAATAAATCTCATAAAAAATCTAAGAGTCATATATGTGATATGATTGATGTTTCTACCTAATTAATTTAATTTTTAGCGGTTTGCCATAGCAAACTTGAAATTAAATTAAAGTTGGATCTTAGCCCATTAAATGTATATTATGCTTATTTGCATTGGAAGGTGTATACTTTAGTGGGAGCATTTTATGTAAATGCATTATACTTCTCATATGATATGTTTACTTATATGTGTTCATATTTTATGTATATCTTTTTGTAGAATAAATGGCATCAAACAATAATCACCTGTCACTGCGATCTCTCCTTGAGAAGGAGAAGTTGGAAGAGAATGGTACAAACTACATGGATTGGATCCGTAGCGTGAGAATTGTTCTCAGGCAAGAGGAAAAACTGTACGCTCTCGAGGAACCTATTCCACCTGAACTGCCGTCGCCAATGCTACTAGAGCAGTGAATGATCAATATCTGAAGCACAAGCGTGACTCTACAGATGTTGGATGCATCATGCTCTCCGCCATGTGCAAGAACCTTCAGAAGGATCTTGAGCACTTGGGGACAGTTGATCTTAACAATCGACTGATGGAAATGTTCCAAGTACAAGCTAGGCAAGAAAGGTATAACACAGTTACGGTCTCGACCTCATGCAAGATGAGTGAAGGACAAGTTGTTGGTCCCCATGCTCTTAAGTTGAAGGGCCACATTGAGCATCTTGAAAGGATCGGTTTTCCAATTAGCCAAGAGTAGCTACCGACATAATATTGAATTCATTGCCCAAAAGTTTTAGTAATTTCATAATGCACTATAACATGGGTGGAATGAATAAAAACCTTTCCGAGTTAGTTCAAATGTTGAACACTGCGGAAACCAATATTGTCGAGAAGAAAATCGACCAAGTGCTAATGGTTAACAAGGGAAAGGGTTTCAAGGGTAAGGGAAAGGTAAAGGTTGCTAATCCTAAGGCAAATGTTGCCAAACCTAAAGAGGCTGCCAAGCCTAAAGAGGCTAAGCCCAAGTCCCAAGAGGACGCAGTCTGCTTCCATTGCAATGAGATTGGACATTGGAGGAGAAACTGCACAAAATACAAGGAAGCACTGAAGAAGAGCAAAGGAGTTGCTTCGACTTCAGGTATCTTTGTTATAGATATATTCCAATCTACTTCTAGTTATTGGGTATTGGACACTGGATGTGGAACTCACATTTATTTAAATGTGCAGGGTCTAAAGAACAGAAGGATGCTTAAGGAAGGTGAAGTGGACCTACGTGTGGGGAATGGAGCAAGAATTGCTGCATTAGCCGTAGGAACTTATGAAGTTATTTTACCTAGTGGACTAATACTTGTTTTGAACAATTGTTATTACGTTCCAGCTTTAAGTAGGAATATTATTTCGATTTCATGTTTGGATAATGAAGGTTTTAATTTTCTTATATGTGATAAGAAGTTTTCCATTTACAAGAGTGATATGCATTATTGTACTGCTATTTCATTCAATGGCCTTTATATCCTTGATGTTGAAAATCGTGATAATGATGTCTATAACATTAACAAGAGATCTAAACCCAATGATGTAAACCACACTTACTTATGGCATTGTCGTCTTGGCCATATAAACGAGAAACGCATTTCTAAACTCCACAAAGATGGATTTTTAGACTCACATGATTATAAATCTTATGAGACATGCGAATCTTGTTTACTTGGCAAGATGACCAAGGACCCATTTACCAAAACCGGTGAAAGGGCGGGCGACTTATTAGGACTCATACATACCGATGTATGTGGGCCTATGAGTAGCGATGCTAGGGGAGGATTTCGGTACTTCATAACATTCACTGATGATTATAGTAGATTTGGATATGTTTATCTAATGAAACATAAAAGTGAATCGTTTGAGATATTTCGAATATTTCAAAATGAGGTACAAAACCAACTTGGCAAAACTATTAAAGTACTTCGATCCGATCGAGGTGGCGAATATTTGAGCCAAGAATTTGACAGTCATCTTAAGAGTTGTGGAATCGTTTCAGAACTCTCTCCATCCGGAACACCACAATGGAATGGTGTGTCTGAAAGGAGGAATAGAACTTTGTTGGACATGGTTCGTTCTATGATGAGTCAAGTTGAGCTTCCTTTATTCTTTTGGGGACATGCACTAGAAACTGCTGCTTTTACTATAAACAGAGTTCCTACCAAATCGGTTCAAAAGACCCCATATGAGATGTGGCATGGAAGAAAACCTAGTTTGTCTTTCATGAAGATTTTGTGTTGTGATGCATATGTCAAGAAGTTAACTTCTGACAAGCTAGCACCTAAGTCTGATAAATGTGTTTTCGTGGGTTATCCTAAGGAAACCAAAGGATACTATTTCTACAACCGAAACGAGAACAAAGTTTTTGTTGCTCGAAATGTTACTTTCTTAGAAAAGGAGTTTCTTCGCAAAGGAACCAATGGGAGTAAAATAGATCTCGAAGAAATTCGAGAACCCAAAAACAACATTGAATCTATGGTAGAGACTGAACCAAGTTCACAAGTAGTTGTGGAATCGGTTCAAGATGCACAAGTTCTTCGTCAAAGTGGTAGGTCACGATCCGAACTCGAGAGATATGGATTTCTCGTTACGAAAAGTGATGAAGTGGAGTTAATCGAAAACGATGAACCTACTTGCTATCAAGAGGCGATATTCGCTCCTGATTCAGAAAAATGGCAAGAGGCCATGAAGTCCGAATTACAATCCATGGCTGATAATCAAGTTTGGAACTTGATTGATCCACCCGAAGGTGTAAAAACCATAGGGTGCAAATGGGTCTTCAAGAAGAAGACCGACATGGATGGGAAGGTGCACACCTATAAGGCTAGGCTTGTAGCTAAGGGATATAGGCAGATTCATGACATCGACTATGATGAAACCTTTTCACCTGTAGCTATGCTTAAGTCTATTAGAATTTTAATTGCCATAGCCGCATATTATGACTATGAGATATGACAAATGGATGTCAAAACAGCTTTCCTTAATGGGAAGTTGCTTGAGGATGTATACATGATACAACCTGAAGGTTTTGTCAGTTCAGAAAATTCTAACAAGGTGTGTAAGTTGCAGAAATCCATTTATGGATTAAAGCAAGCTTCTAGGAGTTGGAATCTACGTTTTGATGAAGCAATCAAGGAGTTTAGCTTTATCAAGAATGAAGATGAACCTTGTGTATACAAGAAAATTAGTGGAAGCGTAGTACTATTTTTGGTGTTGTATGTCGACGATATCTTACTCATTGGAAATGACATTCCTGCACTACAGACTGTCAAGTCTTGGTTGGGAAAGTGCTTTTCAATGAAAGATATGGGCAAAGATGCATATATCCTTGGTATCAAGAACTATAGAGATAGATCCAAGATGATGATTGGTTTAAGTCAAAGTACTTACATTGACAAGGTTCTTAGAAGATTCCAAATGGAAAATTTTAAAAGGGGAAACTTGCCAATGTTACATGGTATATCTCTTAGCAAGAATCAAAGTCCTAAGACTAATGATGAGCGAAAGAGAATGAATGGTATTCCATATGCTTCGGCAATTGGGTCTATCATGTATGCTATGTTATGTATTAGACCCGATGTCTCGTGTGCTCTAAGCATGACGAGTAGGTACCAATCGGATCCCGGCGAACCACATTGGATAGCAGTCAAGAATATCCTTAAGTACTTACGAAGAACTAAGGATGTATTCTTGGTCTTTGGAGGAATGGAAGAAGATCTTGTAGTGAAAGGCTACACAGATGCTAGCTTCCAAACCGACAAGGATGATTTCAGATCGCAGTCTGGATTTTTGTTTACGCTGAATGGAGGCACTGTGAGTTGGAAAAGTTCCAAGCAAAGTACCGTCGCTGATTCTACAATCGAAGCTGAGTACATAGCGGCATCTGATGCAGCTAAGGAAGCCGTTTGGATCAAAAAGTTCATTTCTGATTTGGAAGTCGTTCCAAGCATCAGAGATCCTATTGAACTTTACTGTGACAACAATGGTGCCATTGCACAATCAAAGAAACCAAGGTCACACCAGAGATCCAAACACATACTTCGATGTTTCCACATTATCAGAGAGATATGTGAAAGGGAGGACCTACAGATATGCAGAGTAGACACTGATGACAACGTGGCAGACCCATTAACTAAGGCTCTCCCGCAAGCTAAGCATGATGGTCATGTTAGGTCCATGTGTATTCGATACATGGGAGATTGGGCCTAGTGCAAGTGGGAGACTGTTAGTGTTATGCCCTAGGCCTATAGTTGATAGACTTATGTGTTGACATTATTTTTTATTATATGAGATGTTTATTGTTTGATTATTATATGTTTTGCATATTTGTTTATAATAATCTCTGTCCCTAATTATTAAGAGAATAATTAGTATAAATGTTAATGGATAATCATATGATGATTATATGCATAGCGATGCACATTAAATTTATGGGTATTTGTTAGAGAACAAGTGACTGGACTTGACCCGCATGAGATTTATGTCATGGTCAAATGTCATAATTAAATCTCATAAGGTTACTTCATTTAGTCCCTAGACCTGAGATTATCATGACCTTACATATGATGAAAGTCATGTTTGATTTTAGTCAAACGATATCTTAACACGATATTTATAAAGGCTAATTTTGGCATGATCGGATTCATGATGGGAAGGATGATAAATCAAGATGAAATTTGTCCCTCGAAAGAGAGATGTTTTCCTTGGGCCCCTTGATGAGTGATAATGATGAAAGTGTATGGCCATACCCCAATGTGATTGGAATTATCATTATACTCGGAATCGAGAAAGCATTGAACAAGGACAAGTTGACGAGGACCATGACTTGTGTTCAATATAACATCGTGAGACAAAGGGAGAAATGGAAGTAAACCATTGAAAATGTGAACTCTTACGTTGCATTATTTGGGTAGACATAATGGCTTGCTAGAGTCCGCTTATGTCTTATGAGGGTCGATATGATCGAACTCATTGCCAACATAATGTAATCCTATTGGGTCACACACAACTAGAATGAATTGATTAAACCATTGGAAGAATGATTGAGAAAATCCTCATCAGCCTTGTATGGTCGTGCGACACAACAGGCCATGTGTCATGTGTGGTCGTGCGACACAACAAGCCCTGAGGCGGTTTGACAGAAATTCTCAAAAGAAATTCACAACAATATTCTAGAATGTTAGCCCTAGAATGTTAGCCGAAATTCTCAAAAGAAATTCACAACAATATTCTCAATATTATTCCAAGGTTTATAGGATCTAGCAATCTTCAAGAAATTGTTCTTGGATTCATTCAAAGGTGTGGATACCGAAAGAGGGTCTTCGCTCGTTAATCGATCAAGGCCTAGAGTTCAAGCATTGTGAAGAACAAAGTTTGTGATTAAAATCACATTATTAAAATCGTTCGATAGCTCAAGAACGGAAAGCGTTCAAGGTTGGTTATTTCCATCTCATAGTATTCAAGTTAATTTGTATAGAACGGATCCTAGGCTCTTGGGTTTTATGTTAATTAGATGCTTAATTCCGCTGCGCATGGACCCGTAAAACCCAACAAGTATATCACATAAGTCCTACATATCCATATTCAATCCCATAATGCATTGCAACATATTTTTCATGCACTATTCAATCAATAACCACCTATAGGTAACTACATAGGGATACAATATCATCTAAGCAGCCCTACGCACGCTTGTCATAATGTGGAACACTTCTATAAAGGTTCCAAACAACACTTAGTGTAGTACATCTTCTACACATAAGTTGAACCAAGCACCATGTAAACATAACCACATAAGGTTCCATATATCATATATGAGGCCTACATATTCATTACACATATATAATCCAGAAACAGGGTATTACCACTCCTGTCTCAATCAATGAAGTAGTGCACTATACATTTTATGCACTATTAGAGCAAATAACCCCATATAGGCCACCACGTAGGAGTACAATATCATCTAAGCAATCCTACACATTCAACATACAACATTAAACACCTTCTCTTAAGGTTCCAAGTTCAATTACCAAGTTTTATAAGCTTTGGTTCAAGTTGTACAATTGCTTCCCAAGCATTTTCAGGTCGATAATTAAAGACCTTCCCATAATCCAATGGGACTATTTCAAGTTCCACATTGTAGGACTAAAGTTGTATTAGAAGCCTAGTCAAAGAGTGTACCAATACTTACCCATTAGACTAGGTTCACAAGGCTTCAAACATTGTTCAAGGACTGCAGGGTAGGGCACGACTCGTGCCCTTTTACCCCCACCAGATACAGTCGTCCTAGGATTTGTCATGACTGATCCCACCAGTCTCAGAGTGTCGCACGACTCCCTCATACATGGTCACGACTCGTGCTTCAGGGCACGAGTCATGCCCAACACCAGAAGCTGAAACTGCAGTTGTTCTTCAGCAGGAACAACACCACCACTTCCAGCAACTACAAGGCCATTCAACAACAGTATATAGACATGTTCTTAATCCATAATATACTCTCTTTATACCCCATAAAATAGGGACAACAACCTTACAATTTAACCAACCCTTCTTGATCAATTATCAAACCCTAACTTATCCCCTCTCAACCTCTTCCTGTTCAGTTCATGGTATCATCAATTACAAGCCATAAACTTATCACAAATCATTAGGGATACATCACATACTCAGAATATCAACTTGAATCCAAGCATGAACATGTATAGAAAGAAAACATAACAACTTACCAATTTTTACCAAAATAAAAGGAAGATATAATCGGCTCTTCTTGCTCTAAACACCTCCCTGAGCAATACTTTGAAGACGGAATCAACAACAACTCCACGGCTGAATTTCTAGGATTTTATGAAGCTCAGCTAGGGTTTGGAACTCTTTAGAACTTAGAGAGGATAAGAGAAACTGAGGAGGTGAAAATAAGCTTCTTGAAGAAGCTTTAGAAGATTTATATAAAACAATTTTCATACAAGCTCCTCCAAGAATCACCACCTTACACTTACAATTACACGTAAGCACCTCAAGGCTTTTATAACACTTCAATTCAATTTTCAAATATCATCATTTTACTATACAATTTCCCATTTATCTCTTTTAGACATTATATACTCCATTGATATTTTAATATCTAAAATCAAGTAGTTTCTCAACTTGGAAAATAACACCTAACCAAATCAAATTTCCAATTCAAATACCAGAATGAACACATAGTCATTCCGTAAATCACATAATGCTTAACATAAGTGCCAATACACCCCACTCCCACGTGCTCAACACGTGGCCAAATTAGTGCCTGTACCTAGGGTCGTGACACTCACTCCCCCTTAAATAAAATTCGTCCCGAATTTTAGACATACTTACCTGAGAGCTCAATGATCCCACATACTCCTCAAGCATTTCGAATTCTCAAACCCAAGTGGCTTCCTCAATGGCATGATTCTTCCACTCAATTCAACTCAACCTGCATATCCTCGGTTGAAGAATTCAATATCAGGATAGGATCATAAAGATACTTCCTCCCATACCAAGTTACATACAGTGCCAATTCAATACTGAACTGATAACTGATGATATACGCAAATTCCACTAAGATTGAATAAACCTCTCACAATGAGGGAAAATCCATCACATACACATGTAACATATCCTCGAAATCTGGATAGTTCTCTCCGTCTGTCCATCTACCTGAGAATGAAAAGCAGAACTGAACCTCAGCTCGGAGCCCAAAGCCTCATACCAAGTCTTCCCAAATCAAAATAGGAATCTCGGATCCCAATTTGATACAAAATGTGGATCGGTATTCCGTGAAATCAATCAAATCTCTCGCCTCTATGATTATACTAACTTTTCCATTCAATCCTTCAGTAATCTGGGTAGAAAGGAACCAACCTGGTCAATCTATCCACTATTACTCAAACACATCCATCTTCTTTAATTCAGGATCAATTTGTGGAATCTCCATAAGCTTCCATAAACTGTAGGGATATTCAAATTCGCAATTTATGTCCTATTTTGCAATTCACAAGATCAAACTGTTGACAATGAAGCCCTTTGGCTAATTGCATCCAGAACCACACTAGCTTTCCTGGATGATATAAAATACCGCAATAAAAGTCTTGTAGTACTTCTAGCCATTTATCTACCCGTTGTTCAATTCCTTTTAAGTAACCAGGGACTGCAACTCTTCCGGTTAATACAACCCTCAATTTTGTTTTCATATGGATAATATTCCACTTAGGTAACACAACAGAATCACAATCAATTCCATGACAAGAATAGGAAAAATTCTGATCTGGTAGTGCTCACTTCCTCGAAGCGTAAGATATTCCTTTCCCATTCTGCATAAGAATACAACCCAAACCTTTCTTTTGACGTGTAACTAAAATCACAAAGTTCTCACATCCATCAAGTAAGGTAAGGATCGAACTATAGTCAATCTAATCTTTAACTCTACAAAACTGGTTTCACCCTTTTGCATTCCATATCAATAATATCTCCTACCGAGTACATCACCCTCGAGAGTTCATCAACTATTATCTGGTAACAATCTGCCAAACTCAGAAAACTACGGGATTCTAGTACTGTCAAAGGTTGTTCCAATTGACCAGGGTCTCAATATCCGAGAAAATAATAACCATGCCCCAAGCTTGAAACTATAAGGCCCAACATTACAATTTTCTTGAGTCACAACTCACACTTTTTGAATTCTGCAACCAGTTGATTCTCACGAAAAATAGATACCTAACTTGCAAATAATTCCCATATCTTTTCATAACTCTGAATAACCCAAGATCTCATCCATAAAGATTATCACAAAGTTATCAGAATCAGGTTTAAAACTCGACTCATCGTTTTCACCAACACATCCGGTGCCCTTCTGCAAGGTGCTCTTGGATATGGCCATAACTTGACATTACATCAATATGACATTCGACTACCCTAACTGACGGCAAGAAATACTCTGAGGCAACACCTCACCAATTCACTTACCACTGGTACTTAAGATATTTCAGGTGACTTTTTATTCAAGTCTAACACAGAAATCAAATAACATTCATATTCTTTAGACCATACCTTTAGGCCTTTAATGCATATACGACACAATATCAAATAATTAATTATCCGCCTCAATCACAAATAGAGGCAAATCAAACATAGAAAAGGAGACTCGCTACTTGCGACAGTCTACCCAAAACACAACAACTACTTAACCACTGCAGGCCAAGTATAACAGGAATATCACAAATTGGTAAGTCTACCAACTCTACTGACAATCCATGCCCACATATAATCATGTCACAACCATGATAATCAAAGAAAATTCGAGGTACTCTCCCATAGGAGTAGAAACCTCTAACACATAAGGCAACACTTAGACCATTTATGCAAGTAAAAGCAAAAATGCAATGCTACCTAAGAACGGGATAAACTGGGATCTATAAAAATATGATCCCTAATTCCTGAGACAGGTAATATACCTTTAATACTTGCGAAGGAATATATCTCTCCATAATCCAAAGCCAAGACTCCGCGTTAGACTTTCTCTTTTGCTTTCCCTTCAGTATCTCTCTTTGTACCACCACGTTGTTGCCCTTTTTGTTGGCCACTGCCTGATGTCTGTCCTTGTTGAAGTCTATATTTAGGACAACCTTTTCTGAAATGCCCCATTTCCCCACACTTCAGACATTTCCTTTGCTTTTTCCAACACGTCTCGTCTGTATGTCTAGTCCGCTGGCAAAATTTACAAACTATGCTAGGTTGACCAGATACTGGCTGAACTGTAGAAGCTACAATCTGTGCTCCTCGAACACTACCAAACACTGAAGAACTTGGCTGTCCTCTGATCAGTCTGGAGCCTTGTCCCGGATACTTTGGCTTGCTTTCCCCACTTTTCGATCCTCCTTGGTACTTCTCAAGGTCCTTCTCGATCTGATTCGCCCTATCCAAAGTTATTTGATAAACGACAAAATCATAAGTCGCTAATCGCTTCCTAAACGCATGCCTCAAACCTTTTATAAAATGATAAACTCTCCTCCCCTCATGGGTTACCAAGTGAGGACAATATTGAGCCAATTTTGCGAACCCTGCCGAATACTGAGCTACCGTCATGGTTCTCTGTTTTAGACGCAAAAACTTCACTTCCTTCCTATCCCGGGTAACCATGGTAACGAAATAATCCACGAACTTCCGAGTGAAATTATCCCAAGTTTGGGGCGTATGATCCCGCTCCCAGTTTTCACGCAAACCTTGCCACTAATGATCCGCTGGACCTTCCATCTTGAAAATAGCACACCTAACCTTTTCTTCATCAGGAATGCCTATAGCCTCAAAATTTTTGTTCATTGCTTCTAACCATTTTGCTGCCTTCCCCGGATTCGGATTTCCATTAAAGCTTGGCGGATTCATCCTTACAAAATCCTCTATCCCAGGCTTTGGTCGTACCTCAGGTTGCTATTGAACTTGCCCCTGAGCTGCCATATTCTGTAGAAAAACCCTGAACATCTTCATTATTTCTATATTCTGGTCTCCTCCTGTTCCCATTTTATTCACATTTCCATGATCCCTTTGTTGATCATCACCAATTCCAGCCATTGAACAATTTCCTGCATTCAATACTCGACGTCAGATATCACACACTCCTCCTTAGGCTAGATATCTACCCTTGAATTCTAACCTGAGCTCTGATACCAACTGTGGGCGCCTCCCAACTCCCGAAACCTAAAACCCGTGTCCCAGGATGGAGGGTCCCAAAACACCCTTTTTAAAAAGCTTTTCTTTAAACGAACTTAAAAATTATACAACCCATTTTCAAAACAATTTCAAAATAACCTCTCTACTTGGAGGTAAAATATAAACCTGTTTCTACCAGTTATAACATGTATCATTACAAGTACTACAACTGCAACGACTTACATAAGCCAACTTTAAAACAAACCAACCCCAAGATTAATTACAACAATAATAAAATCACAACTATTCCCAACTCCCAAACAAATATATACATACTTTGACAACCCAAAATACGACCCAAACTTCTTCCCGGCCTCACCGGTATGGTCCACCTGTCCCAGCTGAATCTAAAACAGTAAAGGGAGAAGGGGTGAGATAAAATCTCAGCAAGCTATTATGTATGCAACAATATGCCATATAATATGCAACACATAACAGCTTGCTCATAATCACATTGGAAAACCGTAAACACTTTACGTTACCTTTTCCGCTTGACCAGCAAGTCCTACAATAGGCAACACATAAACAGGTTGCTCATTTAATATGCAACACATACAGGTTGCTTAACAACAATTATGCAACACCAAACAGGTTGCTCAAATATCACATTGGGAAATAGTAAACACTTTACGTTACCTTTCCCTTTACCTTTCCCATCTGAATCATAGGTAGTACTACGGTGGGAGTTATCCTCCACTCATGTTGTGAAATGCTGATTGCATATCCACATCTTATACGACCCCTTACAGAGATCTATATAAGCTACCTCGCTATCTTATGGCATGACTGCACATATCCATAGAAGCTGAACCCCTCAATTCGTGGCCACAGAAGGGGGTGAACGGTTCAAGTATAAAGACATCCAAACCCCTTATGAAATATTTTCTCATAAGTGATGGGATTCTCTATACCCCCGAAGATCAGTTAATATAACCGTATTCAAGCGCATAACAAATACTTGAAATTAAGTCCACCCAATGGGACATCAACACATTTAAATATAACATGGAACTGCAACCAATGTTAAATTAATCATGGTGCACATGTATTTCAACACTATTGAATAACACAATACAATGACATGGTATGAATACTCATGCTCAACCAATGAAACAGTGCAACACATTTTTTAAACACTATGTGCACAGCCCTCTATGATCATGTAAACACTTATGGCACAAAGTATATCACATAAGTCCTACATATCCATATTCAATCCCATAATGCATTGCAACATATTTTTCATGTAATATTCAATCAATAACCACCTATAGGTAACTACATAGGGATACAATATCATCTAAGCAGCCCTACGCACGCTTGTCATAATGTGGAACACTTCTATAAAGGTTCCAAACAACACTTAGTGTAGTACATCTTCTACACATAAGTTGAACCAAACACCATGTAAACATAACCATGTAAGGTACCATATATCATATATGAGGCCTACATATTCATTACACATATATAATCTAGAAACAGGGTATTACCGCTCCTGTCTCAATCAATGAAGTAGTGCACTATACATTTTATGCACTATTAGAGCAAATAACCCTATATAGGCCACCACGTAGGAGTACAATATCATCTAAGCAATCCTACGCATTCAACATACAACATTAAACACCTTCTCTTAAGGTTCCAAGTTTAATTACCAAGTTTTATAAGCTTTGATTCAAGTTGTACAATTGCTTCCCAAGCATTTTCAAGTCGATAATTAAAGACCTTCCCATTATCTAATGGGACTATTTCAAGTTCCACATTGTAGTACTAAAGTTGTATTAGAATACTAGTCAAAGAGTGTACCAATACTTACCCATTAGACTAGGTTCACAAGGCTTCAAACATTGTTCAAGGACTGCAGGGTAGGGCACGACTCGTGCCCTTTTACCCCCACCAGATACAGTCGTCCTGGGAATTGTCACGACTGATCCCACCATTCTCAGAGTGTCACAGGACTCCCTCATACCTGGTCACGACTCGTGCTTCAGGGAACGAATCGTGCCCAACACCAGAAGCTGAAACTGCAGCTGTTCTTCAGCAGGAACAACACCACCACTTCCAGCAACTACAAGGCCATTCAACAACAGTATATAGACATGTTCTTAACCCATAATATACTCTCTTTATACCCCATAAAATAGGGATAACAACCTTACAATTCAACCAACCCTTCTTGATCAATTATCAAACCCTAATTTATCCCCTCTCAACCTCTTCCTGTTCAGTTCATGGTATCATCAATTACAAGCCATAAAATAGGGACAACAACCTTACAATTCAACCACCTCTTCCTGTTCAGTTCTTGAAGAAGCTTTAGAAGATTTATATAAAACAATTTTCATACAAGCTCCTCCAAGAATAACTCAACTACGAATCACCACCTAACACTTACAATGACACGTAAGCACCTCAAGGCTTTTATAACACTTCAATTCAATTTTCAAATATCATCATTTTACTATACAATTTCCCATTTATCTCTTTTAGACATTATATACTCCATTGATATTTTAATATCTAAAATCAAGTAGTTTCTTAACTTGGAAAATAACACCTAACCAAATCAAATTTCCAATTCAAATACCAGAATGAACACATAGTCATTCCATAAATCACATAATGCTTAACATAAGGGCCAATACACCCACTCCCACGTGCTCAACACGTGTCCAAATTAGTGCCCGGACCTAGGGTCGTGACAATATTTTGTTGTCGAATGTTTATGCTTCGGCTGAGAGATGGATTGATGTTATAAAAATGAGAAATTTGATGAGAGAGAAAGGATTGAAGAAAAGCGAAGGGTGTAGTTGGATTGAAATGAGGAATGAGCTTCATCATTTTTATGCTCAGGATGGGAATCATTGTCAGTTGAGTGAGATTTATGGAATGTTGGAATTACTGAAATATGATATGCTGATTCTTTAGAGACTGAGAATTCTGCCATTGGAGCTGATCAAAGTTTGGCTATATATACTGCTCAAATTGGTGAGTTAAGGTCTAATTTGTCACCAAAATTTCCAGGCTGGGTCAGTTTATCAGGGTTCTGGTCTTGAGCTAAGTGTCCATGTAAAGGGTGATATTTTTCAAATTTTAAGATGTTTGATGCTGCAATATCCTGAAATGCCTATTCTTTGTCATGTTCATCCAACTTCTGATATTTTCTGGGTTTAATAGTGATGTAAGATTCATTTGTATTATCTTGGTTACTAACCTCTACCAAGACGGGCACAAACTCTCTAAAAGTGAACAAATTAATGGCTGCTGCAGATTTTGACGTGGATATTTTGTTTGTCAATGAAAAGGAGGCGGAAGAAGCATCTTGCAAGAATGTAAAAGGTTCAGTGCAGTTTTCCTCATCCAACTTCTGATATTTTGTTTGAAGAAACTGTTCTGTTCTTGATGCTTTCCCCTTCAACTGCCTATTAATCGCAAAAACAAATAAAAAAACTCAGTAGTAAAGTGCAACAGATTCATCTAGTAGGGCTAAGAGCAGAAAAAAAACCAAGAGGAAATACAACATGATTAGCACTATTATTCACTAAATATGGTGAAAGTAGATAGCTAGTTAACTAGTGTACACTTGCTAGTGTACACAAGTCCTTGTGTACACTAGTTAATTAGCTAGTGTACATTACTTAACTAGCTGGTGTACATTACTTAACTAGCTAGTGTACACTAGTTAATTAGCTAGTGTACACAAGGACTTGGCCAAGACCAAGCCAAGGTATTGTCCAGTATAAGCCATATGGCTAGTGTGCACGAGTTAACTAGCTAGTGTACACTATATATATTACTATTGTACTTAGCCATGGCTAATGCACGAGTTAAGCGTATTTTAAAAATTAGACGTTGCTCAATATTATTTTTTCAAAATCCTATCTTCAGGGATCTAGTTTGAATCGTCTCGTTAAGACAAAAAAATCAGTGTTTTCGAATTTTTTTTCGACTTATAGATATTGAGATATTTTATTTTGAAATTTGAGAGGGATTTAGTTCACAATAATTACGAAAATGCCACCCCCTCTCTCTCTCTCTTTTTTTTTTTTTTAATCTGAAGCATTGATGTGTTTTTAATCCAATGATTGAGTTTAGTTCTCATGATTCTCATATAAATTTGGTTCTCATTTGAATAGCTACCTATATATAAATATATATATATATATATACTCCCTCCGTCCCACCCGATTTAGGACATTCACTCCCGACACGGAAATTAAGGAATACTATTATAATATTAGGAGAGAGAATGAGTGGAGGATATGTTGTGAGTGTGAAAAATTAAATAGGAGAGAGAATGAGTGGGATAAATAGTGATGGGATTATTGTTGTGAGTATGACAAGTGGGTCCCATTTAATATAAAAGTAATATAAACTTTCCATTTTGGGCCGTCCTAAGTTGGGTGGGACGCCCAAAATGGCAAAATGTCCTAAGTCGGACGGGACGGAGGGAGTATATATATATATATATATATATATATATATATATATATATATATATATATATATATATATATATATATATAGGGTTTTGTTAGGATACCCACCATAGGAGTATCCTAACAAATGGCCCATTATTTTTAAGACAAAAATGTCCCTCATTCCTCAAAGCAACTATATGTATGATGGGGGCAAAATTGTAATCATCAAAGAGAGAGATACTAACTCTCTCTCTTATTTAATACTAGCTCTCTCTCTCTCTCTCCTACTTAATACTAACTCTCTCTCTCTCTCTCTCTCGTTCTCTCTCTTTGATGATGATTACAATTTTATCCCCATCATACATATGATTGCTTTGAGGAATGAGGGACATTTTTGTTCTAAAAATAATGGGCCACTTGTTAGGATACTCCTATGGTAGGTATCCTAACAAAACCCATATATATATGGTCACGCTTCAATGAGAACCGTTTAAAATGAGAACCGTGAGAACCACTTGTATACACTTGTATACAGTAGATATTTAGCTACTGTATACATATACAATAGACTGTATACATATACAGTAGATACTTAGCTACTGTATACAAGTGTATACGTATGGTTATACACTTGTATACAGTAGATACTTAACTACTGTATACATATACAGTAGACTGTATATATATACAGTAGCTAAGTATCTACTGTAAACAAGTGTATACAAGTGATTCTCGCGATTCTCATTTTGTTATGGTTCTCATTTAAGCACCTACCTCTCTCTCTCTCTCTCTCTCTCTCTCTCTCTCTCTCTCTATATATATATATATATATATATATATATATATATATATATATATATATATATATATATATATATATATATATATATATATATATATATTTATATATACTCCCTCCGTCTCACCCGAATTTGGACAAATTTTCTTTTTGGGCGTTCCATCCGAATTTGGACAACCCAAAAAGGAAAGTTTATAATAATAAAAAAATGGGCATACCCCACTCACTCATTAACTCCACTCATTCTCCACCATACAATTTATTCAACCAACCACTATTAACTCCACTCATTCTCTCTCTTCATTTTCTACCACACATTTTTATTATCTTATTGTTATTTCTTAATCTCCGTGTAAAGTAACTTTGTCCAAATTCGGGTGGGACGGAGGAAGTATATATATATATAGAAGAAGGTAAATATTTTAGGGGAAATTATGTCAACACATTCATTAATTCATCTAAAACTTAGGGGGTAATTTATTAAAATCTCGAAGAAAGTAATATATTTTACTTATGTTAACTGTTTTATAATTAAACTACTATGAAGTATATCTTATTAATAAGTAATAATTCACCCACGTCATTCAATTTTTAAATCCAAATCTATTGAAAAAATATTTTCTGGATGGATATATATATCCTCTATAAAAGCTAAAATGACCCACTAAAATTATATCAATAAAAAATAATTAATTTCATGAAAGTAAATAGTTAAAAAAAAACACGTTTATTAAAGTGACTAAAATATATTTTTAATTAGCTTATACCAAGGGTATATACCAATGTCTCAAGAAAGTATTGTTTTAATTATTTTATGCTACTCTTTGACTACAATTTTACCAAAAAATCATTTTAATAATCGTATGTGTGAATTTGTTTAATAATTAAAATTTTAGTCATATGCATACAATTGTTCAAGTTTTAACTAATGCACCATTTAAAATACTATAAATAAATAGTCTAAAGTTTTATGAGAATAAATAAGCTTTTTAATCATGTTTATTGTATTTACTAAAATAAATACTCCCTTCATCTCTGTATAAATGTTCAAATTTCATTTTAAATGTGTTTATTTACATTTTAATGGCAAAGATGCATAAATGTTCAAATTCCATTAAATTTTGTTTGTTCTATATATTATCTAATGTAATCCTTGTGATTATCATCTATTCACTATTTTTCGTAATGAATCTTGTAGTTCATTTGTCCATTTTTTTAAGGATACTACTTTGTATATTATTTGTACCATGATGAGACTGCACAAAAACAATTTTTTATAAAATTTTCAACATTTATTTTGGACAAATAAAAAATAAAATTAAAACATTAAAACTTTTATTATAAAATAGGTGACATACTAATCAATTACATATGTTAAAATTTGGGTCAAAATATTCTCGCTAAATAAAAATTAGACAATCAATAATAATACGTATATTTTATTAAAGTATACCTCAAATCAATTTCGGGCTCGAAATGCAAAACGCTAATTTTTTTATATTATAACAAAAAATAAGATAACAGAAAATTTTGGAGGAAACTAGTTTTCTTAAATATTATAAAAAGTCTTATTTTTTATTTTTAAAAAAATTGTACGTTCCTTTGTTTCGATTTTAAAAACAAGACTTTTTATAATATTAGGGAGAAACTAGTTTCCCCCAAAACCTACTCATAAGATAATACAACCTATGCACTAAAATGAATCATCAAAAAGATTTCAAAATTAATTTTTATCAAGATATTTACCAAAAAATGATTAAAATAATTTTAAATTTATTTTTGAACAAAAACAAATTTAAAATATATTTTGTCATTCATTTTGAGAAAAAACGAGTTAGTTCTATAATCAGCAAACTAATTTCTAAAGAATGATGCAAGGCCAATGAAAGAATATGAAAGAATATGAACACTTACATGATGATGTACAAACAAAAAGAGAAGTAAATAAACATCTAATTATTTAAGTGAAGTTTTATGAAGAAAAGATAAATGGGGATAGGTTTATTAGATAAAGCTTGTTTATTATCTATTTTTAAATAAATAAATAAATAAATTAGTATTTTACTTATCTTTGAGAGATTGACAAAGTTGCATGGACTTAGTCAAACGATCTTATTAGGGAAACATATGTGGAATCAGTTAAATTAGGACAAATTGTTATGTAAATATTTTCCTTAAATGAATTATCTTTTACTTAAATGAAATATCTTTTTCCTTCATGAATAATTTTTTATTTTTGAGGATTTAAAGGAGAATATTATAAGGATAATTGTTGATCAATTCAAGTTTGATTCGCAATCTTCAAAACGTTTTAATGTTCTTAAATTTGGATAAAATTCAATTCAAAATTGAATTTTAATCTTTAAAACGAGTTACCGTCCCTAAATTAGGATAATTTGTTACCTAAATATTTTCATTTTCATTAATTATATTTTTTTTAAAAAAATTAAATAAATCACTTATCTTTATCTTAAATTAAATAATTTTCAATTCATGCATATAATCTTAGGCCAATAGGAGAACGACACATGAATTTACATGTCACTATTCCACATGGTGCAATGATGATTGAGAATATGTTTCTACTTTAATATATAATATAGATTATGCTAGATGTAAGTTGAAAAACATGACAATCGCTATGACTATATGAGGATAGAAAACCGATGAGCCCGGATCCTTCAGATGGGGCCAAAACTTGTTCTGATCCAAAGGCAACATGTAACGAGGTACTTCTAAGATCAAGTTTTACCAGTCCGTGTTGATCGCGATCTTATACCTGACCGAGTCCTAGCTCACTTTGGACCGAGGACAATATGTGACGTGGCATTCCCTTGACCGAGTCTTCTCAGCCCGCGTTGACCGCGGTCTCATATCAGACTCCCGGTTAATATCAAACTTGTGGGACACGATTCCGTATAAGCTCTGACACCAACGGGCAAGCCTGTCACTATCGTATTAAATGGAGGCTTAAGCGCCTATCACGCGCGTTGAGGCGCCGCACCAACTGTTGCCAGTCTCCCATTTCCTTGTCCAATCATAGACATCCCTCTACAATATTCCGTGCTTAATTGTACGGTCCAACCAGGCGCGGGCACGTGTCATATGTCAATACCAATATTTCCAAGGGTTGAGATACATTCAACCGCTCTCCCTCTTTTATATAAACACTCTCACTTGTCCTCTACGGCAAGTTAAGTCACATTGTCTCAACCATAGCACACAAACACACCAAGACATTCCAAGTCTTATATCTCAGTTATCAAACCTCAAAGGTCTTACTCTCACACCCGAGGGCATGAGCCAAAATCAACATCAGCTTGGTCTCTAACGGTGCTTATTGTTTGTGTTATGATCTAGGTATCCAGTTTGTAAAAAGATAATGTTCTGTTGGTGTTATGGCATAGGCTTATAGTTATTTTGACTCATAACTAATATCGTTATGTAATCGTCTTTACCATTTATAATAGAGAATGTTTATCTTGATTATTATATATTTTACATGTTTGTTATAATAATCTGTGTCCCTAGTTATTGTGATTACTAGTATAAGTTGGTAATGAATAATTATAGAGATGATTATATGCATGGGAATGCACATTACGCTTATGGGTACTTGTTAGAGAACAAGGTACTGGACCGACCCATCTATGAGATTTATGACGTGGTCTATGGTCATATATGTCATGATTAAATCTCATGATAGTCGTGTCATTAGAATCCTTAGTACCTGAGATTATCATCGTCTTCCACATGATGAACGTTTGTTTGATGTAGTCTAACACTATCTTTAATAAGATAGCAATAAGGGCTATGTTGGCATAACCGGATTCTTGTAGGAAAGAATGATAAGTCAAGATGGGATTTGTCCCTTGTGAAGAGAGATGTTTGCTTGGGCCCCTCGATGAATAGTGTTGATGAAATGTATGGCCATACTCAAGAGATTTGATAGAGATAAAATGCAATTGGATTATCAACATATTCGGAATCGATAAAGCATTGAACAATATAAGTTGACGTGGACCATGACTTATGTTCAATATGATATCGTGAGATAAAGGAATTGTGACAATGATCTATCAAGGAATCAAGCTTTGATGTTATATTAATTGGGTGGAATGGCTTGCTAGAAACCACTTATGTCTTGTGAGGATTAATGTTTCAACTCACTACCAACATAAATGTAATTCCTATAGGGCCACACACAAAGAACGGATTGAAAAATGGCTCAAATCTGGAAAAGCAATTCTGGAGCTGTTGCACGGCCGTGCAAGTTAAAGTGCACACCCGTGCAAGGGATTGCACGGCCGTGCGTTAGAATCAACATGCCCATGTATGAATTGTGGAGTGGCCGTGCATGTTAAAGCGCACGCCCGTGCAAGTGGTTGCACGGCCGTGCATATTTAGGTGCACGCCCGTGCATGGCGGCAGCTCAGCAGATCCGGTTTTGGCTTGGATTAGGGTTCTTCTCCCTAATGGTTAGATATATTTATAAAGTATAAATAGCCCCTTTTTCCTTAGCCAAGACACACAAAAATTAGGTTTTATGAAACACTAATTCTTTGATTTTGATTACGAATCAAAGATCAAAACACCATTCCATAACAACCATTGATTGTTGAAAAGGTTTCAACAATAGAGGATTATCTAGCAATCCAACAAGATACAGATCTTGGTTCGTTCGTGTGTGGATTACCAATAGAGGGTGGTTGCTTTATCACCTAAAGCTTGAAGACCTACCATCGTTGATTCATCACAAGGAAGAACAAGGAGAAGATCAAAGTTTTGTCTACGATTCAAGGTGAATTACGATTTCGTGTACGAAAGACAAAATCGCAACAAAGGTTAGTAAATCTATATTCATAGTTTTAATCTATTCATATTAGACGTATTCATGGCTAGGGTTTTGATTTATATTCCAAGTCTTCCGCCGCGTTTGTAACCCCAAAACTCAACATGTTCATCCTTTGTAAGACCCTAAAAGTTGTGGCGTCATCAGTGCGTTCAAATTGGTTTGGATAGTACGAATACACGCATGTTGGTATTCAACAAAACGAGTATCTACTAAAGCAATACGAGAGAACATAGGAAGTCCTTTTCGACCATGAAAAGTGAGAGCTAATTTAACGGCTCCAAAATGGATATGAGTATATCCCTGTGCAAGACATGATCTGGGAAGATCACTAGGAAGTTCTAAAGAGACTAGGTGTTCGCCAGAGATGGCGGGAAGTTGTTAACTATTGGTTCCATTGCCGGGAAACGCTCTTGTTTTCTCGTGTAATCTTGTGTCTTTTTAAAACAAATACCATCTCAAACACTCATTCACAAAAGTAACTTCTCATTTTTCTCACTCTCAAAATGACTGGAACCCCTCTACAAAATACTGGTTACCTTACCCCTCCTGGGAATAACCAGCCCTCTCCCTCAAACATTAATCTTGTTAGACCAAGCACCTCAGCCTTTAATGGGTTGGGTGGCCGTACTAACAACCAAGGCTCTCTTTCTCCAACATAAAGAGACATTAGGGAGAAGTTTGAGGCCGCCCGCAATGAAAAGGCTCCTCAACTAAGAGTCCAAAAAACCTACCTCTCCATAACTCCTGAGCTAATACTCATAAGAAACCAAGCTCTTGCTGAGAGGGCTAGGCTAGTGGCTGAGGCCATGGCCATAAATGATTCCCATCTCGAGCTGGTGGAGTTGGAGGCCAATGGTGGCGCTCCCTTATTACAGGAGGGCTCCCTCAAGTTGAACCAAGGAGTCCGAACAAAGTCTATAGCAAGTTAGTCTAGGGGAACCAAGAGGTTGGAGGTACCCATCATTGAGCTCGATCACGATAAGGAATATGAGGAGGAAGAGGGTGGGGAGGCAGAATCTACTCCTCTTCCCGAGAAATTCAGAGCATAACCCATGGGTAATGCCAAGGGAAAGGCCGTGATTTATCCCTCCAAGAAAATGAAAATAGATAGCATGAACCCAGACTTCATAAAGTTCATGCAAACAAATGTGGGAAACCCACCAACAAGGCAGTTCAAAGTGTGGCTGCACCATGGATACTTTTATTGATAAAATCGCAAATGCACCCATCCAAAGAGGAAAAAAAACCCCAGATAAAGTTGTATGATGGCTCCACAAACGTGAAATGCCATATGGGAAGGTTTAAATGGCAGTTGGCCCTATTTTCTAAGGATGCGGCTGTAATGTGCAAAGCCTTAGCTGCCTCATTAACGGGCAAGGCCATATCATGGATGCTGGCCCTCAAACCAAAATCCATTCGCAGCTTTGAACAATTCCAGAGTGCCTTTTTAAACTCCTTTTCTTGGGTGGGTGAGCCCGCGAGACCGAGGACCGATCTGGTCAGAATCAAACAAGGGCCTGGAGAAACCACTAAATCCTACATCACTCGGTTCAGGAAGATGTCCGAGCAAATTGTGGACCTGTTCGAGAGTGATATCCAGCTCTATTAGGGCGGTCTGGCCTCCAGCTTCCTAAAGATGAACTTTGCCTCATATATGCCAAAGTATGTGGAGGAGATGTATAAGAGAGCATAGTCGTTGCCTCCGCGGAAGAGCCCAGAGAACTTGCTGCTCGCAGGCCGGCGAAGGAAATAATTGAGCATGTTAAGGAAGCTAGCCAAGGATCCAGTCGCGGTCATAGTCAGGAGAAAAGCAGAAACTGCAATACGAAAAAATTCAAGAAAATTGTGGATGAAACCGTGTATACTCTTCTTATCGCACCGCAGGCCGCGAACAAGCTAGTCTTAGCCGCACTAAAGAAAAACTTAGAAGGCGAGGAGAACGATGGTTAGATAAGATTCAGACAGCATTATGGTCACACCACAATAAGAAACTCAACGGGTGAAACTTCTTTCTCGCTCACGTATGGATCAGAGACTGTTGCCCAAGTGGATTTAGACCTTCCCTCCTACAGAGTGACTTACTTTGATGAAACAAAAAATTAGACCGCCAGAAGATGTGATCTGGATGATCTCGAAGAAAAAAGGATGCGAGTTAAAGAAAAAAATGGTTAATTATAAACAAAAATCCAAAAATGATAATGACAAAAGAGTTGGGAAAATAAGCTTTTCTGTGTGAGATTGGGCATTACGAAATATAGAGGTTCAAGGAACCCAACCCGGTTTCCACAAGCTATCTCCGAAATGGGAAGGTCCATATCAAGTCACTCAAATCATCAAATAATGGACTTACAAATTGCGGACAAAAGAGGGAAAATACCTAAAAAATGCTTGAAACAACGATCACCTCAGAAAGTACTTTTTTCTAGAAAAATTGTACCAAGTATATGTAAAAATGGTGATAGTAGTTACAATCTATTAAAGCAATCCGTTTGTATGATTTGTAACTCAGAAAGCACAAAAATAGATTTTCTCACAACTGGAACTAACAGAGCGAATACACAAAGGGTCATACCCAAATCACGGGTGCAACAGTGACACACTCCGCTGATGCGCGGACTGCCTTCAAACCTCACTCCGCATGCCCATATATAAGAAGCTTGCCTTGGCCTTCATACATAAGCGCGAACTCAAGAATCCAGATCGCGTAATTCAATTAGGTGAAATTATGGATGAAAATGACATATAATAAAGCTCAAAATTCAGACAGAGGAAAAACCTTACAGTCTAAGAGCCAAAATTAATTGTGATCATATTTACAATGTTAACTCCCATATAATTAAAATATTGGTTACATAAGGGGTTATTAAGTCTCAAAAATGGTTCAAAAATAAACGAGGTAAGTCAATGCCCGCAACCAAAATTGAGCAAAAATGAATATTCTTAGTAAAAAGCTCTCAAGAGAGATAGATAAACATGAATAAATAAACAAAAAGATCTTTTCATTAACAAAAGAGAAAATTACAATCTGAACCTATTACATAGAAAAAGAAAAAAATGTTCAAAAATAAAGCCCTATTACAAAATTAGATTGAGGGTTGAATAGGCTCTTGGGGAGGATCACTTTCTAGGACAAGAGTTGGAGCTGAAGCTGGAGTTGGAGCTTGCCGGTTTAGAAAGAGCACACTGACCACAGGCCCATTAGGAAATAGACGAGCAACAGTGACATCTAATTATAGTTTTTCCTCACCCCACCTCAAAGTGTCAAGATCATTAATGAGAGAGGTGGTGGTGACCGTGGCCACCGAAGGCAAGGAGGAGACCACAACAACGTCTAAATTGGCAATATCCTCCTTAGGAAAAGGAACTAGCATGACAGGGCCAACATTCCAAGTCTGTTGTGATCAAAGAGCCAATGATGGCCAATTGTTCAGCAGAAAACTTGCCCGTAACTGCAAAGTTTCTTAGTTGGGTCTTGCTTGCGACGTCAAATTGTGAAGAGCTCTCCGGGATCGTAAGATATTGGTATTCTTGGGAGTTTTTGAACTCTTCCACAACCTCTTTTTTGTAAGTTGCAAGTGCAGCATCATTCTCGCGTTTAAATTGCCTCAAAGCCATAAGCTCATCATATTGCTTGTCAATTTGGGCCTCTAATTTTTTAACATGCGCTTGCATTGCCTCCAGCCTCTTTTGATACTCCTTGATATCCTTTTCCATCTGCTCTTTCTTACCGCGGAATTCATCCCGCTTATCCAAAGACTTGATATTGACGTCTAACTTCTCATACACCTACTTCAAGTTCACTTTTTTCTCGTTCAAAGATAGGGTGAGAGCTACCTTCTCATCCAAGGCCTTCCCCAAATCCTTACTCTTATCAGTGATCAAGGCTGCCTGCTCGTCAGTGATCTCCCTCAACCACATGGCATCATTTGCCATCTGAAACTAAAATAGAAAAAAGGTGAGAAAAGGGTGAAGAAACAAAAACAGAGATCAAAAAGAAAAGTAAAAAGGAAGGGTTAAAAGATCACCTCGGTGGCAATCGAACCAATATTGCCTGCCAAGGCAGAGGCATTGAGCTTGGAGCCCACATTCTGGTAATAATTCGAACAATAGAGCCGACTCAAGAGACCGAGCCCTACTATTGAATTATTCCCCCTACGGGAGTACAAATCAATGCCTTGGATGGGAGGAACCTCCCCCACCTTGTTTCTTAGCTACCAAGTAGTCTCTCGAGCATCAATATTGGTCAAGGTATAAGCTGAGCCACAGATGGAGCCCGATTTGTCCGGCGAACAAGTGGGAGTGGCAAAAGTTATGACCTCGGGGGCTTAAACTCTTTATTTTTTGTCTTTTCCCGCTCCCTCCACCTTGGTATGAGGCCTCTTCCTCCCCTTGTCAATTTGAGCATTGGGAGCAGCGCGGTCATCAGCAACACCGCGGTTACGGGTTGACTAAGACCGCAGAGGAAGATCCTTCGATCGGGGGACACCGCGCCCTGCGGCCAGCAAATCCCAGATCACCCTATCAACAACGGGCAAGGTCATACCTCGAGCATGAGCCTTCTGGAGTGAATTCTGCCTTGTTTTGATCTCCTTGGCCATTTGGCGAGCTCGGGCAGCCTTTAGCTTAGCTTGCGAAACCATTGGAGCCATTATAATATCTTTGGTGTCTACGTAAAGATAAAAAATGGTCAGATCGCAGTTCAAAAATCAAAAGGCAAGTAGACTATGATGACTAAAAAGAATAAAAAGAGACCAATCCACTCAGGAGGCTCTCACACAGCGCCCATCATGCAAGTCCCACATTTAGACTCGAATCGGAAGAATTCGTGGACTCTCCAGTCCGGGTCGCGTATGGGAGGCTTTATTGCTACCCTAGGGGCCACATTAAAGCCTTCTCTTTGGGGAGCCACCCCGGCATAAATCAGCAAAGGTTCATCTTCTATGATTGCGGCCACATCAAACACTGGATACACCTTATCTTTGACATATGAAGCAAGATATTTGGCGACCGTGATCTGAAACTCCTCAGATTCTGAAGGGATAGGATACGAGCTCATGGAAATCTTAATAGGGGCCACACCCTCCGATCTAGGGATGCTCCAGCCAAACCTACTCTCGATCACGAAGATGTGCTTCTGAATCTACTGATCAAATTTGTTGTTGGGGGGAGAAAAGGTTTGGGCAGAATTAGACTTGGTCTTCAGACCGAGGTTGCCATTGGTGATTTGGTTAGAATAAAAGGCATATAGCCCAGAAAGGGTATGCTCATAACCTAGAATCCTACTCACCACTATGAAGAAAACTAAGGCTCAGACTGTGTTTGGGGTGAGGTGCATGGGCAGGCAATTATTGAAATCAAGAAATTGAACTATGAAGGGGTCAATGGGAAGCTTAAGCCCACTTTCAAACTGATCCCCAAATAAAATGAAAGCTCTATTACTATCCCGAACGTCAAAGATAGTCTCGAGGCGCAACCTCCCATTATTCTCTATCTCTAGCAGTCCGCGAACAAGAAAGCTGTTGGGATCTATGTTGAAGGTTGAGACCAGTTTGTCCTCATCATCCTTGTGGACTGCTCCTTTCTTCTTTGACTGACCGCGGCTAGAGGTGAAAGCACTGGCTTAACTCCGTCCTTGAACATCAGCGGTCTCCACATGGCCCTCCGAAAAAGCGTCAACAATTTCAACTGCTCTTTGGGCAGTATCCACCGCCATGCAGTCAGTGATCTCCCTATCGTCAACCTCTATTTCAGAACTGCTTCCAGACCTAGAAAGGTCCAAAGAAGAGTCTGAGGAGGAAGACCGAGCCACCCCAACATCCAATTCATCCATGTACACGGCCTTATCATTTCTTCTTCCTAAATCAATGACCACCCTATCCATGGGGTCAATACAGGCTCATCACCTTCTCCCAGTCAGTAATGGATCTATCCATGGGGTCAATAACAGGCTCTTTTCACCAGTTCTTGCGCATTCACGGGGAAACCTGCAACATACCCCCATAGCAAAATTTCTCAGCCTGGTGTGTTCTCATAAAACTACCATATTACCAGTAAAAAAAGCTTTCCTCTTGGCTTCCCACAATCGGGGTGGGACCCAATTTTCCCAGTCATTCCTCACAGTGAAATACCTGAAAGACTCAAGGATAGTCTCACCCAAACACCAGCCACCTTACGATAAATCCCATCGGACTTCTTATCTACGGCGAAAGTGTATGGGGTCATCCCATTACCTAACTATAGAGGACGATCCATATGATAGGTCATGGTGAAGGACATATAAGGAAGGAATTACAAACAAAAGAAAAATTAAAGCACTTACGAAAAGAGGTTAGCACGGAAAGAGCTTAAGGAAGCTAGAAAATTTTCTCTCTCTAGGATGCAGTTTCAAGAGCTGGGAGTGATAAAAGATTGAAAAGGAAGAGAGGTTAGGTATTTATATGCCAAGGAATACGGGTTGAACCGTATTAATGAGCCCATAAACCAAATTCCCTCAAGCGCTGAACCGACGGAATTTAAATTTTGAATTAATGGCGGTTGGCATTTATGGCGCCTTTTAAAATTTGCGAAACGTCCTGTTCGTACCTGACACGCGCTGATGGTTCGACAGCTCATGGAGACCACGCAAACCTTATCCGGGAGTGTAAGTACGCCAATCCAATTCGCGATCCCTTTTTAGGTGCATTTTAAATGATAAAATTGCACTAAGGGACATTTTGGTAAATTCCAGGTCCGTTTCGAGACTTCCGGGAACTTTTTATAAGTTTCCCGCGAAGGAAGTATATTTTAGTATTTTTCCCGGACAAAAGGACCTAAAAGAAATTAATCAGTTTGGACCTTTTGGATATTAACCCGAAATGTTCCAGAATCTGATTTTGACGCCAGAATCGATTATTGGCATTTCCAGTCATGCGACATCTTGAGGCATGAAAATTGAATACGTTGGATCGTGCGACCAACTAATCAAATTTCCCACTTTACTTATAAATAACCAATTGCCTCATTTTGTCGAGGGGCCTCTCACAATTCTCACGCACAACAAACACACACTCAGACCTTCTCCTTTCCTCTATCAAGGCGTGAACTACCCTCTCTCTCTCCTCATTCTCTCTCTATACCTCACCCGCAACCTCATCCCAAGCAACCCCCTCTCTCTGCGTCATCTTCTCCATCTCCAACCTAGCCTTTCTCTCTAGCCGCCGACCTCCCTCAAACCATCTCCTTCGTCCTCACCAAACCTTCACCCAAATACCACCCCAATCCTTCTCCGGCAACGAATTCTCCCATTCAAACCACCGATCTCAACCTCCTACCTAACCGAGCTCCCTCACCTCTAAATCAACCGGCCAAACCTCACCAATTCCCCTCAATCAAAACCCAATCAACCGGCGACCTCCCCACTGTCTTCTCCGGTTACAACCACAACCGAGCTCTCCCTCTCTCCAATTCCAATCGCCCACAACCGCTCCCCTGTTACAATCCCTAAGCCGTGCACCACCATTTACTCCGGCCAAACAACAACCAAACCTCACCGTTCTCCTTCCCTACCTCGCTTGGACCCACCGGCAGCAACCCCAAACTCCCTTGCCGTTATCTGTTTTCTACCCCTAAGCCGTTCACACCGTTCCCCTGTTCCAGCGCCAATTCCGTTCAATACAGTCCACAAGCACGTACTGGAATTGCCAAGTTACTGAATCTAGGAATTGCCATTGATCTGTGGATCTGAAACTGTTCCAAAGCTGATTGAAGAATTTGATACCTAACGTGGTATCGAATTCGTGGACTACGAGGGTAACGATTTCCTCACTTTTATCTCTCATTTACTATTATTCGTTTCATTGCAATTGATATTCCCCGGACTTGATAATTAGACTCCATCCGTCCCCCAATTATCAAGTCCCAACTGCCGATCTCTCTGTTTAACTGCTTTGCTTTGTATTTGTTGATGTTCATAATGTGATTGTGTGGGATTTGTTGTTTATTGGCCAAGGGAGTGTTATATCCACGTCCCCTTGGTCAATCTATTGTAAGTTCATTGATATCTGAGCTGTTTTGATATTGTGTTGGGATTTGGATTGATTTCTGTTAGATCAGTGCTTACATTGTAAGGTACCTGCAAACGGTCAACTCGTGTCACGCGACACAATTGGACATTTGGAGTCCTGTGTCACGCGACACAAGTGGCTCTCTGCAGAGACCACATTTCAGTTGTAATTCGTATTTGCTGCTCTTAGTTGTAAATGGGATGTGGCCTCACATGGCAAACGGCTTACAAGTTGTATTTCCCCCTTTGTTGAGAAATAAAATGAAGCACGTTTATGCATTTCATACATATCTCGTCATACACACTTTGCACACACATTTGGATGATTTGAACGTTGAACATTAGAAAGACTCGTCTACGGACGAGGCGTGTTGGGTGAACTCTCGGTTCTTCCCAACACGTAACTTGACCCCCGAACCCATTTTCTCTCTCTAAAAGGTTTTCAATGTTTTCTCTTAAAAACGGCGTGGCGACTCCTTTATTTTATTTTTTCGGGCGAGCACACATTCAGTGGCGACTCTGCTGGGGACAACTTGAAACTTGTTTTTCAAAAGTGGGTCAGACTTTCGTTCTTGTTCAACATTCACTTCATTCACTTGTGTGTGCTTTGTGTGTGACATTATATGTGTTGATTGCATCTTATATGCTTTGTTTTATTCCGTTCCCTTCTTGTATCCCATCTTTGATTGATTGTGTTGCTGGGGCTTGTTGATATTGCTTGTGCTTGGTGCTGGGGCTTGAGACATTGTTTTGGATGCTTGGAGACCGGGTACTGCTGGCTGCGAGATTCGGATATTTGCTTCCTTCGTCACGCGACACAACTGACCTCCATATCCTGTGTCACGCGACAGAAGGTGGTCATTCTGCGGGACTTGATTTCTCCGATACAGTTGTGATTGTGGGCGCTCCCATGATCAATTATGGATCCTTGATTATTGTATCTCTGTGGGGGCGTGTGTGTGTTTTTCCCTTTTCCCCTTTTCAAATAAAAAAAATAATAAAAAAAATAAAATAAAAATAAAAAAAATCATTTTTCGCAAATAAAGGAATCTAGCCATCCCGCACACTACATCACGTAGATCTAGAACCCTCGGGTGCGATTGACGGCACGCGGACGGCCATGAAATTCGCCTACGCTTGAGCGCCTGAAATCAAACCTATCCCACTAGTGCGTTATAGGTGGCGCCACACTTTTAAACCTCACCCAAAACGGTTGGTTTTTGACACGACATTTTCAAATACATTAAAATGAATTGCTTCAAAATTTTTAAAAGGCTTTCGTACCTCCCCCAAACCCTAGCACGTGTGGGCATGTTGCCATCGCAACATGGTTTCACGAGAGGACATGTCGTTCCCACGACATGTTCTAACGAGAGATCATGTCGCTTTGTCAACGTGCACCGACGAGAGGTCATGCCGGATTTTTCCTTGAAATTCTTCAGGAATACCCGTTATGCTACCCAAATTTCTTCAGAAATTGGGGCTGCTCGTCCGTCCCATAAATGCTTCGGTTTTGTTTAGGTACTGTCGCCTATTATTAATTTTGAAACAACGCATTTGGTGTATTTGTGGATGATGTGTCATAGGTTCCCCAGATCTAGATTGCGTGAAATAAAGGATTAGCCTTTCCCAACCGGCTCTAGGACTTAAAAGACACCGATTTCTACTTGGAGATTAATAAAGTGTTGCACGAGTCCGTCTCCTTTCCCGTCCTTCCCCCTCCCGTACCTCCTCAAAGATTCTCTATCCCTCCTCCTTATACACGCTCTCACCTCTTCACCTTTGCAAAGGTTACGGCAAGTTAGGTTTGCGCTCTCATTCCCGGCGCTCAGTAGTCCATATTCCTGAGGCGGAAGCGCTCAAGTGCCCGAGCAACTGCTCATATGATGCAGAATCCAAAATGCTCGATGCAGAGAAGACTATGGCCCGCGAATCTAGAAGTTCATATCCCATGGGTCAGCAGCAGAGTGCAAATGGTGTGTTCATCGAAAGCGAGCTACACTTGAAGATATTTTTCCTCGCAAGCGGGAGGCCCGGTTGTTTGCTCAGATTGCTAAAGATAAGGAGGGCGACTTGTGAATGACAAAGAGATCGAGAAGGGTCCTCACCGCACCGATGGCAACGATGCTCAATGTTGAAGAAGTCAATCAGTCCTCGTAGGGTCTAGAATGTCCACTGTCGGACATGAGTCTGTCGAGTCCAAGTTGGACCAATTTTGCTTTGCAGTGATAAAAATCTTTGTTTCTCTTCTTGCTAGACTCGAGACATCACTTGCACACCACCTTACACTCGATTGAAATGGTCTTGTTCCAAATGATCACTTGTGCTGCTCACCGACCAACGCTTTGAAATGACTAATGTTTGAATTGATCGGAGTGAGAAAATCGACTGATATCCTTCCCAAAGTGGGGCTTACCAATTTCCCACCTCGATTTCCATATGCTCACATACTTTCCTTCGTCTTCGCTATCTCGTTGCTCGATAAATTTGCATGGATCTTCCGCGAAGTAAGCTTAAGAAGCAATGAAGACTCAATCTCGTTCGGATCATCCAGTAGGGACTGCGGTTGAAACCTTCACCCTTAGAAAAAACCTTTACCTCACCCTCACTAAACAATACCCCTTCATTTCAAGATCGGCACATTTTGAAACCCATTTAGCCATCACCCGAAGAAGAGGGACTATCCTTGAGGCTCCCGTGATTCAAAAGAAGAGTGACCGTCTCCAAGCTCAAGAACTGCGGAAGGCAATGATCCATCCTGGGGACTAGCCGAAATCCTCCTCTCAACAAAAAAAAAAACAAAAAAGAAAAAAACAGAGAGAGAGGCAAAAATACAAAAAATAAATAAATACAAAAAAAAAAAGATAAGAAAGAGAGCCTAGTCCCCAGTGATCCTCTCAGAAGCGAAAGTCAGAAGATTCGGTTGTTACTCAAAGGGAGTCTCAGAGTGAATAAAGAGACAGCACGGATGTCCCTCACCACTACCTCAACCAATTCCGGCCGTCCTCTCGATTTTAGAGGACATTCCCGTCCCATTACCCTTACCTTTGCCTTGACCAAAGCCAAGATTAACCTCTCATTCTTAGAGGCATTGAAAATGAAATCATGGATTCCCCCACCATAGAAATCCCAAACACATACCCAAGAGCCAACCTCTCATTTTTAGAGGTACAGCCAGCAAAAAGCCTAGCCGACCTCTCATTTTAAGAGGTCATGATATCCCAAATCACCCGAAGACCGATCGAAACCCTGAAGCCGGCCAGCTCCTACCTGGGATAAAGAAACTTCATTCCAATATCGTCGAGATCTAAAACATACTATTGCTTGAAGCGGAGCCAAGTCCATCCCGGCTCAAAGGACCGTCAAGCGAAGATTGTGCAAATTCCATCCGTTCATCCGACGTTTCATGTGAGCATACTTCATTTCTCCTCCGCAAACACTAGCCGTGGACGTCCCACTGGGGCTTCGCATCTGTGTCTCCCATCGACACTCCAAGAGGACACATTTTTTCAATTCTCAAAAATTCTCGAAGGTCCTCACATCCCCGAACTTCACCGTTCATTCTTTTCATTCGGGATAAGCCCGAACTACGGCGACCTGAGCTCCTCGTAAGGAGGGGAACGTAGGCAACCTTAATTGGTCCTGGCCGAAATCACAAACAAATCTCGTAAAATCCGGGTCTCCTTAAGGGCCGTCCCTATACACAGATCCTTCGTTCCGTCTTTCCAAATTTGATCTCGATATCAGTGGGCTTTCTCCTCAGGATTGATTGAAATATTTGCTCATATCAGCTTTGGCGGTTGACTAACCCGAACATCAATAAAGCGTTTTAAGCAGCTTTGTGATCATCACGAATAAGACAAGTTTTCAAGTGTCTCGACAAGTCTTCTATTTCTACATCATAGGAAGATAGAGCTAAACACCGTTTCGGTCAGCAGGGGCTTCCATACACTTTCCACACCTTGTGATGCTTATACTCTCTCAAAAGAGTCAAACCCAAAACGAGAGTGTCATACACAAAACTCGGGATTCATTTCCCACCCTCAAAGGATGTGCCCCTGCACGTAAACACTTCCGAGTCTTGTCCAGCGACTGATTGACTGCGGTTTGAAAAGATGAATAGCCTCTGTTGCCACAAGATGACTCTGCCTACGATGAAGCTGCATGGAAAATCCTCAAGCTGGGGCTTTGGTTAAGGTATCCCTCCGGCTCTCCTTGTCGATTCCCTCCAAAATTGCTTTGCACTGTCAACTGGGGCTTCGCCAAGCCGGGATCATTCTCTGCACTTTCTCTGCTGCTTGCTGTCTCAGACGCGCGATACACTTTGTCCTCACTAGCAACGGACCTGCCGCAACCAGTACTCCCGGGAGCGTCCCCGACTTGCCTAAGCTGCACCATCACTTATACGTTTCCCCTCATGGGAGAGGGTCCACCCCATCATAAACACCTTCGTCCTATACACAATCCGTCATAGCATAATGGCTACCTACGCATCTGCTCATCAAGCCGTAAAAAAAAAAAACCCTCCCTACTTCCTATTCTCCCCAGCTGAGATGGACTTGTGCAACAAAAGATTAATAATGCATAAGCAAGAGGTTAAATAAAATGCAAAGTGCCTAGAGTGTTGTGCCTCCCCCCGCAGAGTACAATAATCAGGTGATCGTAATGTGATCGTGAGGACTGCCCCTCGAATCACAATCTTGGACAAGGATTCCAAACCCCGCAGGTGGCAGACCCCGCCTCTATTATCTTCATAAGGCCCAGAACTACGACCGGCTTGATTCCCTTTTTTAAGGGATACGTAGGACACCTTTCTCCAAAGGTCCAGCCATCCGATCTCACTAGCATCATATAAGAAGAGCCCCAGCTGCCCCATAATTTAAGCAACAAGGCTCACCAGTCCCGACGACTTCAAAAGCCCATTCTGCATGATAAGCTGAGACAAAGAGTCCGCATCTGTCAACCCCAAAGAGAAAAGAGCCCCAGCTTCCCCAGAATCCAAAGAAATAATGCTCACTCAAACCCCGACGACTTCGAAGTCTCAGATTGCAAAGACCGTCCCTGCGAATGGCCACTGGCCAAATAGCATCGACAAGGGGGACGAGGCCACAACCTATACCGCAGCTGTAACCAATGGTAGCCTGAGACCTTAGACAGCTACCTACCAACAAGCAATTACGACATCCTTCCCTCGCAGGTACAACAATTAACCGAGCATCACCGAACCTCGAAGACTGATCCTCAAGCAGCACCGAGACAAAGAGTCCGTATCTATGTTAGCCTCCCAAAGCAGAGCACCCCAAAAGAGAAAAAGAGGGAAGAGAAAGAATAGCCTCCCAAAGCAGAGCACCCCAAAAGAGAAAGGGAAAGGACAACCTCCCAAAGCAGAGCACCCCAAAAGAAAAAGAGAAAGAACAAAAAGGCACTGTATCTCGCGATAGCCCCTGCGAGCTCAAAGAAGACCAGCAGCCCCACAATCCCAAGAAAGAATCCAATTCCCCAGAAAGCAGAATCCCCGGCTTGACAAACAAAACTTCCAGAGACCAGTAGCCTCGAGGCACAAACAAAAGCAGAGTCCCCAGCTTCCCAAGCAAAAGCCCAGGACACAAAAGAAAAGCGACAATCAACAAAGACCGTCCAACAAAGAAAATTCCGGTAAAAGAACAACAAGCGAGCAGGAAATAAGTAGTGTGAGTCCCCTGGCAACTACCCTGCACCGACATAGTGGTATGAGTCCCTTTGGCATCCACGAAGAACAAAGAAGAAAGGAGATAGCGTGAGTCCCCTGGCAGCTACACTTATCAAGACAACGTAAAGTGAGATAGCGCGAGTCCCCCTGGCAGCCTACACTTATCGCCACGTAACGTAAAGCATGGATAGCGTGAGTCCCCAGCGCGCCTATACTTATCGTGAGCGTAACGCAGAAAGGAGATAGCGTGAGTCCCCCGGCGCCTATACTTAGCAACGACAGAGAACGAAATGTAAGGAGTAGCGTGAGACCCCTGGCAGCTACATTTATCCCCAACAGAGCAGAAAAGAGATAGCGTGAGACCCCCGGCAGCTATGCTCATCCCCAGCAAAGAAGAAGAAGAAATGGTATGAGACCCTCCGACATCCACAAAGAGAAGCAGCAGTAGTGTGAGACCCTCCGACAACTACCCTGCAAAAGAGAAGTGGAATGAGACCCTCCGGCATCCACGAGAAGAAGCAGCAATAGTGTGAGACCCTCCGGCAACTATCCTGCATGAGAGAAGTGGTATGAGACCCCTGGCATCCACAGAAGACCCGTTGCAGCATGAGACCCTCCGGCAGCTACAACTCGTCAACAGCGATAGCGTAATTACCCCGGCAGCTACTCGCAAAAAGTACCAGTTGCAGCATGAGACCCTCCGGCAGCTACAACCTGGCATGAAAGGAAGCTACTAGCCAACCGCAGTAGTACCGACCCCGAAAGAGGTCACAGGTAAGCACAACAAAGGTATGAAGACACATTTCTACCCCTTTCTTGCTTGTAGTTAGTAATTCCCGAACTACGATTTGGCTTGATTCCCTTCTCAAAGGGATACGTAGGAATCCTTTCTCAGAAAGGTCCAGCCATTAGACTCCCCGATTCACCTTCTAGCCCGTCGCCTTATCCCCCGGATGCTCATTGGGATTGGGCCTTATTTTATCGACAACCCCACTTTTTCCAAAAGTGACGTTGCCGAGGGGCTCTGTAAGTACGCCAATCCAATTCGCGATCCCTTTTTAGGTGCATTTTAAATGATAAAATTGCACTAAGGGGCGTTTTGGTAAATTCCAGGTCCGTTCCGAGACTTCCGGGAACTTTTTATAAGTTTTCCGCAAAGGAAGTATATTTTAGTATTTTTCCCGGACAAAAGGACCTAAAAGGAATTAATCAGTTTGGAACTCTTGGGAATTAGCCCTAATGTTCCGAATGCAGTTTTCGCGCCGTAATCGGTTATCAAGGCGTTTCCCGGTCGTGCGACATCTTGAGGCATGGAAATTGGATACGTTGGGTCGTGCGACCAACTAATCCAATTTCCCACTTTACGTATAAATAACCAATTGCCTCATTTTGTCAAGGGGCCTCTCACAATTCTCACGCACAACAAACACACACTCAGACCTTCTCCTTTCCTCTATCAAGGCGTGAACTACCCTCTCTCTCTCCTCTCTCTCTCTCTCTATACCTCACCCGCAACCTCATCCCAAGCAACCCCCTCTCTCTGCATCATCTTCTCCATCTCCAACCTAGCCTTTCTCTCTAGCCGGCGACCTCCCTCAAACCATCTCCTTCGTCCTCACCAAACCTTCACCCAAATACTACCCCAATCCTTCTCCGGCAACGAATTCTCCCATTCAAACCACCGATCTCAACCTCCTACCTAACCGAGCTCCCTCACCTCTAAATCAACCGGCCAAACCTCACCAATTCCCCTCAATCAAAACCCAATCAACCGCGACCTCCCCACTGTCTTCTCCTAGGTTACAACCACAACCGAGCTCTCCTCTCTCCAATTCCACCGCCCACAACCGCTCCCGTTACAATCCCTAAGCCGCGCACCACCATTTACTCCTGCCAAACAACAACCAAACCTCACCGTTTCTCCTTCCCTACCTCGCTTGGACCCACCTAAGCAAAGAACCCCAAACTCCCTTGCCGTTATCTATTTTCTACCCCTAAGCCGTTCACACCGCTTCCCCCGTTCCAGCCGCCAATTCCGTTCAATACGGCCCACAAGCACGCATCGGAATCGCCAAGTTACCGAACTGGGAATTGCCATTGATCTCGTGGATTCCGAAACTGTTCCAAAGCTGATTGAAGAATTTGATACCTAACGTGGTATCGAATTCGTGGACTACGAGGGTAACGATTTCCTCACTTTTATCTCTCATTTACTATTATTTGTTTCATTGCAATTGATGTTCCCCGGACTTGATAATTAGACTCCATCCGTCCCCCAATTATCAAGTCCCAACTTCCGATCTCTCTGTTTAACTGCTTTGCTTGGTATTTGTTGATGTTCATAATGTGATTGTGTGGGATTTGTTGTTTATTGGCCAAGGGAGTGTGGATCACCCTATATCCACGTCCCCTTGGTCAATCTATTGTAAGTTCATTGATATCTGAGCTGTTTTGATATTGTGTTGGGATTTGGATTGATTGCTAGATCGTTGCTTACATTGTAAGGTACCCGCAACGGTCAACTCGTGTCACGCGACACAATTGGACATTTGGAGTCCTGTGTCACGCGACACAAGTGGCTCTCTGCAGAGACCACATTTCAGTTGTAATTCGTATTTGCTGCTCTTAGTTGTAAATGGGATGTGGCCTCCCATGGCAAACGGCTTACAAGTTGTATTTCCCCCTTTGTTGAGAAATAAAATGAAGCACGTTTATGCATTTCATACATATCTCGTCATACACACTTTGCACACACATTTGGATGATTTGAACGTTGAACATTAGAAAGACTCGTCTACGGACGAGGCGTGTTGGGTGAACTCTCGGTTCTTCCCAACACGTAACTTGACCCCCGAACCCATTTTCTCTCTCTAAAAGGTTTTCAATGTTTCCTCTTAAAAACGGCGTGGCGACTCCTTTATTTTATTTTTTCGGGCGAGCGCACATTCAGGGAGGCTTCCTAAACTTTCCACCAACTTCCACCAAACTCCCCATATGTGCCCGTCACGTGCCTCTAAGCAGGAATCTGCGTAAAGAAGCAAAAATTCACAACACTTGAGCCCGCGAAAACATTCAGACCGCAGACCGAGATTTATATATGGCTTCTTGCCCTAACCATGAATGATCGAGCGCTCGAAGCAAGGGACCATTGATAATCCCGCACCCTTCAGTGCGGGCCCAAGCTCGTTCTGATTCAAAGGCAACATGTAACGAGGCACCCCTAATACTGAGCTTTACCAGTACGCGTTGACCGAAGTCTCATACCAGACTCCCGGTTAATATCAAACTCGTGGAACACAATTTTGTACAAGCTCTGACACCAGTTGGCAGGCATGTCACTATCGGATTAAATGGAGGCTCAGATGCTTATCACGCACGTTGACGCGCCGCACCAACTGTCTCCAGCCTCCCATCTCCTTGTCCAATCAGAGACATCCCTCTACAGTATTCCGTGCTTTATTATGTGGTCCAACCAGGCACGAAAATGTGTCCTAGGTCAAGACCAATATTTCCAAGGGTTGAGATCCATTTAACCGCTTTCCCTTTTTCATATAAATACTCTCACTTGTCCTATAAGGCAAGGTAAGTCACATTGTCTAAACCCTATCACACAAACACACCAAGACATTCCAAGTCTTATATCTCAGTTATCAAACCTCAAAGGTCTTACTCTCACACCCGAGGGCCTGAGCCGTAATCAATATCAGCTTGGTCTCTAACGGTGATTATTTTTTGTGTTGTGATCTAGGTATCCAGTTCGTACAAAGATATTGTTCATCCTTTGTGATACCCCAAAAATTGTGATATCATCAAAAACATATTTAAAACTTGGTAGTGGTGATTCAAGAGAAAATCACAAGATCCAAAAAAGTGGTCTTCACAAACTTAAGTAACAAAGATAAAAAAATTATAACAATAATATAAAAAGGTAATTTTGAAAGATGACTAAAAATAAATTAAATTAAAAAGAAAATAGTCGAATTTTGTATTTAACAATCGTTAGTAAAAGTGCTTTAAACTAACATCTTTGGTGAACAAATTAAATGTTCAGAACTTCTAGACTTGAAATGAATTAATGATCCACAATGCTCTCTCTTTTTAAACTTATTTCCGCCTCATTTGCTACAAAAGTACTCCATGAAGGGGTCAATGCCCCCTTTGCAATAGTATGATGCTTGAGCTAGCCAAAGGCTAGCTCAATGGGCCACTTGGTTATCTGTAATTGTGCTTCACAATGTTGTACAATTTAAAATTTTAAGCATACTTAAGGGTAACTATTTTTTTATGGGTGTGAACATATCGGGGATTTGCTAAATATTGTTAAGAAGATCGAAAGATAATAAAGAACAAACGCACATAACATAGAATAAGTAACACACAATCAAAACAATATATACACAAGATAACAAGTAACCCAAATCGTCAATATGATTGACTATGTCTGTAGGCACTGATAATTCAAGATTTTGCACTATTATATATTAATTTGAAGATATCATGAGTTTTGAGGTGAAACGTTGTTTATATAGGTGCCCAATAATAAATCCTAAACCCTAGATAAAAAGAAATCATGAGATTACACAACTACTTTTACAGAGATATGTACCCTAGGCCTAGCTCGCATAGTACTGTCTATGCGCCCTTGGCTTTGCTCGCATAGACTTTCAGTCTTTCCCTACATTGTTGCCTCTCATATTAGCACGTGAGTGTTGCTCGCATAGAACCAGATTATGAGGTCATGTACTTGGCCGCACACGGTCTATTTTTTGCCTTAATTTTTGATGACGCCACGACTTCTAGGGTCTCACTGTATATAGGGATATCTTACTTGTATATAAATATTGTACCTATAACACAATAAAGACAAGAATCACCGTTAAAGATCAGACTGGAGTTTAATCCAGCTCAGGCCCTCAGGTGTGAGAGTAAGATCTCTGAGAATTTATAATTGAGAGTAAGACTTGGAATGTCTTAGTGAGTTGTGTGCTAGGGTTTAAATAATGTGGCTTACAAATAGTAATTTTTTACTTACCTTGTCCATGGGGACAAGGGTGGATATAAATAGTAAGAGAGTGTTGTTGATGATGTCAGCCCTATAGGATATCATTGTCTTTTAATCTAGGACACGTGTCAGTGTCTGGTGGACTCGTACAATAAAGTAAGATTTATTGCAGAGGGATGTATTTGATTGGATAAGGACAAGGGAAACAGGCGATAGTTGATGTGGCGCCTTACACACATTATAGGCGCCTGAGCCACCATTTAATGTGATGGGGATAAGTCAACTTTTGGCGTCAGTGTAGGTACATACCTTTGTCTCACTAGCTTTGACTTCAACCGGGAGTCTAGTGGAATAACCGGGAGTTTGGTATGAGACCGCGGTCAACATAGTTGACGTGGTCTTAGTCATCACGATCATGGCTGGCGTGGTCATCTTGTTGATGGTCTTTATTATCGCAGTCTTGACTCTAGCGGTCTAGGTCCCCGTGGTCTTGAATATGCCACGTCTTACTTGGCTTTTTGGACCAGATCGAGCTTTAGGCCCGGTTTGGAAGGTTCGGGCTCATCAGTGGCCCCTAGCTTCTAGCTAGGATTCATTCATGGTCTGAGCGAGGAGTTATGTATACGAAGCTCAGTCTGCGGTCAGATCGTCTTGGCGGTCACAAGAAATGTGTTTTTTTGCTGGTCTTTCCTAGACTCCCTTGCTGTGGCGCACGTGAGCAGCACGTGAGGGGAGTTTAGTAGAAGTTGGTAGAAGATTTGGGCTGCTTCCCGGATAAGTTTCATGTGGGCCCCTTGACTGTTGAGGCGCTAGCGCGTGTCAGGTACGAAAATGAATTTTCTTGAATTTCAAGGGTCACCATAAATGTCAACCGCCATTTATTCAAAATTTAAACTTTTTCCGTCATTTCATGACTCGAGAGAAACGGTTTGTGGGCTCATTAATATGGGTCGACCCGTATAGGTTGACCTATAAATATCAAACCCTCTTGCTTCATACTCTTTAATCACCTTCAGAGTTTTGAAGTCGTTTTTGGAGAGAGAAAGTTTCTTGCTCAGCTTCCTTAAGCATCCTTTTGCGTAATCCTTTTTCATAATTGATTTCGTTTTCCTCCTCTCTCTTTATTCCTTCTGTCTCCTTTCTTTAGAATGACTTATAGGATGGAACCTCCCTTAGAGTTAGAAAATGGCATCACTCCTGATACCTTCGCCGTCGACAAGTCTGGTGGTATATATAGGAAGGTTGCCACCTCTTGGGTTAAGTTATCCATAGATGCCTTTAAGTATTTCTTAGTCAGGTATGACTAGGAAATTGGGTCCCACCCCAGCTGTGGGAGGCTTGAAAAAGAATGTTTTTGTTCGGTGATATGCTGGTTCTGGGTGACCATAACCATCTAAGAAACTTTGTAATGGGGTTTTTGAACAGATTTCATCGTGAGCGTGACCCCGCAGATCGAGCTGTTGAGTTGGTGAGGAGAGCCCGCATAGATCCTACTAGTTTAGTGATAACTGATTGGGAGAAAGTTAATCTGATGGATGAGACTGAGATGTCCGCGGCCCCTGATGCCACTGGTGCACCCGCGATGGACCTGAACTTGCCGTTGGAGATAGAACCTTTGATCGCTGTTGCACCTGCTACCCAAATTGAGGCCCGGCCTAGAACGGTGGTGAATCTGGGGAGTAGTGATGATGAACCCACTAATATGGACGTGGTGGAAGCTGGAGGGAGAGTGGAGTCATCATCGAAATCATCCTCTGGTCTATTTGGCTCTGATAGCTCGGAGACAGAGGTTAATGATCGCGAAACCCTATACCTCATGGAGGTGAGCACGGCATAGCGGGAAGTTGAGATAGTCAGTCAATGCCTTTGCTGAAGGATGGGAGGAGATTGCTGCTGCTCACGGAAAAAGCCATGCTAGTGCCTCAACTTTTGGTCGCGGTCAGCAGAAGAAGAAGAAAGGAGTGCCCTGGCCGAATTGGGAGATGGATTTGTATACCACTTTTGGTGTTGACCCCAATTCCTTCCATGTTCACGAGCTGCAGGAGGTGGAGTTTAAAGGAAAATTGCGGCCAAAGACTGTGACCGATGTTCGCGGGGACAATAAAGCTTGCATTTTTATGGGGTTCAATTCGAGAATGGACTCAGGCTTCCCCTTGACCCCTTCATTACCCAATTTTTAGCCTTCAATAGATGCCTCCCTATGCCTGACCCCGAACACTGTTCGAGCCCTTGTCTCTTTCATTGCGGTGTGTAGGATTTTTGGCTATAACTCGGTGGTAGGGCTTGGACTTCTGAACAGACTCTATTATCCTGACTTCCATGGGAACATAAGGTCCAAACTCAACGCCTCTGCCTTGGTGGGAAACATTGGCTTAATGGACACCGAGGTAATTCCTTACTCCTTTTCCTCTTACTTTTTCTATCTTTTTATGATCACTGCTCGCTGACCGAGCTTTTTCTTTTTTACAGATGGCCAACGATGCCATGAGACTCTGGGATATTTCCGATGAGCAGGCTGCCTCCCTCACTGACAAGAACAAGGCCTTGGGGAAGGTACTGGAGGAGAAAGGGAAGGCGGGGGAGGAGAACAAGGCTCTGGCCTTCTACCTTAAGGAGAAAGAGAGTGACCTCAAACATTTCTGCGAGAGGCATGATGAGGTGCTCAAATATCTGGAGCATGCCAAGGGCCTAAGGGATGAGTATCGCGGATATAAGGAGGTGATGGAGAAAAGGGTGGAGGAGTATGCGGGCAGGTTGGAGGCCACCAAGAAACAAGTCTCGGACTTGGAGGCTCAAGTAGATAAAATTTCTGATGAGTTGCTTCCTCTGAGGCTGTTCCAACTAGAGAAAGATGCCCAGCTTGCCGTTGCTCACAAAGAAGCTGTTGAATAGTTCAAAAACTACCAAGAGTACAAGGATGAAATCTTGGAAGAGTGTTCTTCACAGTTTGATGCTGTTAGCAAGACGCAGCTAAGAAACTTTGCTGCTACTAGAGCTGTTAATACGGGCTGGCGGGGCGGGGAGGGCCCAACCCGCCAAAACCCACCACTAAACGGGGCGGGGAGGGCCAAATTCCCGGCGGGCTAGAAATATGTCAACCCAACCCACCTGGTTGGTGGGCCAGGCGGGCCAATGCGGGCCAGCTTAAAAACACTTTTCTACATAACCATAGATGATCCAATGTAGGGAATTTCTTTATTGAAATACTAGTTAATGGAACCCTATGTTTAAAATTAGACAACAATAGTATATGGAAATTTTCAAAAGATTAAGAATTCACAAACGTAATTGAGCGTAGAGAGGGATGAACTACTACCTTTGTTCATAGATATAGGAAACTCAGTCCAAAGCTCTGACCGCAACAAAATTTCTCCGACAAAATCAATGACTTAGTCAGTGATTCCTATAGCATCTTCGTACTCCTGATCTTCATCTTTTTGTTGATTCTCGAACTGCAGCAAGTTGGAGGCAAAACTAGAGATCTCAGTAACAGTTTTATTAGTTAAGAGTAGCAAGAGACTGGACTTGAAGCTGCCGCCAATCTCAGCCAAATCGTTTTTAATCCTCGTGAGTGTTTGAGAAGACGGAGGCTCGTTGGAATGCGGGTTCGATGGGGGAGGGCGATAATTGCAGTGGGGAATGATTATCCGGGGATTTCAAGGGATTGGGGAGGGATAGAGAGAGTGAGGGAGACAGACATCATTTTGGAATGGAAGTGAAGTGAAATGAAAAGAGGGATTAGAAAAGTTGAAAAGTGAAAACCCTAGAAAATAGAAAAGGGAACGACGGAATGGCGTTTTTTGAGAAGGCACTGAAAAAAAGAAGAGGGTGGGTTGGCCCGCCCCGCCCTGCCCCAAACCCGTTTGGCCCGCACCTGTTTGGGCCAGCCGGAATTCGCCCACTTTTATTTGGGTTACTAGTTTTAAAGCCCAGCCTACCCCTATTGCATGGCGGAGCGGGCTGACCCGACGTGCTCAACCCAAATTGACGGCTCTAGCTGCTACGAGCAAAATTTTTGTGGAACAATTGGCCATAATTGGCTCTTTGATCGCCACTGATTTGAAATGCCTACCCAGGCATGCACTGGCCCCTTTGGCTCAGGAAGACATAGATAACTTGGATACAACAACAACATCAACCTTGCCTACCATTACTGCGGTCACCGCCCCCAGCCTAATAGATGAGCTTGATACGCTAAGGTGGGGTGAGGAAAAGCTATCCCTAGAAGCCGATGTTGCTCACCTATTTCTTAATGGGCCTGCAGTTAGTGAGCTATTTATAACACGATCAACAACTGCTCCAGCTCAAGACAACCCTCCAATTGACACGCTCCCTTCTCCTATTCCAGATCCTATCCCAGAAGCTTAAGGAACTCAAGAGCCTGCTCCACCAATTGTTTAGAGATAGGTTTATGTAATAGATGTAGATTTTTGTAATTTCTTTATCTATTAATGAAAAGATCTCTGATCCATTCTAGCTTTGTCTTTAGCTTTTGAGTTTTTAAAATATTTGAATACTTTCTTTAGAAAAACTTGATAAATTTGTATTCTTGCTTTTCCTCTTTAGACTTGTATGACTTGTGAATGATCATTTATACTCAATGCTTTGGTCATGGGCAATGTATTGCCTTTATTAATTTGTAGGCCGCGTTTATGAGTTAGTAACTCGTTATAAAACCCTTTAAGTTTTAATTACGTGAGTTTAACTTTTTCACTATTATCACATTTCTTTGTGGCCTATTTTAGACTTTGAGGTTTTAACCTTGGTCTGTTTTATGGGCTCCAACTACACATCATTCTCGTCCATTCATTTGATTTACGCGGTCTGGTCTGCCTAAGTTCGTGGCGTATTTTAAAAGAGCTAAGGTAAGCTGTTTTTATATGGGCATGCAGAATATGGCCATGAGGATAGTCCGCGCATCAGCAGGCGTAACCGGTGCTGGCTTTCGTATCCGCGTTTAGCGATTGCGTTGTACTCTTTGGAGTCTAGTGGCACTTAAGGGCTCAATTTTGGCTTTTTTTACATACGAGCATGCGGTCATCGGCCGATGAGGCCTCCGCGCATCAGCAGGTTTTGGGCCGTGCAGGCTTTCATATCCATATTTTGATGGTTCACGCGTTTGGACTCCATGAGTCTTGTGGCGATCGAGTACGGGCTCAATTTTGACATTTGTAAATATGGGTGTGCAGTTTGCGATCAAAGAGATCACCGCGCATCAGTAGGTTTGTGACCGTTTGCTGCCATCCTTGCGGGCATGCGGTCTGCGATCAAGGAGATCACCACGCATCAGCAGGCTTGTGACCGTGCTGGCATCCGCATTTTTTTTAATTTTTTTTTGCGGGCATTCACTTTATTGCTTCAGTAGTGAGGACCTCATTTTCGTGCTCGTTTTGAGTTACAACAGCATGCCAAAACGCCTTGATTTTTGATACATTGTTATCTCTATTACCATTTTTACAATAAGAAGATAAAAAATAATACTTTCGGAGGCGATCGCTGTTTCAAGCATTTTTGAGATCTTTTCCCTCTTCTATCTATAGTTTATAGGTTCCCTATTTGATGATTTGGGTAACTTGATATGAAACTTCCCATTTTGGGGAGAGCTTGTGAAAATCGGGTTGGGTCCCTTAGACTTTTATATTCCTTAATACCCAATCTACAACTGAAAAGCCTCTTTTGTTGACTCTCTTGTCATGATGCTTTTTGGCTTTCTTCTTGTAGTTAATCATTTTTTCTCTTTCCCGCATCCTTTTTAGGAGGGGAGGGCTAATTCTCTACTGCAGCAACGACCTCCGACCCATAGGTGAGCGAGAAAGGAGTTTCTCTTATTGAGCTTCTTATTGTGCTGTGGACTACCCATAAGGCGGTCTGGAGCTCGTCTAACCAGCGTCCTACTCGTCCTTCTAAATTTTTCTTTAGGGCGGAGAGAACTAACTTGTTCGCGGCCTCAGCTTGACCATTTCATTGAGGATAGACTACTGCGGACTGGCGGTATTAGACTTTTATTCTTTCGTATTTAGCCGTAAATTTTGCTACGAACTCAGTGCAATTGTCTGATACTATTACTCTTGGTATCCCAAATCGACATCAGATGTGATCGTGGATGAAATTAATGACTCAGAGATAGTGGCCAAGGCTTTGGCCTCTGTCCATTTTGTGAAATAATCAACAGCCACTACTACGTAATTGATGCTTCCTCTAGCGGTTGGGAATGACTCTACTAAATCAATGGCCCATGTATCAAACGGCCACGATGGTATAACCAAAGTTCGCTCTGTTAATGGGACTCTAGGGATGTCTGCAAATCGCTGGCATTTGTCACATTTTCTTACGTATTCCTCTGCGTCCTTTCTCATGGTAGGCCAGTAGGATCCTTAAAATTTAATTTTGTCCGAGAATGTGCGGGCTCCTGGATGACCGCCACAGACTCCTTCATGGACTTCATAGAGTAAATTGGTGACCATATGAGTATTCACACATTCGAGTAGAGGTTTGGTAAATGATCGCCGGTATAGTACTCCGTCTATGATCGTGTACTTTGCGGCTACCTTTTTGATGAGTCTAGCCGTTGTTTGATCCTCGGGGAGGGTTTCTTTATCGATGTTATCTTGGATTTCATCTACCCAGTCCCTTTCTTGGTCCTCAATGTTGTTAATCTAAACCCGATCCATGGCAGAGGTTTCTACGAATTCAATTTGGCAGCCTGCATTTAGATCCTCAATCTCTTGCTCGGTGATTCTGGAGAGGAGGTCTACCTCTGCATTGCCTTCCCTCATTATTTGGTTTAACTCATAATATTCAAAGTTTTTTAGAAGGGTTTTTGTTAGACCGCAGTACTTGGCTAGGACTGGGTTATTTATGTCATATTCCCCCTTTATTTGATTTACTATAAGCTGAGAGTCGCTATTTATTTCAATACTTGGGATCCCCATGTATCTGTCTAATTTCATGCCTGCTATGATTGTTTCATATTTGTACTGATTGTTTGATGCTTCAAACTTAAATATCAAGGCTCTTTCGAATTTTTCCCCGCAGGGTACGATCAGGAGTATGCCCGCGCCACTTAATAGCTTGCTCGCAGATCCATCAATGAATAGAGTCCTTGTTTCTTGTGGTCGCTCTTTGGGTGGATCTACTTCTGACTCTGATCTTTCTTGGGGTTCTACCCTCTTTCTTTTTTCCAGATTGTTGTCCTCAATTTTGAATGATGTTTCTGCCATAAAATCTGCTAAGGCCTATACTTTGATGGTCCTTCTAGGGGAGTAGGTGATCTGGAACTCAGTGAGTTCTATAGACCATGCTCACATCCTCCCTGAAGACTCTGGTTTATGCAAAACCTTTTTCATCGGCACTTCTGTGAATACAATTATAGGGTGTGCAGAAAAATAAGCTCATAATTTTCGAGCAACTACAAGCAAGGCATAAGCTAACTTCTCTATATTAAGATAGCGACTTTCTACGGCGGACAACGCCTTTGATACATAGTGCACTAGTTTTTGGGAGCTATTTTCCTCCCTTACAAGAACATCGGATACTGCCAGGTCAGTGGCCGCTAAAAATAGAAAAAGTTCTTTCCCGGGTACCGGGCTGCTAAGGATAGGGGGCTGCCCGAGGTATTTCTTGACTTCTTCAAAAGCAAGATTGCATTCCACATTTCATGCGAACTCGTTGGCCTTCTTCCCCCCTTTAAAATTTTTGAAGAAGGGGAGACATTTCTCTACAGATCGCAATATAAAGCAGCCAAGTGCAGCAATTCGTCCATTTAGATTTTGCACATCTTTTACGCATGTAGGAGGCTTCATGTCTAAGAGCGCTTGATTTTTTTTTGGTTTTCCTCTATTGCGTGCTCATTGACCATGAACCCTAGGAACTTGCCCGCTTTCACCCCAAAAGCACATTTGAGGGGGTTAAGCTTCATGTTGTTGCTGTGCAAGTTGGAGAAAGTTTCTGCCACGTCGAGCACGTGGGAATTCTCCTTTGTTTTTATGACCATGCCATCTATATAGGCTTCAAGATTTTTGCCTAGTTGGTCCTTGAAAACAATGTTGACCATTATTTGGTAGGTGGCTCCTGCGTTTTTTAGCCCAAAGGGCATCATTGTTTAACAGTATGTTTTGCCCGTGGCGATGAAAGCTACGGAGGAAAAATCTTCAGGAGCCATTTTGATCTGGTGGTAACCAGAGTATGCATCAATGAAGATCAAAACTTTGTGCCCGGCTATAAAGTCTACCAAGCGGTCAATTCGAGTAAAAGGGAAACAATCCTTGGGGAAAGCCTTATTGAGATTTGTGAAGTTAACACACATCCTCCATTTTCCATTAGACTTTTTCACCATAACAACAATGGCTAGCCACTTGGGATATAATATTTCTTCAATTATCGCTGCCTTAATTAGCTTTTCTACCTCTTCCTTGATCGTGATCTCCTTTTCCGGAGAAAAGTATCTTGATTTTTGATGGATGCGTTTGAAGGTGGAGTTATCATTGAGTTTATGGACGATCACGTCCTTGCTGATACCTTGCATGTCCTGCACTCTTCATGCGAACACATCACTATTATTTCAGAGGAATTCAATTAAGATATTTCTTTGCTCGGGGTGAATTTCCATACCGACTTTAATTTTTTACTCGGGATAGTGGACGTTAATTACCACTTCCTCGAGCTCGTCGTTAGGTCGGAGATCGCTGATTTCGAGATTATGGAGGGAATCAATAATGATCGTTGGTGGGGTGGAGCTTCCTCCAGGGAGAGCGGACATGGAATAGATGATTTCTCATTCTATGTCTCCTAAGATTCCCCTGTCAATATAGCCTCCAGCAACCAGAGCCATTCTTTTCGCCTTCCTACTCTTTTTGATCTCTATATTGATGGAGTGCAAGGTGAGTATACCCAAAAACTCGGGTAGTGGGCATTTATCTTTGCCTTTACTCCGCATTGCTTCCTCATCCAATTGTGAGCAGGAGGCTTGATTTTTCTGTTTTCTCTTTTCCTCTAATGTTCGGAGAAATCTCTCGAGCTGGTTCTTGATGACCGCAATTCCACCCGAAGTGTTGAATTTTATCCTTTGATGGGGAACGGATGCTACGATTCCCAATGCAACCTGGGCAGTGATGTCGAGTATGGCGTTGTAATGGGATTGTAGATCTATAACCATGAATGTGACCTTGGCAGTTTTCAGCTGGGCTTTTCCCCTATGGTTAATTCAAAGTCAATTGTTCCCCTCACGTGGACAGTTTGATTAGTGAATCCATCAAGTAGACCGACGTAAGGAGTAAGATAAGCTTCAGACATTTTCATTTCTACCAAAGTATGGTAATAGAGAATGTCTCTGGCCGCGCCGTTGTCGATGAGGACTCTGCTGATGGTTGCCCGCGAAATCCTTATTCTAACGATTAGGGGTTGGGTGGAATGGAAGAGAGTGGAAGCTAGCTCGCTTCGTTTAAACCCTATTTCTTGCTCTTCTTTTGTAGCCAAGAGAGGACTTAAGAAAACCTTCTTGTTAGGCCCAATTGGCAAGAAAATAGGCTAGAGGGGGAGGGTGAATAGACTTTTTACTATTTTTAAAGAAAATACCTTGATGGTCAAAGTCGCTAATCAGTATGTTGTAAATCATTCAGTAAGCACAGCGGAAAGTTCGTGACTTAGTTTGAACTCACACAAAATCAGCAAGAAATTGTTTAGAGCTTGGTTTTTAACACGTGGTATTTCTTTAAAACTTTTATGCAGTGCAACTTGTTTAATATAGGGAAAAGCTTATGGATCAGTAAGATGAACTGTTCTAATTGGTAATAGAGAATGACTGGCAAGATGAAAATAAAGCAAAGTAAAGTAAAGACAAGAACACAGTATTTGGAGAGGTTCACAGCGTGAATGCTGCTACGTCCTCTACCAAGATTGGTCAGATCTTGGATTTGGAGAGAAGTTTACTATCAGGTGGTCCTAGTCTATTACAAGAGCGGCCTTTCCGGTTACAAGGATTAATGTATAGGATCTACTGATGGATCGTAAGACAAAAACTGACCAAGTGTTTTTGAGCGGCAAGTTATAAACTTATCTCACTCAGGTGTGTGTGTGTTTCTCAATCAATGCATTCCAATGATTGTCTTGTTAGGGAATGCTTACAAGTTTGATTGAGATGTGCACTAGTGTATGTCCCTAATAAAGTCTAATGATTTTCTGGACTTGAAGGCTTCAGCTTCATTGAATGCTTCAAGCACACTCTTCTTCAATGCAACAACCAACCATCTTCAATGCAGCAAGGTCTTCAATATATACTTGGAGAGAGAAGAGCTAAGATGCATTTGAAAGGTAGATTCGGAATTTGAAAAATACGGTTGGTAGGTGAGGATCATTTAATGCCACATCTTTTTCAATTAATGCGGGAGATTTGGGATAAGGCATTTCGGCGTTGTCCGGCAGGTAATAACCCCTTTGTCCCAACCTGTTATCTGCAATAAGCAGACAAAGGACAAAGTAGAGCTAAAAGTAGCTCTTGTGTCAGAACTGGCAGAATGGGGTTAGCAGAAAGATATAACTACTTTTAGCAAACAAGTACGATGAAAGAGATAGAGATGTGACCGTTGTAACTGAAAGACTGTTCAATGAAGAAAGTCATCACAAGTTCCAGTCACCTATCTTGCTGAAGGATGTTGCTGAAAAGTGTTCTCTTCTGCTGGTTACCATACTGATCTCACCGGCAGGTTGTCAACCTGCAAGACTTACTACACTAGCACAGAAGGCATCAACAAGAGATCCAAAAATAAAATCTAATTAAATTAGGGGTCTCTAACTAGCCATGTGATGGGGATTAAGCAATTCTGAGTCCACATATATTTTGATCCAACAATCTCCTCCTAATTGCTTAAGTCCAATCACCTTTAAACAGAATCACTTACTAAGTCTCGATAAAATACTTAGATAAATTTTTATCTCTAAGCTAAGATGCAAGTGATAAATGTAAAGACATAATATCAATGTACCTGCAGAAAGGTTAGATAAACATATAAAGATTAAGCAAAAGACACATAATTAAAAAAAACTGTCAGTTCAGGGTAAGATTGTTTTTGGAGCGTCACAGGAGGATATCTATATCATCGATTACAAGACAATTAGGGATCAGCAGGAGCAACGACAGCAGCATCAGTAACAAACTTTAACTTTTTCTGCTTTTTGGCTTCAATCTTCTCAGCTTTTCTTTTCTTGCTTGCCTTGTAGCGTTCAACCAGCACTTCATTCTTCCCTTCCAGCTTTGCAATCTTCAGGTTAGCTTCAGTCAGCTTGGCTTCAGCAGCAGCGGCTCTTTCTTCAGCAGCTTTGAGTTTGAGTTCCAATTCCTTGATGCTGAGATCTTGATTCAAATTAACATCTACTAGCAGCTGCTGAGTCTTGGTGGTGCTGTCAATGAGGTCACAAAGTTTATCAAACCTATCTTCACCAACATTTAAGTCACAACTGAGGGTAGCTCTAGTAGGAGAGATGGTGGCCATTGGTTTGCTGATAGCATTGGCAACATTGGCTGATACTTTGGCTGAGATTCTGTTGGCTAAGTCTTCCTCCTCCTGAGTGGACTTAAGCACTAACTCATTGAGATCATCAAGCCTATCTCGGAGATAAAAACCCAAATCACCAATATCACCACGAAGAGCAGGCTGATAAGCTTCAGAAAGATATCCATGCAGATTGGCAATGTAGCCATACAAGGTGTAGACAGGAGCGGTCATAAAAGCAGCAGGAATGACAGTGCTGACAATCAGGGGAACATCAGCAGGGCTAGGGGTAGATGAAACAGAGAGAGGGAAATCAGGATGAACTATGATAGAAGTATCAGTAGATAGAGGAGGGTCAAGGAACATCTGACCATTGTTTTCCATGGAGAGCTTGAATGCAAACATTAGATTCAGAAAGGCTCTTCCATTCAGCAGAACGCGCATAAGGCCAAGGCTAAGAATTCTTCCTGTATCTACTGAGTGATCTTGCAAAAATGGTCTGGATGCATAGAAGGGCAAAGTGATAGCAAGGGCATGCTGGTAAACAAGCTTCCAAAGACCAGCAGCAGACAGAGGTGAGTATTCAAGTATATCAGTTACCAGATCATTTATCATCAAACACTTTCTCTTGATTCCATCAGAATAAATGCAGACTTCTATGGGAGATTCACCAACTGGACAAACTTCACCACTAATCTTTAGGGAGCCAGGTTGATTGGTTTCAGAAGGAGGGATTTTCACTTTAGCATGAGAGACAGCAGGAGTCTTCTTTTTACCGTGCTTAATATCCTTATCCCATTTAAGCAATATGGGAGTCATGCTGGAAGATCCTTGAGAAGAGACAGATTTTTTAAAGGATATTTTACCTTTCTTGATCCAGACCTCCACTTTAATTTCTGATGAGGAGGGAAGAGAGCATTACCAGCAGAGTCCTTTGGGATGGACCTCATGGTAGTATACCAGTTGGAGCATATCATCAACCTACAATCATCAGATAAAGAGTTGTACCATGAAGGAGGTGAGGTATCCTCTTCAACAGCAGCAGGAATTTCCTCATAATCATCTGGATCAATCTCATCAGGGCTATCATCAGTAGCATCAGCAACAGGCTCAGTAATGGAGATGGAGTCAGCAATGGCTTGTTGAACATGGGCTTCCTCAGGATTAATCAGAACAATTTCAGACAAGGCATTGTCAACCTCTTTAGCTTGGAGATCAGCAGCTATATCAGCATCTGTAACAGCTCCTCCTCCCAACTCAGCAATCTCTAGGAGGGTGTCAGCAGGTTCATCAAACACAGCAGGAGCTTGCTCTGTAACTGGTTCAGCAGGAAAAACTCCTCCTGAAATCACTATTGGTGCAGACTGAACAGGGCTTGCAGATGGGCTTTTGTGAGCACAGGATAAAGGGGAATTTTTCGTCAGAATGGTGCTGATAAATTGGTTATCATCATCAGACTCAGTTCTGCTAGAATCAATGGAGTCACTTGAGGAGTCAGCAGATGGAGCATCAACAGCTTTGCCAGAACTGATGTCAGAGGAGTCAATCTTCTTCTCATCTGAAGAACTACCATTCATTCTCTTTAAATCCTCTTCAGAGTGAGTGATAAGTTCCTGAGTCATTTTCAGAACATTCTCAGTCAGTTGAGTAGCAAGAGGACCTCTGGTGAGAGTTTCAGCATCAGAATATTTAAATCCCCAGTCTTTATCATTTTCAGCTCTGCCTAGCTGGTAGGGATCATTCTCATCAAAATCAAATTGGGTCTTGTACAAGGAAGCATAGGCAATCCAGATGGAGATTACCATCAGATCCTGCCTTATTCAATCTTGGAATAGATATACCTGATTCCAAAGCAGAGGCAGTAGATCAAAATATCTACTGAAGTTCAGCATAAGCTCATTCTTACTGATGTTCTGGTACTTGGAAAGCGGAGGAAACTTTTCAGTAAATGTTTCATTCAAATCCACTTTTTCTCTATCAACATAGTCATGGAGGTTTCCATCTGAGACAGACTCTTTCTTCTCTTCATGAAACTGGAGAAGTCTTCTGATGAATGGCTGAAGGTGATCAATCGGAAATACCCAGTCATTGGGAGCAATTTTGTTAATCAGGGACCAAGGATTGTTGAAGTAAATGTGGAATGTAGGGTTTTTGATTGGGGCACATTTTCTGGCTCTGACTTCAGTGGCTATCCCAGAAGAGGCAGTGTGCTAAATATCTGGAAGATTAGGATAAGTCAGCAAGAGTAGCTGTAAAGGAATCCTCCTCCTTAAGTCTTGCTCAATCATTTTTCTTCTTTCAACAACTTCTTTGCTGATGTCTTCACCAGTTCTAGTAATCTTTCGGAAGGTTGGCTTAGGGAGCAAGGAGGCATCATCTAGCAAGGGTTCAGAAAACAACACTCTTCTGACTCTGGGATCGGAAGATGGAATGGGAAAAGATTCAGGTGCTTTGGCAGAAACAGACTTGGATTTCTTTGAAGGTTTTACAGAGGATTCAGGCAATTTCCTTTTCTTTGAATCAGCGGAAGAGGGAGCAATAGGATGAGATTTAGAAGCAGATTTCTTGGCTCTAGTAATAGGGCCAACAACAATGGAGGTTGAAGTAGCAGGGGCTGAGACAATAGATGGCTTAGAATAACAGGAGCTAGGGTTGATTTCTTGGGTTTCTTCTTCTTGTCCTTCTTAGCAGTAGCAGGAGCAAGAGTTAAACTGGCAGCAGGAGCAGGAGCTCTATCAGCAGGAAGAGGGGCCTCACCAGCAGCAGATTGTCTGCTAATTCTTTTCCAGTCAGCATCACTGTGATACTTCAACTTTGTCTTGGAGATGCTGGTAGCATTTAGATCAGTAAGAACTACAACAGGATTTCCTCTGATTATTCTGCTGAGTAGCCAGTAGTGACAACCTTTTTCAGGGAAATCTTTACCCTTCTGTCTGTCAGCAGCATATTTCTTAGCTGCTAGGGCTATAACCCTAAAAATAAATCCACACCAATTGAATCTCCTTCTTAGAACAATGGCAGCAAAACCCTCAAACTGTAGATCAGTAACATGGCTATGGGAGCCAGATCGGCATATCAAACATCTGTCAATTATTTCTATTAGGGCAAAATATCTCCTTATGTAGTGAACCTTGAAGTGTTTGTCACCACTAAGTCTTGGTCCGGCATCAGCACCTCTGATAAGGGTCCAGGCTTCATCTAGAATGGTAGCATCAACGAAATTAGGGCCAGAGTTTCCTAGGGTTGGAAAAATAGAGGATATGCTTGCTGGAGTGACAGAGATTGGAACACCGGCAACTGTTGAGGAAATGGCAGAGAAAGATTCGGGATCATTATCATCGGAGTATTCAACAACAGCATTAGCGAAGAACTCTCTGACTGTATCAATATAAACTCCAAAATCATCAGCAGGGGCCAAGAAGGGGAGAACAGAAGTATCTGAGAGAAGAGTCCGAAGAAATTGTCCATCATTTTCATCATTGAAAAAGCTTGGGTCTATGTAACCTCCATAGATATCCTTTTCATTACTCATTATTTCTGCAAAACTCAACAACCAAACAAACTCAAAAACAATAAACCAAAGTTAGAATCAATCAATTGATATAACAAGTTATACATACCAGATCTAAGGAAAATGAGTTGAGTTATGGAGGTTTGAGAAAGCAGAGTAGGAATTAGATGAGTAAATCTTAGAGAGAGAATGCGAAAGGATTTTTGAGAAGATGGTCTTTGCTTAAATATGTTATGGAATAGGAGGGAAAGGTTTATTTTGAAAAAGGGTTTTCAAAAGACGCAACTGTTCATTTTCTTGGAATTCGTGCGCCAGCAGTTGCGTTTAATGCGCCGATTTTGAGCAGTTAAAATGAAGTGAAAATAACTGTTTAAGATTTTAAATGATACGGTTTACCTGTGATTTATCACAACATTAATTGGGATAAATCATTTGACACATTTTTCGGAAATGGCGGTACACACACGTGTCAGAGAGGGGTGTGACCAACTGTCCTTTGATTTGATTTGTCTGACAGAGAATCCAGCCTTATCTTTAAAGAAGAAGCTTGCTGATGGAAGATTTGAATAGCTGGCAAGCATAACTAGAGCACCAGCAGAAGAAGAGACATCGGCAAGCAATCGGCAGGGCAGATAATCAGCAGACATATATCGGCACACAATAAAGAATGATCGGCAGAAATAGTAATGCCAGCAAGATATAAGCTTCAACCAGAGTATCTAATAACACCCAACTCACTCCTTAGGAATTCAAATCTCTTCTGATCAAGAGGCTTTGTCAAAATATCGGCTCTTTGAAAGTCAGTATGAACTTTCAGCAAAGTAACATTGCCTTTCTCTACATGATCCTTTAGGAAATGATATTTTATGTCAATATGTTTTGTTTTGGAGTGCATCACTGGATTTTTTGAGACTGAAATGGCAGATTGATTGTCACAGTAGATAGGGCAAACTTGAGGTGGAATCTCATAGTCTACTAATTGTTGCTTCATCCATAGGATTTGAGAGCAACAGCTACCGGCAAGGCAACAATGTATTCAGCCTCAGTTGTGGAAGTAGAGGTAGTTGTTTGCTTTTTGCATGACCATGAAACTAGCCTCTCACCAAGAAACTGACATGTTCTACTGGTACTCTTCCTTGTGACTCGGCAAGCTGCATAGTCAGCATCTGAGTAATCGATAAGATTGAAAGAAGAATCTCTGGCATACCATAAGCCTAGGTTAGCAGTGCCACTTAGATATTTAATAATTCTTTTCACAGCTTGCAGATGAGATTCTCTTGGGTCGGCTTGAAATCTTGCACAGACACAAACGGCAAACATTATATCCGGTTTGCTGGCTGTTAAATAGAGAAGTGAACCAATCATTCCTCTGTAAAGAGTCATGTCCACTTTCTTGCCGGATTTGTCTTTATCAAGATGAATGTTTGTTGCCATGGGAGTTCTTTGAGGATGAGCATTATCAAAACCAAACTTCTTGATCAGCTCCTTGGTATATTTGGCTTGATGTATGAAAATTCCTTCATCAGTTTGCTTCACTTGTAGACCAAAGAAATAAGTTAGCTCACCCATCATGCTCATTTCAAACTTGCTTTGCATGAGATTTTCGAATCTTTTGTATAGGGCTTCATTTGTGGATCCGACGATGATGTCGTCCACATATATTTGAACAAACAATGAATGACCCTTGTGCTTAGCCACAAATAGAGTTGTGTCAATTTTTCCTCTGGTAAATCCTACACCGTCACTGAGTAGGAACTTGGACAAGGTTTCGTACCAAGCCCTAGGAGCTTGCTTCAAGCCATAAAGAGCTTTCTTCAATCGGTGGACATGATTTGGTTTCTTAGGATCCTCAAAGCCTGGTGGTTGTTCAACGTAAACCAGCTCTTGGAGTTCTCCATTTAAGAATGCTCTTTTCACGTTCATTTGATATAGCTTGAATTCTTTGAAGGCAGCATAGGCAAGAAAAAGTCTTATAGCTTCCAATCTTGCTACTGGTGCAAAAGTTTGATCATAATCGATCCCTTCTTCTTGACGGTATCCTTTTTCCACCAATCTTGCTTTGTTCCTTGTAATCTTTCCGACTTCATCCAACTTGTTTCTGAATACCCATTTAGTTCCAATGACTTGCTGAGAGGAAGGTCTCGGAACCAGTTCCCAGACATTACATCTTTCAAACTGATTTAATTCTTCTTGCATAGTTTCCACCCAGCTTGGATCAGCAAGGGCTTCTTCAGTCTTCTGAGGTTCAATGTCAGACACCATTGCCAAAGAGAAAAGGTTTTCATCAAAGTCCTTGCTCAGATTTCTGGTCACTCTGGGTCCATAGACATCACCAATTACATCATCAAGAGGATGGTCACGATGAGGTCTTACTTCTCTCGGAAGATCTTGTCTTACTGATTCCTGTCTTAAGGATTCTAGAGGAGGTTCAGAATCAGCAGCAGATTTAGAAGTGGATAGGTTGAAAGGAATAGGAGAGATAGGATTATTTGGACTTTGAGTGGGTTACGATATTGACTAAGGGATATTTGGTATAGAGGGATGAATGAATGAGATTGGGTTTGGGCTAGGATTCATTGGCACGGGTTGAGGAGAACCGACAGATTGACCATCGGCAGATGCATTAGAAGGATTATCAGCAGGACAATTTCTTGTTGAAGATGGGAAGATGTCTGCTGGGCCTTCTGCAATAATAACAAGATCTTGCACTCTATCTGCAGATTGGTTAGAATTACTAGATTCACCTGTCTCAAAACCACTAGATTGGTTAGTACTATTTGGAGCCTGATCAGACTCTAACAAATCAAATTCATCAAAGGTGACATGAACAGATTCAACAATTTTCAGAAGTTTCTTATTGAAAACTCGAAAGGCCTTACTGTGTTTTGAGTAGCCGACAAAGATACCTTCATCAGCTTTTTCATCAAATTTGCCTCGGTGCTCTCTACCATTGTAAAGCACATAACATTTGCACCCGAAGATTTTAAAGAATCCAATATTGGGTACTCAGCCTCTCCAGAGTTCATAAGGAGTCTTATTATGGAACTTGTTGATGAGAGATCTGTTCTGAGTGAAGCAGGCGGTATGAATAGCTTCGGCCCAGAAATATTTCGGCGGGATGGCTTCAGAAATCATGGTCTTACCAGCTTCAATTAAAGTCCTATTCTTTCTCTCAACTACACCATTTTGTTGAGGTGTACCAGCAGCATAGAAATTATGGTCTATACCATGATCATCACAATATTGAGCAATACCGTTGTTTGTAAATTCAGTCCCATTGTCTGATCTCAAGCTAACGATATCGCTTTCTTTCTGAGTCTGTAGTAGTCTGAATAACTTGGTGGCAACTGCATAAGTATCATCTTTGTTGCTGAAAGCTTCCACCCAAGTATATCTGGAATAGTCATCTACTACAACCAAAGTATATCTACTTCCCCCAAGGCTGGCTGTGGTTGTGGGGCCAAATAGATCCATATGTAGCATTTGTAGGCACTTAGAAGTTGACATGCATGGCTTGATATCGAAAGAGGATTTGTGTTGTTTTCCCAATTGGCAAGCTCTGCACTTCTTTCCATGATCAGCAGACACTTTTGGAAGACCAGTTGCCAATCCAGAACTGGCAAGCTTGGAGATTGATTTGAAGTTTAAGTGACTGAGTCTCTTGTGCCATAGCCACGAGTTCTCACTGATGTTCTTAGCTACAAAACAGATATTAGTAACACCAGTAATAGCACTTAAGTCTACTGCATAAATGTTACCTTTTCTTTTGGCAGTGAGAAGAGTTTCATTTGAAGCAATGTCTTTTATATAGCAGCTGGAAGTAGTAAATACACATTGCATTCCTCTATCACAGAATTGTGATATAGAGAGAAGGTTATGCTTGAGTCCATCCACCAAAGAGACCTTCTGTACAGTAACTGCACCTCTAATGATGGTTCCACATCCAATTATTTTACCTTTTCCATTTTCACCAAAAACTACAGGAGGACCTGATGCGTCAACAATATCAGCAAGGAGATCGGCACGGCCAGTCATGTGTCTAGAACAGCCACTATCCAAAATCCATACATCTTTGCTGGCATCAGTCGAGGCCATAAAGCATTCCTGCAAATTAAACATGCTTATGGTCCCCCTTATTCAATGGGTCCAAGAGGTTAGTTCCTCTTGGGCAGCCATATCTGGCCGCCACTAGAGGCGTTAGCCACTGTGGGTCCAGAAAGGCTTTTCAAGAGGCATTCATGAGCCTGATGACCATAATCCAAACAACTATCACATCTCACTTTGCTGGTTGACTGAGAAGTCGGCAAGACACCACCAGATTTAGTCATTGCATCATTTGACTTAGGAGAATAAGCAGGTACAAACGTGGGGACTTTGTAGGTGCTGGTTTTGCCCTTCTTACCTTTCTGCTTGCCTTTGCCAGTCATCACGGAGGGAGACTGTTCATCGGCAGCTGAATCAAGATTGGCAAGACCAGCTTTGCTGATGTATTTACTATGAATACCTTCATCTGAAGAATCATTATTAGCAATCTTAATTCCCTTTTGTACGTACCTGTTTTTCTCCATATCCTTGTATTTAGGATACTTCATCGCCACAACATTATACTTAGGCTTGGTATCCTTATGCAATGAGTTAATGGAGTTATTCTCAGCCTTCTTATCCTTTTTCTCGGTTACAGAGGCATCAGTACAACTGCTACTGCTGGTTTCAAATCCTATCCCACATTGGACATTTTTATGAAAAATTTGATTTGCAAGGATTGCATTAACAGCAACTTTAGGTTTTGAAAAAGTATCAATAGTTTTTATAAGAGAATCATTTCTTTGAGCTAAATCTTTAATCTGTGCAGTGTATACTTTTGCTTTGCTTTTGAGATCCAGGTTTTCAGTTTTAAGCTGATCGAACTCACTCAGTTTAGTTTTTAGAGAATCAAGTTCAGTTTTGAGTGAGTCTCTTTCAGCAGAAATTTTACTGAAATCAACAGTCATTATTTCATGAATACTACTCAACTTTTCATAGTCAATAAAAAGTTCATCCATGGTCTCTATCATCTCAGCTTTAGATATCTCAGGAAGAGGATCGGTTATGTTTCTTTTGGCTGAGTGATCTTTTGGATCAGGAGAGAAGTCAGGTAGGGATGAGATGGGTTTGGTAAGATTTCTCAAAATGTTTGGGTGCTTGGTAAAGGATAGCTTCTTTTGAATGGATTGTGGAGGACTTGGTTCAGTTGCATAGGAGGCAATAGGTCCACACTGTCCGTAGAGTGAGGTTCCAACTTGATGAACTTTGTAGCCATAAGGATTGATTGCTTTGACTTTGACTTCTTGAAAGGAATGTCTTGCTGATTGTTCTGTCCTTGATGGTGTTCTTGGAGGAGTCGCATTCTGGTGAATAGGAGTTGGTAGATCTAGTGCTATTTCGTCATCGGCATCCAGGGCAACAAAACTTATATCAGCATCTTCATTGTCATCGGCAGCTCCTTCACCTTCTGAATTAGTTTCACACCAGACTGTCATAGCTTTCTCTATACTGTCATCTGCAACATAGCTTCTGGACTTTGGATGTCTTTGTGAAATGTACATCGGATTTTGCATACATGACGCGAGAAAGGCGAGTGCCATTGCCTTTCGCGAGGGTCGGGTGTGTCTCGAGACCTCGCTTCATGGGAAGGAAAATGAGGAGTCGCCACGCGGTTTTTTTATTTTGAGCCCAAAACGTTGAGAAACGGCTTTAGTGAAAATGGTGTCGTTTTTATTGGTAGCAAAAACTTAGGAAAAGGCTTTGAAAACGGGGGTCATTTTTATTGGTAGCAAAAACGAGTAAAAAGCTTTGAGTACCAGAGATTGTTAGGTACGGAGGTCATGTTACGTTTTGGGAAGAGTATTACGAGATCACCTGAAATGCCTCGTATGACGAGTCTTTCTACCTTCCTCGAAAACGTGTGCGTGTGTGTGTATGTGTGTTTGCATTTTGAAATGGGGGGCTTGAATGACAAGCTTAATCTTGGTTTGAATGTCAAACGTTGATTAGGTGACTTTGTTTGAAAAGATGAGCGTTTGAATGACAAACGTCGGTTTTGAGTTTGAAATGAGCGTTCGCGTGGCAAACGTCGATTTTGAGCTTTTTGAAAGAGAGTTCGAAGGACGAACTCCGGTTTTGAACCGGGCATTACATTGTTAACGATTTTTACGAGAAAAAGCATATTAAATGATTTTGAGTGTCAAATGGCGGCTTTTAGTTTGAAGATGAGCGTTCGGATGCCAAACGTCATTTCGCGCGTTTTTGAAAGAGAGTTCGAAGGACGAACTCCGGTTTTGAACCGGGCATTACATGGTTAATGATTTTTACGGGAAAAAGCGTATTAAATGGTATGCAATCAACGAATCGGGTTGCGACTCGGACTTTGAAAAGTAAATACTATCACGATCCAAACGGGTCGGACTTTGTAAATGACAGTATTTAAAGCAGTATCAACGGAATCAAACGATTCGGAATCATAAATGACGATCAACGAGCCAAAACGGCTCGGAATTGTAAATGACGATCAATGAGCCAAAACGGCTCGGAATTGTAAATGACAGAAAGTAAATGACGATCGACGGATCGATCGATCCGGAATGTTAAATGACATAAAAAGTAAACGGAACGGGGTCGGAACGCCATTTTAACCCGTGATTACTTCTCTTACGGGAAGAGAAGAGGATCGAGGGGATAAAATGTATCTGACCCCGTTAGACGGAGGCATCTACATTTCAATAACGTGGTTCGAAACGGTTGTAGCGACTGGCACGTAAACCGAGATGAAACGAGAGATCAGAGAGAGGGAGTTATACCTATGGCTAGGGTCGACTCCTTTGGCTCGGGGGTGTGTACGGGACACGGAAAGTAGTTTGGAAAGGTGTTTCGGAGTGGTGAGGGGCGTATTTGATCGAAATACGGAAGTTTCAGCGAATCGAGACAAAACGGGAGCTCGGGAGGGGTGAAACTCAGTTTGGGCCATGGGTGAAGGGATTTTTTGGAGTGAAAAATGTTGTTGTTTTGGCTTTGACAGCCCTCCTATTTATAGGGTGAAAAATGCAGTAAGAGTCCGGACGGACTTAGACTGATTTCCAGGGTTTTGTGGTATTTTGGAACTTTGAGGGGCTTGTTGGCAATTTCAGAAAGTTTGCACAGGGAGTTCGGCCGGACTTAGACTGTTTACCAGGGGTATTTTAGTCTTTTCCCTTTGATTTCTGATTGAAGGGTGATGGGAGGGCTGTGGCATGGCTGCCACGTGTCCCATGACTCACCAAATGTGTGGGAGTTCGTTCCCGGGTCCCGGTTTTGTCCGTTTTTTAAAATAACAGTCCAAAAAATGTCCGAAATGCCCCCGGAAAGTGCCGGAAAGTGCGTTTTTCAGGGAAAGCCATACTTTTACGTGCGATGACCCGTGTTAAGTACGCTTCGACATTGGGATGCACGGGGCACTCCCGGGACGTCTCGTTGGCTTGGAAACGGGGAGTTTAACGAGTTCCGATTAACCTGGAGCGGGCCAGTTAACGGATTTCAGTTAACTTTTTGACGGATTTTGACGATCCGGATTTGGGTACTTACAGTTAGTCCCTCAGTGACGTCTCCTCCGAAGGAGGTGGGGTCGTTGAAAAAAGATAAGGATCCAAATCGGGATGCCTTACTTTGAAAGATCTGGGCGGTCAGCTGGCTGGACCCTTAGCGAAAGGATTCCTACGTATCCCGAGCGGGAATCAAGCCGATCGTAGTTCGTAGGTGCAAGGGCCGCGCGTGGGGACCCTGACCTGAGCGAGACTGTTTGGAGGCGTCTTAACCTGAATGGAAACTATTGTGAGGCGTCTGAACCTGAGATTTCCGAAACCTTCGAGGGTGTGTGGCGCCTCAAACCGGACCTGCTGAATCACACGAGGGCGTGTGGCGCCTCAAACCGATGTTCTCCGAGAGGATAAGCTTATCCTGAGATGAAGGCGTTCGTGCCTTGGGTGCTGGGCTTACGATGACTGCCAGGTTTATCCTGCTGGGGATAGGGCGGCAATGATGGGAACGGTTGTGTTAAACTGGCGTTATTAACAACAAGGACGGCTTGACGTTTCTCCCTTAGAATCCTCCTGGGGATGAGCATTCGGGCTTACCTTGATGGCCAAAGAGGGATTGTTGCAAGGCGTTCGTGCCTTGGGGTTCGGGCTTATTGCAGCTGCCGGAGGAGAATTGTTGCAAGGCGTTCATGCCTTGGGGTTCGGGCTTATTGTGGCTGCCGAAGGAGAATAGTTGCAAGGCGTTCGTGCCTTGGGGTTCGGGCTTATTGCGGCTGCCGAAGGAGAATTGTTGCAAGGCATTCGTGCCTTGGGGTTCGGGCTTATTGCGGCTGCCGAAGAAGTGAACGTTGGTGAAAACCAATGGGAATTTTGACGTCAGGAGACAGAATTGTGATTTGATGTCCGAAGACAGGACCGAGCGTTTGAATGTCAAACGTCAACTGGGGATTGAAGTGAGCGTTTGAATGTCAAACGTCAACTGGGATTGAATTTAACGTCTGGAGACGGGCGTTAGTGAAAACTAACTGAGAATTTAACGTCTGGAGACGAGCGTTAGTGAAAACTAACTGGGAATTTAACGTCTGGAGACGAGCGTTAGTGAAAACTAACTGCGAATTTAATGTCTGGAGACGAGCGTTAGTGAAAACTAACTGGGAATTTAACGTCTGGAGACGAGCGTTAGTGAAAACTAACTGGGGAAATTTTTACACTTTTGGGGGCCAAAAGGGGTAAAATTGAAACTGTGAAAAACTGAGGGGCCAAAGTGGCAAAAATTTTTCTGGTGCAGTAAGAGTCCGGCCGGACTTGGACTGAATTTGGCCAGGACCTTATCAGCGTCGAGGCAGAAGAAAGAGAAGCCATTTTCTTTCATTACTTCCGGCGAAAAAGAGAGAAAGGAGGAGAGAATTTTCATCCCAAATTGTGAGGTTTGCTCAGATTTGTGAAGGAAAATTGATATGGAAGGTGATTGGGAACCAATGGCTCGTCATGGAAGGACCGATGATGAAAGAACGCGGTTGGTTCGGACCATTCGAACCATTATTCATCCATTGAATCCGGAGGAGTTCTACCCGGCTAGGGAGAGACACAACTCCAAAGGAGGGATCGAGAGACAAGTAAGCTTCCTTCAAATTCCATTAATTTTAAGAATGTGCATTCTTTAAATGTTAGAAATTTAATTAGGAATGAACTAGGGATTTTGGTGCCCGAATTTGGGGCTTTTGACTTTGCTACGAACCTTTATCGAAATTGACTAGGATGTAGTTCAATTGACACTATGGGTAGATGACATAAAAATTTTGGTTGCGAAATTCCATGTCTAGATGCATTTTCCAAAATTAAAGTAGCTTTAATTCGGGACGGAGTAAATTTTCGAAATGTTCGAAAAGATTTGAAAGTTCCGGTTTCGACGGAGTTTTCGAAATGTTTTGAAAGTTCCGGATTCGACGGAGTTTTCGAAGGATTTTGAAAGTTCCGGATTCGACGGAGTTTTCGAAAGATTTTGAAATCTTGGACCGTCAATACTCCAACCGGGATGGAAATATTTTAGGAAAGGAATAAGAACTGCCATTGCATTGCATCATTCTGACATGCGTTCGTGCATTCTGTTGATGTTGCTATTGTCTTGTTCACCTGCAGGGGCGAGGGACGGTTGATACCCACAACCAGAAGAGTCGGGGTGCCTTCGAGGCAGTGCGAGCATTATGGGAGGTCTTCTCGGACGCGGCTCGAGAGGGAGAGAAGAGTCCACGGCAGCTGGTGCTTGACTCCGGATTGGCTGGGTTTATCAGTGCGGTAGCTGCGATAGATGCGACGCCGAGGGCCATGTCTATGTACGTAGCTCTGAGCGAGTATTGGTGGGATACGACCCATACTTTCCATTTCAGGTGGGGGAGGCGACCGTGACTCCCACGGACTTTGCTGCTATCACTGGGTTGTCGACCTATGGCAACACGCTGGTGTGGATTGACGGTTATACCTCGGAGCAGTTGTCTGAGCTGCTAGGTTTTGATATTACCGATGCCATGGGCTTAGGAATTCGGTACAGGCCGATGGAGAGCCATCTGGAGGCGGGTATCGCCGATTATTTGGCTGGATCTTTGAGGATGACCGCGGAGCGCCTGGCTCGAGGGTTCATTTGGTTCGCGTTGTTAGCGACCTTGTTCCCGACTTCTGACACTTCCTGTCACTTCCCTCTGCTCGGGTCGCTGACAGACTTGGACGCCGTGAGGGGGTTCGCATGGGGGGAGGCTGGACTGGCCGAGCTCTATCATGCCTTGGACAGGTTCTCGCGGGGAGAGGAGAACTCCCTGAGCTGCTTCACACCTGTCTTGGATGTAAGTTCACGTCTTTTTCTCTTCCTTGTCTCTTTTATGTACTCGTATGTATCTGCTCTGTAGCTGACATAACTTTCCATTTGCTTGGTGTCCGGGTGCTATGAGGTGTTCAACCCGCAGGAGTGGGACATTAGGGAGGCGTATCGACCCTGTTCCCCGCTCATGCCGGTTTGGCGTAAGAGAGCGAAGAAGCCGGTCTCGTCGAGAGTGGGTACTCGGGTGTCATACGAGGAGGTGTCCTGTGCCCCGGACCGGAGTTCTCTCGAGAGGATCCAAACGGACTCGGTGGAGTCGGTTCCACACTGTTGCGATTCAGATTGCTAGCGAGTTGACGCGGCGGAGGAAGCTCCTGGTGGGACTTCATTGCGACGCTATGTATCTAGGGGAGCGGGTGACCCGTCAGCACGGCCCGGGGTCCATTCCGTTGGTGCCGGTGGATCCTCCTATGCACATGCAGCATCCTCTGGAGATGCCGATGGAGGAGTTGGAGAGGTATAGACAGGGCGTGTTCTATACCGAGTACATCATAGCGGGGGCCGACTATGAGATTTTCTTGAGGATGAGGCTGAGGAGCCCACAAGTGCATCACAGGGAGGGCGATGGCCCTGGATATCCCCGAGATCTCCCGCTCCCACGCGCTAGGCTGGCGTACGAGGGGCTGGATGGTTCACGCAGGCGGCTGGTGATCCCGATTCCGGATGAGCCGAGACCACGGTACAGGGTTGACCCCAACACTTCGGTGAGTGCCTTTTTTGATTTTCTGCATTTGATAGTAGCATTCTGCAAATGTTGCATCTATACTTTCTGCTTGTCTTCTAATGACCTTCCTGGTTCGCAGGTGTCTGGCCGTACGTACAACGACGCTATGAGGCTGGTGGACGGGTGGGCCGCCTACGCTAGGAGGCTCGTGGCGTTCATGCGGTGCAGTTCCCGGAGGAGCGTGGATGTCCGTGAGCCGAGGCCGTCTAGGCCGAGAGGTTCGCCTGCTCCCACGGCTGGTGGGGAGGACTTTGCACAGGGATTTGGCCAGTTCGCGGGCGGAACGGCTGGGTTTGGAGCTTATCCTCCTTCGCACTCGGGGCACGAGAGGGGAGAGTCTTCGAGTTCGCAGACGCCGAGGAGGCCTTTTGCGTATTCCCGCCTGGAGGAATTTGGCGAGTTCTTGTTTGCGACGGATCCGGCAGCGGCGGAGCAGTGCGTCGAGTGCTCGGATGACGAGCAGGACTCGGAGTAGTCCTTCCTTTACTGCTTTCTTTCTCTCTCTTTTTTTGTATGTATCATCTGGAACGATTTGATTTGAACTGCATTTGAAAAAGGCGCCCGTGGGGCGGAACCTGTATTTCGCGCATCTATTTAATGATTACCTTCTTTTAATTTTCGACAAATAAGCAAGTAGGTTGATCAAAAATAAACAAAATGAAACATGCATTAAAAATTGAACGGGTCAAAAATTAAGCCTATATGCACTGATTATTAATTATTTGCACTGTTGCACGAGCCCGGGGGCGGAAAAGGTGTTGGCTTTGGTTAATTAAAACCAGGGGAGCACGCAGGTTTTATAAAGGCATGAATAGGGAGTTGTTTGGAATTGTTTCCAATTCAGGAGCAGCTGGCTGCAGAGTTGACCAAGTCAACTGCAGAGGGAGTCCGGCCGGACTAAAAGTGAATTTCCAGATTCTTTAAATTGCAGTTTCAGCTTTGCAATTTGTAAGAAACTGCGCATTGCTTTTAATCAGTTAGCTGAATTCTCTCAAATTTCTTAGGTTTCCTTCACTTTTTGTCATGGCTCCCTTTCCTAAGCTATCGTCTCGGATGCAAGAGCGATACTTGGACAATTTTCAGTCGTGGGTACGGAACCACACGAGGCAGAACAAGGGGTTTTTCGAAGGCTGTTACGGGATGAAATCTGTTTGGGCTTTGAAGGAGCTCATGCCAGATTGGGATCTTTTGAGAGCCGCGTCTCGCTTCTGGGACGTACGGAGGAACGTGTACAGCTTTTCGTACAACGAAATCACTCCTACGTTTGAAGATTTCGGGCCATTCTCAGGAGGACCCGAGACGGAATGCCTAGTTCTTCCGTATGCTGTTGGCATGGCCACTGTTGAGAAGCTAGTGTCTCTGCTTGGTATCTCGGCTGGAGAAGCATACGGGATGCTGATACTGGATACTGATTATGTTGACATTTCGAGGCTGCCCGAAAGATTTGCCAGAGCTGGGGGGAGCGTCTTTGCGTGGGACGCATTTGCTCTGTGCGCGATTGCTACTTTGTTCACATTCACGTCTCTGGGTGTGTGCCAACACAAAGGTACTCGGACTCGGTGAGGCAAGCCGAGTGGGGAGACATCGTGCCGTTGGTCTTGGGCGAGACGTTCCTGGGCATAGGCCAGATGGCGACCGATAGCCGATACTGTGGGGAGGGAGTCCCGCTATGCTTACCATATGGTTGAGGGAGAGACTGCAGATGATGCCTGAGGTGCCAATGTCTTGTGACGCTTGGTCCTTCTCTCGACGTCCTCTGGTGATAGGGGGCAATCAGCCGAGCCGGAGCTACTGGATGGCCGCACTTTGCACGTATCACTTGCGATGGTGGGTTCCCCACCGGAAGTTGCGTACTTGTCGAACCACTCAGAGGGTCTCGTTGGTTGTCGAGTGCCGGGGCCGTCTCGCACGCGTCTTTCTACATTCCATCGTTGGTTCTCGTGATGCACGGGCCGGAGCAGTGCCATTGACGGGTTTGAGTTATGCCGCTACCTTCGAGGTGGGATCTCTCGCCGATGGAAGATCCTTCGATGCTATTGCCGCTCACACGGTGGTGGCAATACACGTCCTTTCCTCGCCAGGTTCTCCTTCACCGAAGAGGGGGCACCGTCTCGTCGACGCAATATTTGAACCGGTACGAAGAGTGTATAGGGAGACACGAGATGTCTATCTTGTGGAGATGGAGTGAGTTTGTTAGGGGTGCGCGATCACACAGACGGCTCGACCTTGAGAGGAGGCGAAGCGGGGGCTAACCCTCGGAATCGGCCAGGAATGCCATGGCTGACTATGAGGCCAATGTTGATCGGGAGGCCAATCAGAGCACTGTCATGATGGCTCGAAGCGAGGCAGCTCGAGATAGAGCTAGAGAAAGGGCTGCGTTGACAGCCACAGGGTTGATGGAGGCGTCAGGAAGGGTCCCTGAGCCAGGTAGAAGGACTACAGGAATATTTCCTGTGAAGGTGAAGAACACTCGTCGTGGGAAGGGGAAGGGGAAGAAGGAAGAAGGACCAAGTACGGGAAACTAGGTTGACTGTAACGACCCCAACCCTAGGCATCAATTTTTAATATTATATTAAATGCTTTTAATATTTATATTTACTTTATGAGTTCAATTATGTCTTTAATTCTTAATTTAAGATAATTTGGGTGAGAAGTAAATTTAGAATCTTTTAAGAAATTATTGAATCGTAAATAAAGAACTTTGGGGAAATAATAAAAATAGAAATAGATAAATTGTGAGAGGAGGTTAAAATGGGTAGAATTAATAATTTGGGGGAAGGACTTAATTATTGATGAAAGCCTCTAGATATTTTGCCTTGAGGGGCCATTTGAGTCCTACCCTCTCTAAGCTCCAAGTGTTCCCCTCTCCTCTCCCCCATACTCCCTCCATCCGGCCCCCCCCCCCCTTCTTCATCCTCCTCACTCCCTTCTTCCTCCTTCATTCATTCATCTCATATTTTTCCTAGAGAAACTCCATGGAAGCCCCTTCCTCCAAGCTTTGAAGCCAAGCTACTTCTCCTCCAAGTTCAAGTCTAAGGGCATTTTTGAAGTGGAATCACCTAGGAGAATTCATCAAGCTAGAAAGATCAACCTTCCCTTTTCAAAACCCTAAAGTGAGTTATTATGACTTTCCCTTCTTTAATGTTCATGAACTATGTTGTTATGGTTGTTGTTATAATGGTTTTTGATGATTGGAAACCTTCTTGGAACTTGAGAAAATTGGTTAATGTTAGAGAATGATGTTTTGGTTCATAGTAGTTGATCAAGAGTATAAGAAAATGTGTTTGGTTGGATTAAGAGAGTTTAACTTGAAATAAGGTAAGGAAATGGGTGGAGTTAGTTTAGAAAATCAAACTTGAAATATGTTAATGAAATGGGTTGGAATTCTTGTGGTGAGTTGTTATGACCTTTCTTTCTTGGAATGATCATGAAGATAAATGTTATTGTGTTTGTTCTCTTGAATGTGTTGATTGAGAACTTTGTTGGGTTTATAGAAATATTATGAGTTTTGGAAGTTGAATTGATCTAGGTTTAAGGCATGGTTTCATGGATTAAATGGAGTAGATTGAAGTTACCAAAGTTGGAAATGCCCCTTAGGTTCATAACTTAGAATACCCTTGGTTGGAATTTTGGTATTTTGGGAAATTGTTGTTGTTCTTCTTTGTTTTACCTTTACGGGCCGAGGGCACGAAGTCGTGACCTCGAGGCACGAGTCGTGCCATGTAAGGGTCACGAGTCGTCCCTTGGATAAAGGGAAGTCGTGACCGCAAGGGGACGCCAGGTTCTGAGGGGGTAATTTGGGCACGAGTCGTGCCCTGGGGCACGAGTCGTGCCCTGGTCAGATTTGTTCACCTCAACTTTAGGGCCATTCAAACCTAATCAAACTCGAACCAAAATGAAATATCTTTTACCTAGATTAAAGTAGGATACTTTGGCTTCACAATGATATTTTAAGTGATCAAAATGGAATAGTGGAAGTACTTTAAATGTGGCTTGGAAAACGTTAGATAACCTAGTTTGGTAACTATACACTGATGATCCCAACTTGGTAGATTCAACTTAGACCTTTCAAGAGGCTATGTATTATTGTATAATGACCTTGTAGGATGGATTGATGCTACTTCCTTGCCTTACATTGAGTTCATATACATTGTTTATATTATGCATAGTGTGTTGATCAATTGTTGCATTATGATGTTGGTTGAACATGAGTATATTTTACCATGTTGCCATGGTGTTTATCCCCTTTGTGGATTATTTGGTATTGTTATATTATTATCCCGTTTTGTGGATTATCTCAAGTAACTATCATGTGCTTGAGCGTATTATGTTCGGGTGGGTATGATGGATGCCAATCAATTATTGATTTGTTCAATAAGTGATTGAAGGTACATCATACCGGTGACCCTTCCCACTCTGTGGCCACGGGGTGGGGGTGCGCTAACGACCGTATTGACCCACAAAGCTTTACGGGCTGTTGCAACCGTTGTAAGGAGGGACGATATTATTTTTGGGATACTCTAATATAGGGATCCTTTCTTATATGGATGGTCTGCAGGGTATGAGTCCTATAAAGAGGTGAATGTCTTTGGAGGCAATTCACCAAAGAGTGGAGTTTTACTCCCACGTTGTACGACTTATTGTTCAGACGGGAAAAGGTAAAATGAGGTAACGTAAGGTGTTTACCGCTTTCATAATGTGTTATGTGCTACCATGCTATGTGTTGCACTTTGTTTGGCATCTTGCTGCATATCATAATAGCTCATTGAGATTTATTCTCACCCCTCTCCCTTTACTGTTTTAGATTCCGAGACAGGTGACCCGAACCAGTGAGGCCGGGGATCTCATTGTGGACTTTTGCTTTTGGGACTTGACAAGTTAAGTATAGGAGTGGGTTGTTAGGAGTATTGGTTAAGTATTCCTCTTTTATATTTTGTATGGAAAACCCTTTTGTTAAACAGATGTTAATTAAGGTTTCCAATGTATTTGATTAGATATCGGTTTATTAAAGTTATGGTTGGATTTCCTCTAAGTAGAGATATTACTAATTGATTTTAAAATTGTAAGTTTGAAAAGTGATTTTCCTTTAAAGGCAAATAAATGTTTTAAAAATCTAGATGGATTGTCTTAGTTTGAGCTCCTTAGCTCGGGACACGTGTTAGGTCCCGGTTTGGGGTGCTCACGGTTGGTATCAAAGCTTAGTTTAGAGGTCAAGGGTAGATGTCTAGACTAAGTGGGAATGTGTGGAAATTGACGCCGAGTGTTTTATGCAGAGTCCGTTCTAATGGCCTAGGAAGCAAGGATGATCACGGAAAGTTCTAGAAATTGAAGAAGATTTGGGGATAGGTGGAATTCAGGATGAAGAGATGATGAAATTATTCAGGAAATTTGTACAGGATATGGAGACTAGAGGATCAGTTCCGAATCAACCAGAGGGGTATCAAAGTGATGGATGGGAAAGGTTTGTGAAGATGAATCCATCGAGTTTTAATGGATATCCGAATCCGTTAAAGGCAGAGAATTGGTTAGCAGAAATGAATAAGATTTTCGAGGTTATAGAAAGTCGCAACGAAGAGAAAGTTAGGTATGCCGTTTTCAAGCTTGAAGGTTCAGCTGATCAGTGGTGGCAGAAGTTGAAGGAAAGTTGGGAGCGGGATCATACGCCCCAGATTTGGGATAATTTCACTCAACAGTTCGAGGACTATTTTATTTCAATGGTTACAAGGGATAAGAAGGAGATTGAATTCTTAAGACTAAAACAAGGGAACATGACGGTGAATCAGTATTCGGTCCGGTTTGAGGAATTAGTTAAGTGTTGCCCTCATTTGGCATCGCATGAAGTGAAAAGGGTTCGAAGTTTGTAACAGGGTTGAGGAGTGAGTTTAGGAAAGAATTATGGATTGATAGTTTCATCAATTATCAGACAGCCTTAGATAGAGCATATAAGGTTGAGAAGGACATTGAGGAAAATAGTGGAAGGTCCGGAAGTGGGATTAGAAACAAGCCAAAGTATCTAGGACAAGGATCCAAAGTCATTAGAGGACACCAAGTGCTTTAACTTCGTGAAGTTTGAGAGAGGAACTTATGGTAGCTTCTTCGTCTAGGCCAAAACCCAAACAAGATGGGATGAGTTGTAAGTTTTGCAAGAAGGTTGGACATACCGAAGATCGGTGTTGGAGTAAGCAAGGGAAATGCTTGAAGTGTGGAGAGATGGGGCATTTTAGGAGGAATTGCCCAAGGTTTCAACAGAGCGAGCTTGAGCGGCGATCGGCAAGGTGGACGGCAAAGAGGTGGTACCAAAAGAGATAACAAAGGGGAACCGAAAGAGAGGGTCTGTGGTCGAGTGTGTGTTTCGGATCCAGGAGAGATGGATCCCTCCGAGGTCACTAGAGGTATATTTCCTGTCTCAAAAGTTAGGGATCATATATTATAGATTATGTTGCATATCATTTATGTTTGGCATCACATTTTGCTTATATGTGACATACATCGTTGAGAATTTGTTTTATTGTTAGAGGATTCTGCTCTTATGAGAGAATACCTCGAACCTTCTTTGGTTTACCACGATGGTGATGTGGTTATGGCTGAGCATGTATTGCCAGTTGAATTGGTACGATTATTAAATTATGATTTTGAGATATATTTGACATGTATGGTTAAGTAATTGTTGTATAATGGTAGACTATCATAATAAGTGAGTCTCCTTTTTCCATGCCAAAATTGTTTATGATGGTGTTTGAGATAGGTAAACCTTAATGTGAAATTCTTGTTATATGTGGGTAATTAAGGTGAAACTTTTGAATTAAGGTGTGAAGAGTAATTGGTATATGCTAGACTTGCATAAGGAGTCTTTTCCAAAATTTTTATGTGCTAGTTGTGAGTAAATGGTAAATGTGCTCCCGTCGGTATGTTTCATGTGCTGGTTCTGAGTAGGATAAGCAGAGTTGTAATCCTTATTTTGATGGCTTTAGGGTAATTAGAATTGATGATTCCTTTGGTAATTAAAGTTTCGGGAAGATCGTGAAAATAATTGAGAGTTGGGTTAATGATTCCTTGTGAGGAGTCCCGGCATGCAAGGTTTGGTTAGTATGAGTTGGCTCGAGAAGATTTGCCAAATTTTGGGTTCTATAGTCTTAAACTCGGATGTTACCATGGATCTTGTGAGGATTGAGTCAGTAATCTTTAAGTTGACAAGTGTTACCGAAGGAAATTAAGGAATTCTTAAGAATGGTAGAGTCGTTGCTTTAGTTGACTTTAAAGGACGTATAAATGGTGCAGGATGTAACAAGGGTGAATCATATGGTTAGTAATGGAGAATAGGTTAGCCTTGAACCCGACCCTTACTTTACCTAGTGGACGTGAGAATCTTGTGAAATTTTAAGTGTATATTTAAAGGAAGATCAGGGTGTAGTGTTATGCGAAATGGGAAAGTGATAATGTGTGCTTTGGGGAATTTAACTTAGATAAGTGGGATTTTCTTATCCTCTACTCGGGAGTAGCTACCCTTGTGTTGTGTGATTTAAATGGAATCTTATCTTTTGAAGCTCCCTTCCGGGGTTGGTTACCGATCCTAAGAGTTGAAGGATTTAGTTAGTCGAAAGGAAGAAGTTTGAAGACTATCCCAAATTCTGGAAGAATAGGTTGTGTTGTGTGACGGATTTTCCTTTCAACTTGGGAAGTTTAAGTAACCTTAGTGAGTTTACATTCTAGCATTGAGATGAAACCGTATGAAGCTTGGTTCAGGAAGATATTATCGATCTCCAATTTGTTGGGATGGAATTAGTAAAGTTAGGCCTAAGGTAATTTAGCGCCAAAGATTGTTAATCCAATTGAAGTTCTAGAAAAGATTTACGATTTGACTTATAGACCGACTTGGATCAACTTATAGAATATTTGAAGTTTTAAATATAATATCGTGATATATTGGGTAACTTAAGTTGTAATACTTTTATTTAACTGTACTTTCTTTGAGGTCGTGAAAACTTGGGTTAGTGATAATTGTATGGTATTCTCGAAATATTAAGTTGTAATATCATATTATTAATGAAAGTAGAATCTTGGAAGGAATCATAGCATTGATAAGACTAATTGAGAATTGAAGTCTTAGAGTATTCGAGTTGTGAAAGTGTATAGTAGAATCATGCAATTGAGAAATCTAATTGAAAATGTTAAGTTGGAATGTGTGAAAGGTAACCTTTGCTATTTGATCCTTAGGGTAAGCGACAGTCAAATTCGGGACGAATTTTCTTTTAGGGGGAGTGAGTGTAACGACCCCAACCCTAGGCATCAATTTTTAATATTATATTAAATGCTTTTAATATTTATATTTACTTTATGAGTTCAATTATGTCTTTAATTCTTAATTTAAGATAATTTGGGTGAGAAGTAAATTTAGAATCTTTTAAGAAATTATTGGATCGTAAATAAAGAACTTTGGGGAAATAATAAAAATAGAAATAGATAAATTGTGAGAGGAGGTTAAAATGGGTAGAATTAATAATTTGGGGGAAGGACTTAATTATTGATGAAAGCCTCTAGATATTTTGCCTTGAGGGGCCATTTGAGTCCTACCCTCTCTAAGCTCCAAGTGTTCCCCTCTCCTCTCCCCCATACTCCCTCCATCCGGCCCCCCCCCTTCTTCATCCTCCTCACTCCCTTCTTCCTCCTTCATTCATTCATCTCATATTTTTCCTAGAGAAACTCCATGGAAGCCCCTTCCTCCAAGCTTTGAAGCCAAGCTACTTCTCCTCCAAGTTCAAGTCTAAGGGCATTTTTGAAGTGGAATCACCTAGGAGAATTCATCAAGCTAGAAAGATCAACCTTCCCTTTTCAAAACCCTAAAGTGAGTTATTATGACTTTCCCTTCTTTAATGTTCATGAACTATGTTGTTATGGTTGTTGTTATAATGGTTTTTGATGATTGGAAACCTTCTTGGAACTTGAGAAAATTGGTTAATGTTAGAGAATGATGTTTTGGTTCATAGTAGTTGATCAAGAGTATAAGAAAATGTGTTTGGTTGGATTAAGAGAGTTTAACTTGAAATAAGGTAAGGAAATGGGTGGAGTTAGTTTAGAAAAATCAAACTTGAAATATGTTAATGAAATGGGTTGGAATTCTGGTGGTGAGTTGTTATGACCTTTCTTTCTTGGAATGATCATGAAGATAAATGTTATTGTGTTTGTTCTCTTGAATGTGTTGATTGAGAACTTTGTTGGGTTTATAGAAATATTATGAGTTTTGGAAGTTGAATTGATCTAGGTTTAAGGCATGGTTTCATGGATTAAATGGAGTAGATTGAAGTTACCAAAGTTGGAAATGCCCCTTAGGTTCATAACTTAGAATACCCTTGGTTGGAATTTTGGTATTTTGGGAAATTGTTGTTGTTCTTCTTTGTTTTTACCTTTGGGCCGAGGGCACGAGTCGTGACCTCGGGCACGAGTCGTGCCATGTAAGGGTCACGAGTCGTCCCTTGGATAAAGGGAAGTCGTGACCGATAAGGGGACGCCGGGTTACGAGGGGTAATTTGGGCACGAGTCGTGCCCTGGGGCACGAGTCGTGCCCTGGTCAGATTTGTTCACCTCAACTTTAGGGCCATTCAAACCTAATCAAACTCGAACCAAAATGAAATATCTTTTACCTAGATTAAAGTAGGATACTTTGGCTTCACAATGATATTTTAAGTGATCAAAATGGAATAGTGGAAGTACTTTAAATGTGGCTTGGAAAACGTTAGATAACCTAGTTTGGTAACTATACACTGATGATCCCAACTTGGTAGATTCAACTTAGACCTTTCAAGAGGCTATGTATTATTGTATAATGACCTTGTAGGATGGATTGATGCTACTTCCTTGCCTTACATTGAGTTCATATACATTGTTTATATTATGCGTAGTGTGTTGATCAATTGTTGCATTATGATGTTGGTTGAACATGAGTATATTTTACCATGTTGCCACGGTGTTTATCCCCTTTGTGGATTATTTGGTATTGTTATATTATTATCCCGTTTTGTGGATTATCTCAAGTAACTATCATGTGCTTGAGCGTATTATGTTCGGGTGGGTATGATGGATGCCAATCAATTATTGATTTGTTCAATAAGTGATTGAAGGTACATCATACCGGTGACCCTTCCCACTCTGTGGCCACGGGGTGGGGTGCGCTAACGGCTGTATTGACCCACAAAGCTTTACGAGCTGTTGCGACCGTTGTAAGGAGGGACGATATTATTTTTGGGATACTCTAATATAGGGATCCTTTCTTATATGGATGGTCTGGGGTATGAGTCCTATAAGAGGTGAATGTGCTGGAGGCAATTCACCAAAGAGTGGAGTTTTACTCCCACGTTGTACGACTTATTGTTCAGACGGGAAAAGGTAAAATGAGGTAACGTAAGGTGTTTACCGCTTTCATAATGTGTTATGTGCTACCATGCTATGTGTTGCACTTTGTTTGGCATCTTGCTTTGCATATCATAATAGCTCATTGAGATTTATTCTCACCCCTCTCCCTTTCTTGTTTTAGATTAGAGACAGGTGACCCGAACCAGTGAGGCCGGGGATCTCATTGTGGACTTTTGCTTTTGGGACTTGACAAGTTAAGTATAGGAGTGGGTTGTTAGGAGTATTGGTTAAGTATTCCTCTTTTATATTTTGTATGGAAAACCCTTTTGTTAAACAGATGTTAATTAAGGTTTCCAATGTATTTGATTAGATATCGGTTTATTAAAGTTATGGTTGGATTTCCTCTAAGTAGAGATATTACTAATTGATTTTAAAATTGTAAGTTTGAAAAGTGATTTTCCTTTAAAGGCAAATAAATGTTTTAAAAATCTAGATGGATTGTCTTAGTTTGAGCTCCCTTAGCTCGGGACACGTGTTAGGTCCCGGTTTGGGGTGCTCACATTGACCTTGCTGTCCAGAGTATCCACTCATTGTCATTGCGGACACATTAACTGATTAATCTTTTATTGTAGTTTTGCTAGCGTGTAGCGATTCAAGAGTTGATCGTGCTTGAACTCATCAAAGATTGTTTTAACCGTAATGAATTTGTAGGTTAATTGAAAAGAGTTTTTCGAAACACAAGCAATTGATGCTTATTGTATTTTTTTTATTAGACCGAACCAATGATGGCTGCCTACGTTCCCCTTTTACAATTGGACTAATGGGCTCAGGTCACCGTAGTTCGACACTTTAGTTTGTGAATAAATGTTTATACTTTTCCTTGTACATTTTAAAGAAATAAATTCATTTCTCTCAAAAAATCACTCTAAAGAGTGAAAATTTCTCTTTTACCAAGAAATGATCTAAGATTTATCCTTCTAGCATGTTTTACTTGATCAAATTCTATATATGCTATATTATGTTATTGTCTTACAAATTATCTCTTTAAAAATATCCCCAAAATGCTTCTTCCTAATAATTTTTAAAGGTATACAAAATATGACTAGAAAGATGAAGGCATTATTCAAAAGGCATTTAGGGCTTGCTACTTTATTTTCTGAGGGATCATTCTTGCTTTTCTTTTCTTTTTCTCCCTCTCCGTATTTTCATCTTAAATTTGCTTGGGGACAAGCAAAAGCTTAAGTGTGGGGGAGTTTGATAAGTGACTATTATATAGTCATTTATCCTAAGTTTTATATACTTTTACATGGATAAATCATCACTTCTCATTTCATTTTAAGTACTTTTTATTTACTTTTTCATATTTATTAGATTTACGCCGTTGGTATGTTTTATACATTTCTAGACAGGTTTTAGGGCCTTTTTTATGTCAAAAGGATGCTTGGGCACTTTAAAGATGAAAGACACGGAGGAGCACCAAACAAAATGAACATACAAAGCTAAATCCAGGTGGAGCGGCCGTGCAGCTAATAGTGGAGCGGCCGTGCACTTAAGGCCATGACAGGCCATTTTTGGCCCCAAACCCTGGAGTGGCCAAGCCTTGAACTGGCCCTGGCCGTGCCAACCTCGGAGCGGCCGTGCAGCTAACCTCGGAGCGGCCGTGCAAGTCTTCCAAATTTAAATTCAAAACTGGCGCCAAGGGTGCACGGTCGTACAAAACCTTTGACACGGCCATGCAAGGTCGTGACTGCAGACTAAAAGGCATCTTTTGAAAGCACCTTCTTGAAGAGTCCCCTCCCCCTTATAAAAATACCCTTTGTAATAAGTCTTATATACAGAATTTTACTGATATTCTAGAGTATAGCGATTAGAGATTAAACACAAATACTTGTGAGATCAATTTCCGAAGATTATTTGAGGATCAAAGTTCATGTTTTGTTCTTGAAATACTTTGAAGGAAAGCAATAAAGTGAAGCATTATTTTCCAGCCATTTGCCTTCTATTTTCATCATAAGTCTTCTTACTCTATCCTCTATTTTTAATTGCTTATATGTTCTAGATGGCTAGTGAGTAAATCCCCCTTGTTCTTGGGGTTGAAAACTCAAAAGCATACATGTTCATCATCTAAAAAATGAAAAGTCTTGTCTTCTATCTTCATCTAAACAATTTCTTTATATTATTCTCTAAATGTCTTACATTTTGGAGACGTCCAACTTGTATGATTCAGTCGATTGAGAGAAGTACCTAGCGGAGAATCTCGATTGACGGAACCATATAAAGAAACTAGGTTCCATTGATCACGAAAGTAGTTCAACGGCCTAGGGATGTTCCTTTAATGGAAAGTATGTTGACTCTCGCTCTTAATGGATTCTTACTAATTATGGTCAGCTAGAGATAAGCCGGAATGCCCGTTTGTGACAGGGCGGGGATAACATAAACGGAAATCTCAAACAGTTAGGACATAATTAGTGAAGAATACAATGCTACTGCCTTGACCGTGAGAAGTAGTGTAAGCCTAACATACCATTCTTGATTTATATGAAAACCTATATTTCTAAGACAATGACAATTTGATGAACAATGTTATGTGTATGATTTCCAATCCCGAGAATGCTTCGTTTTATAAGAGTTTTATTAAAGTATTTTCTGTTTATGTTCCTTCTATTTTCTAAAATCAACTTTATCTCCCCCCAATCTTTTCTATAATTCTAAAGACAAAAAAATATTCCCAAAGTAAACCCTGTCTCTGTGGGATCGATCCGTACTTGCACCCGCTATATTACAATAGTCTGTGCGCTTGCGGATATTAAATAAACCATTAGGTTAAACACCCAACAGTGATGCGTGTGGAGTCTGGCCATCCAGAGCTCCAGTTCAGCCTGATCGCCCCCTATCACCAGAGGACGTCGAGAAAAGGACCAAGGGTCACAAGACACTGGCACCTCGGGCACCATCTGCAATCGCTCCCTCAACCACATAGTGAGCATAGCGGGACTCCCTCCCCACATGTATCGGCTTCCGGTTGCCATCCGACCTATGCCCAGGAACGTCTCACCCAGGATCAAAGGCACGATGTCTCCCCCATTCCGGCTGCCTTGCCTCACCGAGTCCGGTCTGCTGTGATGGCACACACCCAGGGACGTGAATGTGAACAAAGTAGCAATCGCGCACAGAGCAAATGCGTCCCACACAAAAATGCTCCCCTCGACTTCGGCAAATTTATCGGGCAGCCCCGAAATGTCAACATAGTCTGTGTTCAGTATTAGCATTCCGTATGCTTCTTCAGCCGAGATACCAAGCAGAGATACTAAATTCTCAACAGTGGCCATGCCACCCGTCAAGGGAAGAACTAGCTGTTCCGTCTCAGGTCCTCCTAATATGGCCCGAAAATCTTCAAACGTGGGCATAATCTCGTTGTACGAAAAGTTGTACACGTGCCTCCGTACGTCCCAAAAATGAGTCGCACCTCTCAAAAGATCCCAATCCGGCATGAGCTCCTTCAAAGCCCAAATCGATTTCATCCCGTAATAACCCTCGAAAAAACCCTTGCTTTGCCTCGTGTGGTGCCGTACCCATGACTGAAAATTGTCCAAGTATCTCTCTTGCATCTGAGACGATAGCCTAGGAAATGGAGCCATGGAAAGAGTAAAGAAAACCTTCAAGAATTTAAGAGAGAAATGCAGTGTTTGATCAGAAGCAAACGTGCTATTTTCACAATTGCAAAAACTGAACTGCAATTTAAAACAATCTGGAAATTGAATTCCATTCCGACCGGACTATTTTTCAAGTTGACTGGGTCAACTCTGCAGCCAGCTGCCTCAATTTGGAAACATTTTCAAACCATATCATGTTCAAGCCTCATTTAAACTACATGCACCCATGGTTTAAATCAACCACTACCAACACCACTTTCGCCCCAGGCTCATGCAACAGTGCAATTAATAAAATAACAGTGCATATAGACATAAATTTTGACCAGTTCGAATTTTTGTGCATGTTTCATTTTTATTTATTTTTGATCAACCTACTTGCTTATTTGCCAAAAATAAAAGAAGGTAATTACTAAATAAATGTGCAAAATACAAGGTTCCGCCTCAAGGGCCCTTTCAAGTACAAGTCAAATTGTTTGGACAATACACACATTTTGTCTAAAATAAATCAAAAGAGGACTACTCAGAGTCCTGCTCGTCATCCGAGCACTCGAAGTACTGCCCCGCAGCAGCCGGATCCACCGAGGACAGGTAATCTCCAAATTCCTCAAGGCGGGAATACGAGAAAGGCCGCCTCCGCGCATGTGTCCCCGAGGACTCTCCCTGTTCGTGCCTCGAGAATGAAGAGTGACGAGCTCCGAACCCCGCCATCTCACCAGAGAACTGTCCAAACCCCTGCATAAAGTCCGCCCCACCAGTCGTGGAGGCAGACAAGTCCCTCGGCCTAGATGGCATCGGCTCATGCACAGCCGCACTCCTCCGGGAATTACACCACAGGAACTCCACGAGTCTCCTGGCGTAGTTGGCCCACCCGTCCAAATGTCTCACGGCCTGGTTGTACGTACGGCCAGACACCTGCAAATCAGGAAGGCCGTCAAAAGACAAACAGACAGCACAGATGCAACATTTGAAGAATGCTACTATCAAGTACAGAAAATCAAAGCACTCACTGAAGCATTGGGATCCACTCTGTATCGAGGCCTCGTCTCCTCCGAAATAGGGATCACCAATCTCCTGCGAGAACCATCAAGTCCCTCATACGCCAGCCGAGCACGAGGGAGCGGGTAGTCCCGGGGATATGCAGGGCCCTCGCCCGCCCTGTGCAGCACCTCCGGGCTCCTCAGCCTCGTCCTCAGGAAGATGTCATAGTCGGCACCCTCTATGATAAACTCGGTATAGAACACGCGTTATCTGTACCGCTCCAGATCCTCCATCGATATCAACGAAGGATGCTGCATGTGTGGAGGAGGGTCCATCGGAACTAAAGGAAGGGACCCCGGACCATGCTGATAGGTCACCCTCTCCCCCAAGTACATCGCATCATAGTGAAGCCCCACCAGCAGCTTCCACCGACGTGTGACCTCGCTAGCAGCCTGGACCTCAAAAGCATCAATCCGGTTCCACCAAGTCAGCTGGAACTGCCCGGAAAACTCTCGGCTCATGGCCAGAGACACCTCCTTGTAAGTCAGCCGAGTACCCTCCCTCGACGTTGCCGGCTTCTTCGCCACCTTCTACCAAATCAACATGGCAGGGAACAAGGACTCATACTCCTCCTTGGTCTCCCACCTCTACGGGTGGAACACCTCCAAAAACCACACCTGTCAAGCATATGGAAAGTTATGTCAGCTACAAAGCAGATATATACGAGTACAAAATGAGACAAGGAAGAGAAAAAGACGGGAACTTACATCCAAAGCAAACGAAAAGCAGCATAAGGTGTTCTCCTCTCCCCGCGAGAACCTATCCAAAGCATGGTAGAGCTCGGCCAGTCGAGCCTCCCCCCATATGAACCCTCTCATGGCATCCAGATCAGTAAGCGAGCCAAGCAGAGGGAAGTGACATGATGTGTCAGAAGTAGGAAATAGGGTAGCTGACAAAGCAAACCATAAGAACCCTCAAGCCAGATGCTCTGCGGTCATCCTCGGAGACCCCTCCAAATAAGTAACAATACCCCTCCTCAGATGAGCCTACATCGGCCCGTACCGAATACCCAAGCCCCTACCATCGGTAATATCAAAATCCAGCAGCTCCGACAACTGCCCCGGGGTGTAGCCATCCACCCACACAAGTGTGTTGCCCCAGAATGGCAACCCCGTAATCACCGCAAAATCAGTGGGAGTCACAGTTGCCTTCCCCCACCTGAAGTGAAACGTGTGGGTCGTGTCCCACCAGTACTCGCTCAGGGCAACGTGCAAGACCCTCACCATCCACCCACACAAGTGTGCTATAGACTCCTCTCTCCGTCCCGAGCCTCATCTGGGAGTATCTCCCACAGCGCTCTAACTGCCTCGAAGGCTCCCCTGCTCTTCAAGTTGCGAACGCCAACCGTCCCTCGCCCCTGTAGGTGAACACATCGAAAATACGTTAATACAGAAATGACATCAACAGAGCACGAACGCATGTCGAAATGATAAAACACAGATATAGTTCCTTTTTCCTAAAATATATCCATCCCGGTTGGAGTGTTAACGGTCCAAAATCCCTAAAAGGTCAAAACATTTCGAAAACTCCGTCGAATTCGGAACTTTCAAAACATTTCGAAAACTCCGTCGAATCCGGAACTTTCAAAACATTTCGAAAACTCCGTCGAATTCGAAACTTTCAATAATTTCGAACATTTCAAAAAATTAATCCGTCCCAAATTAAACTTACTTTAATTTCGGAAAACACCCCTAGACATGGAATTTTGCAACCAAAATTTTTATGTTATCTACCCATGACGTCAATTGAACTAAACTCTAGTCAATTTCGACAAAGGCGCATAGCAAAGTCAAAAGCCCCAATTCGGGCACCAAGAACCCTAACTCATTTCTAATCAAATTCCTAAAATTTAAAGAATGCACATTCTGAAAATTAACGGAATTTAGAGGAAGTTTACCTGTCTTTCGATCCCTCCCTTGGATTTGTGAGTGTCCCGAGCCGGATAAAACTCCGTTGGATCCACGGGAAGAGCGGTGGTTCGAATGGTCCTCACCAACCTCGTTCTTTCGTTGTCGGTCCTCCTATGGCGAGCCATTGGTTCCAAACCGGCATCCATGATGATTTTCCCTCGAAAATTTGAACAAAACTCGCGAAATGGGGAAGATTTTCTTCTCTCCTTTCTCTCTCTCTCGCCTGAAAGTATGGTGGAAATGTACCAGTTTGCGTCGGCCTGTTGCTGATTTGAACCTGGTCAAATTCAGTCTCAGTCCGGCCGGACTCTTTTGCAGCTGAAAAGATTCCTTGCCAATTTGGCCCCTCAGCTTCTCACAGTTTCAATTTTACCCCTTTTGGCCCCCAAAAGTGTAAAATTTCCCCAAGTTAGACCTTTCTAACACCCCCTCCCCCGAGGTTAAGTCCCGTTAGTTTCTCACTAACGTCCGTCTCCAGACATTAAATTTCAAACTGTCTTCGGACGTTAAATCACAATTCCGTCTCCAGACGTTAAATTTTCAGTTAGTTTTCACTAACGTTCGTCTCCAGACGTTAAATCTCAAATCGGCGTTTGACATTCAAACGCTCATTTCTGCCCCAAACCTACGTTTAACATTCAAACGCTCAGTCCTGTCTTCGGACGTTAAATCACAATTCCGTCTCCAGACGTTAAATTTTCAGTTAGTTTTCACTAACGTTCGTTTCCAGACGTTAAATCTCAAATCGGCGTTTGACATTCAAACGCTCATTTCTGCCCTAAACCGACGTTTGACATTCAAACGCTCAGTACCCTCTTCGGACGTTAAATCACAATTTCGTCTCCCGATGTCAAAATGCTCATTGGTTTTCACCAACATTCATCTCTCTGGCCGCCAGTCGTAAGACCGACCATCTCAATTCAGCAGCCATCAAGGTAAGCCCGCACAACAATCCCTCTTCGGCCATCCTCGTAAGTCCGAATACCTTTTCACTCCAGCCAGTGAACATTTGCTTCCCCGGCAGTCATCGTAAGCCCGACCATCCCAATTCAGCGGCCATCAAGGTAAGCCCGCACAACAATCCCTCTTCGGCCATCCTCGTAAGTCCGAATACCTTTTCACTCCAGCAAGTGAACATTTGCTTCCCAGGCAGTCATCGCAAGCCCGACCATCCCAATTCAGCGGCCATCAAGGTAAGCCCGCACAACAATCCCTCTTCGGCCATCACCGTAAGCCCGAAGACTCCTCCCCAGCAGGATCCTAAGACCATCCGTCTAAAAAGAAACGTCAATCAATCCCCCTAGTTCTGTTAGAACTCCGGGCGCTTTTCCCCAGCAATGTGTCAGTCTCTCCCGAGACCACATCCCGTTCCTAACCCCGTCGTTAGAACGTCAATCCTTCCGTGTTGTTAAGAACGCCAGTTTAACGCAACCATTCCCATCATTGCCACTCTATCCCCAGCAGATAAAACCTGGCCATCATCATAAGTCCAGCACCCAAGGCACGAACGCCTTACAAAATCAATCTCAAGGCACGAACGCCTTCATCTCAGGACCAACACATCTTCGTAATCTCGGTCTGAGGCACCACACGCCCTCGAATGTTTCAGTAATCCCGGTCTGAGGCACCACACGCCCTCGAATGTCCTCGTAATCCCAGTCTGAGGCGCCACACGCCCTCAAATATTTCAGTAACTTCGGTCTGAGGCACCACACACCCTCGAATGTCCTCATAATCCCGGTCTGAGGTGCCACACGCCCTCAAATATTTCAGTAACTTCGGTCTGAGGCGCCACACACCCTCGAATGTCCTCGTAATCCCGATCTGAGGCGCCACACGCCCTCAAATGTTTCAGTAACTTCGGTCTGAGGTACCACACGCCCTCAAATGTTTCAGTAACCCCGATCTGAGGCGCCACACGCCCTCGAATGTTTCAAGTAATCTCGATCTGAGGCACCATACGCCCTCGAATGTTTCAAGTAATCTCGGTCTGAGGCGCCACACGCCCTCAAATGTTTCAAGTAATCTCGGTCTGAGGCGCCACACGCCCTCGAATGTTTCAAGTAATCTCGATCTGAGGCGCCACACGCCCTTGACTGTTTCAAGTAATCTCGGTCTGAGGTGCCACACGCCCTCAAATGTTTTAGTAACTTCGGTCTGAGGCGCCACACGCCCTCGAATGTTTCAGTAACTTCGGTCTGAGGCGCCACACGCCCTCAAATGTTTCAAGTAATCTCGGTCTGAGGCGCCTCACATCCTTGAAAGTTTCAGTAATCTTAGGTTCAGACACCTCACAATGGTCTCACTTAGGTTCAGACGCCTCACAACAGTCTTGCTTAGGTCAAGGTCCCCACGCGCAGCTCCTTGCACCTACGAACTACGATCGGCTTGATTCCCGCTCGCGATACGTATGAATTCTTTCGCTAAGGGTCCAGCCAGCTGACCTCTCAGGTCTCTTCAAGTAAGGCATCCCCCGATTTGGATTCTTATCTTTTTTTCAATGACCCCACTTCCTTCGAAAGTGACGTCGCTGAGGGGCTAACTGTAAGTACCCAAATCCGGATCGCCAAAATCCGTTAAAAGTTAACCAAAATTCGTTAACTGGCCCGCTCCAGGTTAACCGGAACCCGTTATGCTCCCCGTTCTCAAGCCAACAGGACATCCCGGAACTACCCCGTGCATTCCAACGTTGAAGCGTACTCAACACACGTCGTCGCACGTAAAAGTACAGCTTTTCCTAAAAATGCACTTTGAGGCACTTTCCGGGGGCATTTCGGACATTTTTTGGACAGTTATTTAAAAAACGGACAAAACTGGAAATAATGGCACGAAAAACCATGCCCTGGTGAGTCACAGGGGCACGTGGCACGCATGCCACAGCCCTCCGGTCAACATCAATCAGATTTCAGTGTGAAAAGACCAAAATACCCCTGGGATGTTGTCACAGTCCGTCCGGACTCTTTTGCAGGTAAAACAGAGTTGCCAGCAAGTCCCTCCAATTTCAAAAATACTTCAAAATCCCCTGGAATTCAGGTTAAGTCCGTCCGGACTCTTTTGCATTTTCACCCTATAAATACAGAGGGTTGTTAACATTTCAAAAAAAAAAAGAAAAACTTACACATTTTCCACCATAGCCACGGCCCAAACTGATATCACCCTCTCCCGAGCCCCGTTTTGCCTCGATTCACGTGAAAACTTTGTATTTCAACCAAATACACACCAAACAACCTCGAAACACCGTTCCAAACACTAAATCGTATCCCGTATACGCCTCCCGAGCCAAAAGAGTCAACCCCTAGCCATAGGTAACACTCTCTCTCCCTAAACACTCGTTCTGTCTCGGTTTACACGCCAGTCACTACAACCGTCTCGGTCGAACGTTGTTGAAATGTAGATATCACCGTCAACGGGGTTCGATACGTTTTAGTCCCAGATCCTCTTCTCTTCCCGTAAGAGAAGTAATCTCGAGTTAAAACGGCGTTCCGGCTCCGTTCCTTTACTTTTCATGTCATTTACAATTCCGGATCGTTCGATCCGTTGAACGTCATTTACTTTACGCAATTTTATAGTCCGAACCGTTTGGTTCATGATATTCATTTAACGGTCCGGATCGTTTGATCCGTTGAATGCTATTTACTTAACGCACTTTTAAAATCCGGGTCGTTTGATTCCGTCGATACCGCACTTTAAATACTGTCATTTACAAGTCCGAGCCATTTGGCTCGTGATAGTATTTACTTATCAAAGTCCGAGTCGCAAAACAATTCGCTGATCGCATAACATTTAATGCTTTTTTCCCGTAAAATTGCTAACAATGAAATGCCCGGTTCAAAACCGGAGTTCGACATTCGAACTCTCTTTCAAAAACGCGCGAAATGACGTTTGGCATCCAAACGATCATCTTCAAACTTAAAACCCGACATTTGACATTCAAATCTCATTTAATGCTTTTTTCCCGTAAAATCGCTAACAATGAAATGCCATGTTTAAAACCGGAGTTCGACATTCGAACACTCTTTCAAAAACGCGTGAAATGACGTTTGGCATCCAAACGATCATCTTCAAACTCAAAATCCGACGTTTGACATTCAAACGCTCTTTTCTTAAAAGTCAACATTTCACACTTAAGTTAAAAGTTCAAAAATTATCACTCGTATCACATTTCCTAAAAAAGTCCAAAACCGACGTATGTCATTCAAACGCTCGCTTTTTCCAAAAAGAATCACAAAATCAACGTTGAAATTCAAACCAAGATTAAGCTTGTCATTCAAGCCCCCATTTTCAAAATGCAAACACACACACACACACATTTTCGAGAAAGGTAGAAAGACTCGTCATACGAGGCATTTCGGGTGATCTCAAAATACTCTTCCCGAAACGTAACGTGACCACCGAACCTAACAATATCTGGTACTCAAAAAGCCTTTTCCTCATTTTTGCTACCAATAAAAACGACACCCCTTTTCAAAGCCTTTTCCTCGTTTTTGCTAATTTTTGCTACCAATAAAAATGACACCCCTTTTCAAAGCCTTTTTCTCGTTTTTGCTACCAATAAAAATGACACCCCTTTTCAAAGCCTTTTCCAAAGTTTTTGCTACCAATAAAAATGACACCATTTTCACTAAAGCCATTTTTCAACGTTTGGGCTCAAAATATAAAACCGCGTGGCGACTCTTCTCCTTCCCGAAAGCGAGGTCTCAAACACCAAAAATCCCGCGAAAGACAACCGCGGTCGCCCCGTGCGAACCCCGGGTAATTTCAGCTATGTATTGAAATTAATTGAAATAGTACTGGAAGGAGGTCTTACCAATGTTGGTTCGTGTCTATATTCCGCTTGGAAATAGTGTTTGAGTGTGAAAAGTGCTCCGGGACGGACCGGGATTGCTTTGGGATGTACCGGTGTCTGCGGACAGAGATTCGGCGTGCCTCGAGAGTGCTAGGTGTGTCCTCGGGCAGAGGTTCAGCGTGCCACGGGTTAGCTGTGGGGATCCGGGCAGAGGTTCGGCGTGCCTCGGGATTTTTGATCGTACTCGGGCAGAGGTTCAGCGTGCGTCGAGTTTGTTGTTTGTACTAGGGCAGAGGTTCGGCGTGCCTCGGGATGCCTCGGGATTGTCCGGTAGGGCTTCAGGATGGATTGAGATGCCTCGGGATGGATCGAAATGGCTCGGGATGGACCGGCAGGGCTTCGGGAGCACCTCGGGGTGGCTTGGGAGCGTCTCGGAAGCGCTCGACAGGGCTTCGGAGCACCTCAAAAGGGCTCTGAAGGCCCCGGAAGGAATCGAAAGGGACCGGGAGTGCCTCGAAAGGACTTAGAGGGGAACATGAAGGCTGGGGGGAGAGAAGAGAGAATGGAGGTGTGAAGAAAATGAGAGGGGGAGCCCACTATTTATAGGCTTGGAAAAATGGCAAAATGGTTCGCACTGACTCATTTAGCAAAACCAAATTTTTGGTTTTCCCGGATTTAAGGGAATATTGTGGACTTTAAGAGGATTTTTTAATTATGTTGTATGGGTGCAAAATGGTCCGCGCGGACCATTATGCAGGCTGACTATTTTTTCATATTTCCCAAAAATCCTTTTGTATTATTTTATCCCAGAGGGGTCCTACCTTGGTTTGGTTGGTGGTTTTGGGGTTTTTGAAGGTTACGGGTCTTCGGGATCACGTTTGTGTGAGTCCGCGGTGTTTCCCGTGTGTCGGATGGGGAGCAATCCAGATTGGGGTACTTACAGATATCCATCTTTGGTTTCTTGAAAGGAGAAATCACGGCATTCCCCTTAGCTTTAGCCAAGGGTTATGCTTTAGATTTCTCGGGGAGAGTAGTAGATTCTGCTCCCTCTCATATCTCCTCATCCTCCTCTTCCTTGTGACCGCAGTCATCAAAGGTTGGTTCTAACCTTTTTGCCCCTAGCTTGACTAGCTAGAGATTTTGTGGGGACTCTATGGGAGAACCTTTGGGAGCCTTCCTATAGCGGGACACCACCGTTTGCCTCCAACTCAACCAACTTGAGCTAGGCATCATTTATAGCCATGGCCTCAACCACTAGCCTAGCCCTTTCAGTCATAGCTTGATTTCTCTTGAGTATCAACTCAGGAGTGATAGGAGAGTTGGGGTTTTTTGGACTTGTATTGTTGGGAGCTTTATCATTGCGAGCAGCCTCAAGCTTTTCCCTAAGGTATATTTAAGAATGAGTGAGAGATCCTTGGCTGACAGAACGACCACCCAACCTATTAAAGGCTGAGGTGCTTGGTCTGGCATGATTTAGTTGGGAGGGATAAGCTTGGTTATTACCCGGAGGAGTAAAAAAATCGGCATTTTGAAGAGTAATGCCAGTCATTTTTCGAGGGAGGAAAAGCTAAAAGTGTTTGGAAAAAGTGTTTGTTTTGACAAAGACACAAGATTACACAATAAAACTAAATGTTTCCCGTCAATGAAACCACTGATGAAGCCACGACTTTTGGGGTCTGACTGTATAGGGATATTTGTCTTGTATATGAAGATCGTACCTATAACAGAACAAAGACAAGAATCACCGTTAAAGACCAGTCCATAGTTTAATCCAACTCATGCCCTCGGTTGTGAGAGTAAAATCTCTTAGGATTTATAACTGAGAGTAAAACATAGAATGTATTAGTGAGTTGTGTGATAGGATTTAGATAATTTGGCTTACAAATAGTGATTTTTTACTTAGCTTGTCCATGGGGACAATGGTGGATATATATAGTAAGAGAGTGTTCTTGATGATATCAGCCCTCGAGGATATATTTGTATTTTGAAATAGGACACGTGTCCGCGTCTGGTGTACTCGTACAATAAAGTAAGATTTACTGAAAATGGATGTCTTTGATTGTATAAGGATAGAGGAAACAGACGCTAGTTGGTGCTGCGCCTTACACGCATTGTAGGTGCTGAGACACCGTTTAATGTGATGGGGACAAATCGGCTCTTGGATTCAGTGTAGGTATAGGCATTTGTCTCACTAGCTTTGATTTCAACCAGGAGTCTAGTGAATAACCGGGAGTCTGGTATGAAACCACGGTTAACATAGTTGACGCGGTCTTAGTTATCACGATCACGGCTGGCGCGGTTATGTTGTTGACAGTATTTATGATCACGGTTTTGACTCTAGCGGTTTAGGTCCCCGCGGTATTGGATATAACACGTTATAATTGACTTTTATAACAGATCGAAATTTAGTACCAGTTTGAAAAGTACGGACTCATTAATTTTCTACATTTTCTTCGATTTAGTTACCTGTTTGTCTCCGTTCCTAATGGCAACTCCAATGGTGGGAGTTAAGGAAAGGTACCAAAATCAAATTTGGATTTTTACCAATAAGCCCCTATTAGTAGGTGTAATTTATAAAAAAAAAAACACCACATTTCATATTCTACCTTAGGGTCCATAAGTTGAAATTCATTTTGCCAATAAACCCCTAGCACCTTTTAAAATATTTTATAACCATTTAAATGGCGAAATTGCCCTCCTCTTTCTCTCTCTATGCGCCTCCTCTTTTCTCTCTATGCGCAAATTGGCGTTTCTCTCCTCTCTCTGTCGCAATTGACGAGCTCCGGCGAGTGTTCCAGATGTTCGATCGAAACGGGGATGGCCAAATCATGAAGAAGGAGCTCAGCGACTCATTTCCATCCTTTACTGTCGAATTCCTAGGGTTTGATTTTCAATACAGATACAGGTAGATTCTTGTTGAATGTGTTGAATTTCTTTCTATTTTTGTGAGTTGGGGAGGTTTCAAAACCTAATTGAATTTGGGTGTTGAAGATTTCTGTTTTTAATTTAGTATTTCTGTTTTTAATTTAGTATTGTTGTAGTGTGTATCGCACTAATTTTATGGCAATCTTGAGCATGGTTTCCGAGAGTTTTGGAATTGATTGGTCCGTAAAGGGTTTCTATTTGATACTTTGTCATTCACATGTTGTTTAAATTAATCTTTCACTGTACTCATTTTCGTTATTCTATTTGCTGTTCTGAAAACCTCCATGAAAATGAAGTGAAGTTTCATGAGAAGAAACTTGAAGGTGGCTCGTTATTTGAAGTCGAGGGTATAACTGCTTCTCAGGTATGTTAAAACTCTGCCATAGCTTGTAATTCAGTGATTTTTTTTGCTTATTTCTGCGATAAATAACGTTTTGATTTCATTTTTCTAAAGGCGGATGTAAGAATTTCGTTCAAGTTATCGAATTTGGAAGAGCAGAGAAGATGGACCCGAGTTGGACATATCCTCAGTTACTCTGTACTGAAATGGATGCATCCAGCAAGGGCAAATTCGGACCATTTGGTTTGTTAGCTTTGGCTTCAGAGGATTTGACGGAACAAACTGCAATCTTCTTTAGAGTATTTAATGGTTATGGCAAATATGTAGTCCTCATTTGCAGTGATCAAAGCAGGTTGGTTTCTTGAAAAATCACATAAACTAACTGGCACATCATTTCAAACATCCAAAACGTCTTTAGTCCGTTTCAGATATTAATGCTTAATTTCATCTGCTTTGACAGGTCTATTGGTAACAATATCGACAAAACTACTTATGGAGCATTTGTTGACATAGATATTAGGAACGAAGAAATCTCGCTAAGAAGCTTGGTACGTTGTCTTGACTCATCTGAAGAAGTGATTGAATGGTACTTAGGTTGGAAGGAGCTTATCCCAACTGAACTTCTTGCAAATGAACACATTAGAAATCAGCTTAATATGGGCCTTGAAATGATGGACAAGACTGTTGAAGGCATTGAGGTGGGTCACCCTGGTTTGAGGAAAGAAAGTAGTTGCTTTAGGGTACTTGAGAAAATGAAGCTTGAGAATCATGGAAAGGCGAGTTTGCAGGCCCAGCTATTAGCTTCTATGGCTTTGGAAATGTAAGCATTATCATAGACTCGTCTGAACAAAAGGTTTATGCTCGAATTGAAGATACATGGCCTCTGGTTTCACTTGAGAAGCTGCTGGAGCTGCACAATAGTTATGTCCCAAAACGATGGTGAATTATGGAATTTCGCCCCATTCAGCAGAGGAGAATCTATACTTGAGAAGCTGCTGGAGCTGCACAATAGTTATGCTGGAGCTGCAAAATTGTTGGATTTGATGTAAATAACTGTGTAATGATTTTCACAATTATTGTGCATAAATGTGTAATGATTTTCACAGTTATTGTGCATAACCGTGTGACGATTTTCACGGTTATTGTGCATAACTGTGTAATGATTTTCACAGTTATTGTGCACAGTTATTTTGCAACTGTGTAATGATTTTCACCGTTATTGTGCATAACTTTGAATTTTATTTCACATATTCATAGTGATTTTTGACATTTATAAACTGGGAATTGTGATGTTAATTTCACATTTATTTTGCAACTGTATAATGATTTTCACAGTTATTGTGCATAACTGTGTAATGATTTTTACAATTATTGTGCACAGTTATTTTGTAACTGTGTAATGATTTTCACAGTTATTGTGCATAACTGTGTAATGATTTTCACAGTTATTGTGCATATCTGTGTAATGATTTTTACAGTTATTGTGCACAGTTATTTTGCAACTGTGTAATGATTTTCACAGTTATTGTGCATAACTGTGTAATGATTTTCAACTGTGTAACGATTTTCACAATTATTGTGCATAACTGTGCAATGATTTTCATGGTTATTGTGCATAATTGTGTAATGATTTTCACAGTTATTTTGCAACCGTGTAATGATTTTCACAGTTATTGTGCATAATAACTGTGTAATGATTTTCACAGTTATTATGCATAACTGTGTAATGATTTTCACTGTTATTGTGCACAATTATTTTTGCAACCGTGTAATAATTTTCACAGTTATTGTGCATAACTATGTAATGATTTTCACGGTTATTTTGCAACTGTGTAATGATTTTCACCGTTATTGTGCATAAATGTGATATATATGTCAAAATCATTTCACATTTTTATATAACTGTGAAATAGAATTCTCAGTTTATAAATGTGAAAATCATTATACAATTATTTACACCAAAATTGTGAAATAGAATTCTCAATTTATAAATGTGAAAACCATTATACAGTTATTTACATAAAAAACTGTGAAATAGACTTCTCAGTTTATCAATGTGAAAACCATTATACATATTTATACTCATGTGTGAACAAATGATAAATAATTTTCTCAGTTTTTACAAGTGAAAAATAATTTTTTTATTTATAAAATTTGAAATATATGATGAGTAAACTTGTTTGATTCGTCTTGACGATGCGATTAAAACAGTGATTTCGAATATTTTTTTTTTTACTTTTATATTTTGAGATATTGCATTTTAAAAATTTAAGAGAAAAAAAGGAAGAGAAAGAAAAGGAGAGAGAAAGAAAGTATCGTAACTTCTTAAGGCGCATGGTCTCAGCGCGTGGAGGGGTAGTGTGGAGGGGTATGAGGGGCAATTTGGTCCAGAAAAAATTCAGGGACTTTTTGGCGAATTTTGATAATGTTAGTCCTTAAAGGTAGTGCTTATTTGGCCGGGGGACTAATTGGTCAAAGCCTCAATCAAATTTTGGTACCTTTCAACCACTATTCATGGGGTATCAAATGTTCATCTCCTATGGTGGAGTTAAGAAAAGGTATCAAAAATTTAATTTTTATTTTTTTTACATTTAAAATATTTTATTTAACTAAAATGTTTAATAATTAAAATAAATAATTTTATATAATAATTAATTATATTTAAAAAAAAAGAGAAATAATCTATTTTTACCGGTGACATATTTTCATTGGCTACCTAGATTACATATGATAAGACGATAATTGAATTAAATAAAAAAAAACAAATATCTTATTATTGACATGTGGCATATTTTCATTGGTTCGGTAGATTACAAATAAGATAAAATCATTATCAGAAATCTTATCAAAAAACTTTATCATCCTATAAATTAGGTAGCTTAGATCAATACTCTTCACTACCATTTTTCAACTTCACAAGACTTATTCTCTCATTTTGATTTTCTGATGAACATCCTCCGAAAAATGTTGGTGAAGCGTGATCAAGATGATGAGGATAGGCGTCGTCGTTCTGGCAAAACAATTGCTTCGATCACTACTAGTCATGCAATTCAGGAGGAGGAAGAATCGTCCAAATGGGGTGGTTCAGTGGACGGTCGTAATTATATACGTCGTCACACAGAGAAAGTGCAAATGCACTTGTTTTTCAACCCTCGACTCTTGAACGTGATGCCATGAGAGGATGAAGAAGAATGGAAAAAAGTAAAGTTTTTTTGTTTTATCAAATTTTACGAAGATGGTGTATATATTTTATGTGATTTAGTGTATAAATAAGAAGTTGAAAATGGAAAAAAAAATATAATAAAGGAAAAAGTCACGGATGTACTCACAAGATTTACTAAAAAAAATAAAAAATAAAGGTGTCACGGGTGGACTGAAATGATTTAAAAAAAAAAAAAGATAAAGAAAGGCTAGTTAAAAAAAAAAAAAAAAAAAAAGGTGTCACGGAGTGTGTAAATTAGTGGACTGAAATGATTAAAAAAAAAAAAAAGACAAAAAGAAGGGCTAGTTTAAAAAAAAAAAAAAAAAAAAAAAAAGGTAAAGGACAAATAGTTCAGTTTAAAGTTTTTACTTTCTTTTTTACTATGTTTGCCCCGGTTTAAGATTTTTATTCACCTAAAATGGATAATGAAAATCACTTGTCATTTTTACAATAAAAACTTCGTACCCACTATATCTCTCATATTTTACTTTTTATACTTACAATTTTTATATTTTCTTAATTCACGTGACAATTCAAATTAAGAATATTAAATTGGGAGAAAGTAATATTTTATCAATATCCAATTTTTTTTTTTTTTTTTTTGAAACACTTATCAATATCCACTTAAAAATAAAGTCCATAAAAAAATTATCTTTATATGTAGAGTCGTGTAAGGACAACGTGAACCACGCTATGAAAACCCCGGGAAACATCCGTAACATCTGGACAGCTGTAGCAAGACGACGACAGGCCACAATCAAGTGCGTCCGTGACCACAATACCATTTACTGGTCACCACAGCCACAAACTTAACAATCATTTAACCCATCTCCAAACCCCATCAACGGCCATGACCACTAAAGACCACCTAATATCACTGTTCCATACCATACACTGACTTAACTCCTTTATAAATCGCATTCAAAATCTGACGTGTATGACAATTACTGGACCCCAGTCCCGCCAAATAATTGGCGACGGCATTCCCTTTATATACGATAACTTCCCTCCATTTTCTCCAACCTCACCTAGAGTATAATATATGTTAGAGAGAGAGAGAGAGAGAGAGAGAGAGAGAGAGTTTAGAGAGAGAGATGTGAATGTTCGTGAAAGGGTCTGCTTCGGCTTGAATCAGTTTTTTTTTTCTTTCTGTAAAGGTAAATTGGAAAAGAGCCGATCAAGGCTCTGAAATGAACAAAGCAGCATTGTTCAAGGTTTTGTTGATCGGAGGTGAGATTGTTGAAGAAGAAGGCGATTGGGAGAAAGAACGGTAGATTCAGAAATTAAAAATAAAAATAAATAAATTTTGTTGATAGGGAGAAAGAATCTCTGGATAAACTTAAGCGGATTTGTGGAATTTTTAGACAGAAATTCGGAAACGTCTCTACCAACCGCCTGGCCTAAATCAAGGAGAAAAAATCGGTAGGATTTTCGAATTTGTAATTTTCAGTTTCAATTCGTTGCTATTTTTCTGTATATTTGACGGTTACTTACGATTTAATTTGAAAAATGTGGTGCTATTATATAATTTGAGCTCAGGTTTTGTCAGTCGACAAATAAACAATGGTTGTAGCAGAGATGAAGGAAAGAAATCCGACCACCGGAGTTGAGATTGTGCAGCAGCAGCCGGCGGCGGCAGCGATGAGCAAGGTTGAGTTCGTGATGTGCGATTGCTGCGGATTGACGGAGGAGTGTACGGAAGCTTACATTCTTAGAGTCCGGGAGAGAAATCAAGGGCGGTGGATTTGTGGTCTCTGTACGGAGGCGGTGAAGGACGAGATAATTAGGTCTTCTGAGAAGAGACGAATTGGAAATGAAGAAGCTCTGAACCGCCACATGAGTTTCTGCAAGAGTTTCCGGTCGCCGCGGAAGCCGACGGAGGAGCTAATTTCAGCGATGAAGCAGCTATTGTTGCGGAGCTTGGATTCGCCGCGGACGCCTAGATCTAGTCCGATGAGGAAGGAAGGACCGGTGTACGGTCGATCGGCGTCGTTGCCGCTTAATGTTGGATCGGAGAGCTGTATGGATCGGTGAATAATCGAAGGTTCTAGAGGATTTTGTTGGAAGAGCTCAGGACATAGCTAAGATAGTTGTGTCTTTGTAGCAGAGTAGTATTGTTTAGTTTGGTTTTGAATTCCAGGATTTGATTTAAATTAATCTCATAATTTTATTTTGAAAGGTGTTATGGATTGTACCAAATGTTGTGGTTAGGTGTTGTAATTTGTGTTAATGACATTGAAGATGTAATTGTGGTACTTGGATTGGACCAGCATATGTCAACTTGTTGCAAACAATTCAATTTGAATAAAATCACATCCTTTTTCATTATTCATGTAAAAATCAGTCAAGATTTGTTGAGTACTTATTATTAGTCAAATATCCCATTTCAAGTATTGTATTTGTGTGAGTTTGGTTGGGGATATACTAACATGCTTACTTTTGTTGAAAGCTGAATCGCTTCGGCAGTCGACCACTTCTAAGCTACTTAAGACGGTAGCAGTCGTAAATCGATACCATGGCATGATGGGCAAGATCTACATCGGGATTTGGATGCAGGAATCGACAAATTCTCATGTATTCTACATCGAGGACAAATTGTCACATTTTCCCTTGTTCAATCAACTTGATTTTATTCGAATCCCACATATATCAAATTAATTCCAGCTATCCACTAACAAATATGGGTTATGTGGCTGAATTGTGATCAACCACATTAGTCGCAAGAGCTATCACATGCAGGATTCATCTCAATTTATTTTTTGGTTTGCATAGTACTTGAGCATTATGTGTTCAATTCCAAACGATTCACCGTGTCTAAAAGGTGACATATAATATTATTAGATGAGTGCGGATGAAAAAATATCAACACCTGATATATCAACGAACATCATTGGATCTGATATACTTCCTCCGTTCAATTACTTGCTTCACAGTTACTGTTTACACGGTTATTAAGGAGGGAGTATTATATTGAAAGTTTTGTGAGTGTGAAAGTAAAATAGGAGAGAGAATGAGTGGATGGAATAGTAAATTATAATGGTGTTGTGAGTATTAAAATAATGTAGGAGAGAGAATGAGTGGGATAGGGTTAATATTTTAATAATATAAAGTTTCCATTTTAGGTAAAAAAACAAAGTGTGAAGTATGTATTTGGACGTCCAAAATAGAAAGTGTGAAGTAAGTATGTGGGCGGAGGGAGTATATCGACAAAGTTCATTAGACCAAATGAAACTTCGGCCCTTGATATTATATTGTTTTGAATGAAAATGATTTGTACTCCCATCTCCCATCGTCCCAAAATATTTGTCTCATTTGATTTTTTTGTTGAACTTTGATCACAAATTTATGAGAGATTAATCATGTTCATGAAATTTTAAAAGTTGTTGTTGATAATATTATTAATGGTGAATCAATAGGAATTTTTAGAATTTCATAAACATAATTAAATTGTTATATATTTGTGGTCAAAGTTCAACAAAAAAGTTAAATGGGATAAATATTTTGGGACGAAGGGAGTATAATATACTCCCTCCGTCCCACTTCAATTGGTCCATTGAGGTGGGACACGGTTTTTAAGAAAAATTATTAAAGTGGGTAGAAATTAGAGGAGAGAGAATGTAAAAGTTAAATGTGTGGTAGGAAATAGGAGAGAGAATGTAAAAGTTAAAAATATTTAATATGAGAGAGAATGAGTGGGAGGAATAGTAAGTTAAAGTGAGTATAATGAATGGTTTTTTTGTAAATATATGGAGATGATAAGGGTATAAATATATGGAAAACTTTCCATTTAAGGAATGGATCAATTGAGGTGGGACGTCCCAAAAAGGAAAGTGGATCAATTGAGGTGGGACGGAGGTAGTAATAACATTGATACCTTCAGGTTGCCATATGGTTATAAACGATTATGTGTAGGGGCATTCAATTAGTTGTGAAAATTGGACCATTCCCAAATTTCTTATGATGGTTGATGTCAATATATAAGAAAATTTCTTATTTTTGCCTTGCAAATTGCTTTTGAAAAAGTACCTTTATCTTCTAATATCAGATATAACATCTTCATCAACAATAGAAGGAGCTTTTTCCAATCCCAATCATGGACGCCATGCGGTCATTCAAGATACTCCTTCCGTTCCGATTCACTTGGCATCAAAGAGGTGGGCACAATAACTAAGAAAAAGTAAGAAAGATAATTAATTAAAGAAAATGTTGTGAGTAGAAAAGGTAAAGTAGGAGAGAGAATGAGTGGAGAGAATAGTGATTTGATTGGTGTTGTGAGTGTAAAAACTTTCCATTTTGGATAGTGTCAAGTGAGGTGGGACGGACCAAAATGGAAATTAGTGTCAAGTAAAGTAAAGGTTGACGGAGGGAGTATGTAGTAGTATACCTCAACCATGGCTTAATATGAAAACCAGTACTTATCACAACCCCAATTTAAATTTTAAAATTTAAAATTTAACTTCAAATAATAAATATGTTTCTAATGACAATTACTTTTTCAATTTTGTTGTCATGACTTGAAATATAATATTTTCTTATATCGTTTTGTTTGTGTACCATACACATTACACATTGTATTGTATCATTAGAAATCAAACGGCTCACAATTTGGCCAAATGTATAAACCTTTATATCAATCGTCGTCACACAGTAACACACAAATAGTATAAAAGATTTTCACTCCTTCCCATACCCAACAAAATCTAGAATATTCTAAATAAATCCTCTTAATATTAATCATTAAAAACAAATAAACAAACAAGATTAAATGTCAACTGAACAATTGTACAATCCAACTGCACCAAGCTATCAGGGCCAGCTAGCTAATAAGGTGAGCCCAGTGAGATCGCGGTCATCGGGGCCCCTAATTTGGAAGAGCCTATTTTTTTCTTAAAAAATGTACATTATATATTATTTTTTTTCAGTGTCAAATTGAATATCCAGAATAATTTTTATTTTTCTCATTGAATGTTCAGAATAATTATTATTTTTCTCTTAGATCAAGAGAAAATATAAATTTTGTTTTTAGATACTCATTTAGGTACGAAAGAAATACTATTGTATTTAGAAATATAATTTCAATTCAATCACATAACTTTAATCGTATAATTTCAATTTGAAAATTTTGATATTGGGATTTTAGTGCTTCATTTTCATTAGTAAGAATTGAATAAAAATTTTATTATTGTAATATATTGTTTATTGTTTATTTTTTTTAATTATTTTTAGATACAACATTTTAAATTTTGAACGGGCCATGCGGCGTGAATGAAGAAAATGTAGCAAAATTGAGGTTGTCCTCTAGAAAGCTCTTAATCATCCACATGCGGATCAATTCCCTTTTTGATAAGGACAAACTTTTTGTTGTGACATTTCATCAGTATGGATAATTTGAAAGATGACAAGCCATATTTGTCCTTAAAATGATACTCCCTCCGTCTCATTCCGGTGTGGATTTATTTTCTTTTTGAGACGTCCCACTCCAATGTAAATTGTTTAAAATGACAAAGAATCTTTACTATTTCACCCACTCATTCTCTCTCCTACTTTACTTTTACATTCACAGCATTCTCCCTCCTAACTATTTCTCCCACTCATTCTCTCTTCTATTTAATTTTTCATACTCACAAACATCTTCTTCATCTATTTTTTTTCCTACTATTTTTAATTTTTGTGTCAAAAAAGTAGAGCCACAGTGGAGTGGGACTGAGGGAGTACTCCATGTCTTCAAGTTGGATGAAAAGATGCCAATCATGGATTGAAGTTTCCAGAGTTAAAAGGACAAAGGTCCCACTGTCTCAAAAAAATATACTCCCTCCTTCCCACTCCACTACCGTGAATCTATTTTTTGGACATAAAAATAAAAAAAAAGTAGGAGAGAGAAATAAGTAGAGGAGGTATTTGTGAGTATGAAAAATTAAATAGGAGAGAGAATGAGTGGGAGGAATAGTTAGGAGAGAGAATGTTGTGAGTGTATAAGTAAAGTAGGAGAGAGAATGAGTTGGTGGAATAGTAAAGATTTTTTGTCATTTTGGACAGTTTACACTGGAGTGGGATGTCCCAAAAAGAAAATAAGTTCACACTAAAGTGAAACGGAAGGAGTATACAATTTTAATTGTCACAAAAATTAAGGAGAAAATTATAAAAAGTGATATTTAATAAGTGTAGATGGTTGAATAATAGAGAGAAAATAAAGTAAGTGGGTAATTGTTATTAATACAAGTGAATTTCATTTCTTTTTCGACACTTTGCTTATTAATTTGTCATGAACAAAAAGATCTTTTTATATATTAATATTTTATATATTAATATAAGACCGAGAGAGTATACTTAATTTAAACTATAAATAACCATATGATTCATGGTTAAAAGAATATTTAGAAACCCACGAAAAACACAAAATTTGGGGAGAAATGCGTTTCTCCGTCGCGTATGGAGAAACGGGACTTGGTTTGTCGTGCGACATACTTAGCCACAACAACTGGATATCACTTCATCAGTTTCTGGATATCCAGAACATTGAATATGGATATCCAGAAGCTTTGGAAAGGATATCCAGAAACCAAAATATTTTTTCTGGATATCCTTTCCAAAGCTTCTGGATATCCATATTCAATGTTCTGGATATCCAGAAGCTTTGGAAAGGATATCCAGAAAAAATATTTTAGTTTCTGGATATCCTTTACAAAGCTTCTGGATATCCATATTCAATGTTCTGGATATCTAGAAGCTTTGAAAAGGATATCCAGAAACTGGCTAAGTATGTCGCGCGACAAACCAAGCCCCGTTTCTCCATACGCGACGGAGAAACGCGTTTCTCAGCAGACCTACTCCACGAAAAATCCTTAGGTCAAATGAAAATTATTATAATGAATAGACAATTTCAAAATTAACTAAAAAGTTCTTACTATAAATTTTGGAGAAAAGTATCATTTTCGTATTTAAAGTACTTTAAGTTTTACCTTTTCGTTCCTAAATAATTTTTTTTTTTACCTTTTCATCCTTGACCTATCGTTTTAAGGATGATATAGTCCCTCCAGTTAACGAGCGTTTAATAATCCGTTAAATTCGCAGATGTGTCATGGTGATATGGCATTTTTGCTTACGTGGCATACAACTGAGATTATGTTGGTATTTCTGTAAATTATAAGGGGCAAAATGTAATAAAAATCAAAACGCTCACGCCCCCCACACTTTCTCTCTCTGCTTTCTCTCTCCACCCTACCCATCTCCGGCAACCCGTCAACAAAAGCACACGCAACCCCCTTTCCCAATCGCCGCCCCAACGGCTCCTGCCCAACTTCCTCCCCCTCCGTCGTTTCCAATCCCAGCACCGTTCCTCATCTCTCCGCCAAACCACCATATTCACAGACAGCCATTCCTCACCACCCTTCCATTCGTCCTCCGTCCTCCTTCTCCAACCACCCTCACAACAACAACAACAACAAAATCAATTTCAGATGTTATAAA